>JAJKFI010000102.1:1834182-1902057 GCA_029204185.1 Lerista edwardsae | reverse complement strand
ATTCTCTCCTCTCTTCCATCAAAGGCCTCTTGAAGATATTAAGCCCTGTCTGGGAGTAAACGAAATCTCCTCCAGCTTCTTTTCTCTGCTTCGGGATATCCTCCTTCTAGAAGGGCCTTCTAGCCTCTCAGTGGTAAGAACATTTTTTTCCCTTTTTTTTTAAAATCACTCCAGGACACCTTTCCAGAGTTGGAATTATTGGGATTAACCTGCATGGAATTCAGCGTCTGCAATAGTCTTGCTATTGACCTCTCTCCTTCCGTTGTACTCGGGTGTGTTTCTTGTTATGGGTTGTTTGCCTCTTCTCCCTTTACCCATCAAAAGCTGCAGTGCTTCGATTTTTAAACAGCTTTAAAATGGATTGGTATGGTTGTTTCTATTAGCACCACTTCCAATGCAAGTGCTTCTGCCCAATCATTCCTGTGTATAAAATGTTGCTGTGGAAAGGAATTGAGTGTGTGAAGACTTGTGAGTCAGTCATAGTGATGCCAAGCCACTCTGTGGCTTCTCCGGAAAGGTGGTGCTGAGTCTTTCTATGCGTGTTAGACGATGGGAGGTTTGTACAAGTGATACTCAGTCCTAGTCTTGCAATCTTTTTGCTCAGCTCGAAGATAAAGTCATGGATTGGCAATCTTCCCCTGCCAGCACGTTAAACAACTGGTTTTCCTCTGCCCCTAACTGGTCAGAACTCGTTTTACCTGCCCTGCAATATCTCACAGGCGATAGCAGAGGTGAGTTCCATTGGGTGCCAGGTCACCGTGACTCCTAGTATTTCTGACAATGATTATTCTTTCCTTTTCGAGTGACTGTGGTAGGAAAACGAGAACAGCAGCAATTGTGCCACACAACTGCGTATCACCAGCAATCAAGCTGAGTGCTAAATTCTTTGTTTAGCACTTCATTATTTATTTTATTTATTATTATTTATTGAATTTATATCCCGCCTTTTTGCCCGAAGGCACTCAAGGCGGCATTACAATAAAAAAGCAATAAAAACAAAGTTTACATTAAAAAACAATTAAAAACAATGTTAAAATACAATTAAAAATTTAAAAACAGCAAGCTGACAGCAAGCAACAAGTTCATGTTGTGCTAACTTTGTTTTGTCCACCAAGTGTATGCTGTAGCCACCTCAAGTGCCCCAATATGGGGCAGAAAGGTGGGCTATAAATTCAATAAATAATAATAATCTTTAGTTTGCACATGGCACATAGTGATTGACTTATAAGCTAATTGGACAAAGTCATGTAGACAGATGCATGATGAATGATTCTTTATAGTTTCACAGTGTGTTGAGGCATGTATTTTTAATTAGCAGATATCATAAAAACGAAGTACGTCATAACAGCTGGGAGATAAGAAAATGCAAAGCAATCACAGAAACCCAGAGCACGTTTGTTGTTTCACATCATCATCTGATGTTTGCTTGAAATTGTGAATTTCTTCTTTGTGCTGGCTTTGTATGCAAAACGTGATTGATTCGTCCGCTGTTGGTACTTGTTGTTTCAACATCTAAACATTTTGTGTGTTTGGTTTGGGTTTTGGGTTTACAGATGCTCCTTCCAGTTTTTCTCCATTTGTTGAATTCAAAGAGAAAATCCAACAGTGGAAGCTGATAGGTGAAGTAATGTTCCCTGCCCCTCTTGTTAACAAATTTATGCCCGGGTTGTGCTTTCAGAAACCACTTTCACGGAGGGCACATTTTCTTTGTCCTCCTCCTTATTGAAGCCTCCCCAAAAACTGGTCCTGGGGATTGGGGGGGGGGGCCCTTGGGATGCAACTGGGAATGGACACACTGCAGAGGAAGGAGGGAATTCTCAGAATCCCTGCTAGGCTCTGGGTGCTTTCCTTTATTTTTTTCTTTTCCTCTGGCTCTGTTCCTAGACTCTTCCCAAGACCACGAGAAGGAGCTGGCTGCACTTTTCCAGCTGTGGTTGGAGACCAAAGACCAAACGTTTTTCAAGGTGAGAAGGCACAGTTTATTTAATACATTTTATTTATTTAACCTTTTAAAAATATTTTGGCATTTTATATCTGACCTTTTGCAGTAGCCTCTAGGCGGCTGACAAAGTACATAAAAGAGTACAGGCATGTGTCGCATTGCAACGTTCCACTTAAGGACCGACCACATTTATGATGGCAGTCCTGTAATTACAATTGCCTACCACAGTGCTTCCCAAAGTGGTGGGTCACGACCCACCACCTTGGAAAGCACTGGCTTCTGCCCCTTTAAGGGGCGGGGAGAGAGGGAAGGCAGCAAAACCCCCCAGAATAATGATGCTGGGCAAAGGGGCTCGCACTGCATACAGTAGCTTCTGTCTGCGTCGTCTGCCAGATTGGCATTAATCTCTTCTCATTCACAGGACAATGAAGACAGCTCGGATGGCACCACTCCTGTTCCCCGAGTGTAAGTATGTACGTGATTCAGAAATCGCCAGGGGGCCTAGAAGCTGCTTTCCGGACCAGCTTAGATAGCAGCCAGCTCTGTATGTCCTCCTAGCTACAGGGTGCTTCCTTCTCGTTAGAAACGCCAGCATGAAATGGCCTGCTGAAAAAGAATTCCAAAGCACTTGTGTTCATGATGGGCACTGTTGTGTCTTGGACGTGTCTCGAGTCGGGCAACTTGCAGCGAGGCGAGCAACTTGATGGTTAAAAATGTGTGTGCTGACTTGCTTTGCAAAGTCGTGTGGTGTATATTTGAGTGCCTGATGGGCACAGAAGTGCTTTGATTTGCATTAGCTGTACTGAGTCAAGGCAACTGCAAGCGAATGAGTTGGACTGTGCCCTTTTCTGTTCTCATCAGTTCGTTTGTGACTGTGAGGTCTTGGCTCCCAATGCTTGTACTAGAGGCAGAAAAAACTTGGCTGAATTCCCAGGAGTGGTATTGGCCAATTACTTCTCTTCTCGATTCAGTGTTGGGTTCTCCTTTCCTTCCAAGCCTAAACTGCTGTGTTAAGTGTTTCTCAACCTCTGGGTTAGGACCCACTTGGTGGGTCGCAACCTGACGTCAGGTGGGTCACGGAAAGCTGGGAGCAGCCATCTTGGAAGCTGCAGACCCCCCCCCCCCCGGTGAAATGACCTTTAAAAGTGATCAGGGAGTCGATGCCCTGATTTGTAGTCGTTCAGGCCTTATGCCTGTGTTTGTTTCAGAAGGACTGACTATGTAGTCCGGCCTAGCACTGGGGAAGAAAAACGTGTTTTCCAGGAGCAGGTGAGCAAAAAACCACCCTTGCACAAATCTTTACTTTAGTGCACTTTTACATCCTACTGGTATTAATCTAGGTTCACATGCAGCTGAGAGTGCTCCTAATCTGGCTTGCAAAATCCAGTAGATGAGCAGTCTGCATTTCAGAGAGCGGTTTCGTAGTCTGGAAGTCCCTTAATACGTGGTGTTAGCATGGAAGGAACAATTCCTGATCCCTGCCTTCACCAGGTTAATTCGGTCCAAGTTAGGATTAGTCACAGAGGTGTTCCTGTTCCTCTGTGAACCCCACTTTGCATTCCCTGTGCTCATCTGGGCCTCTTCCTTCCTCCCATGTGCAGGAGCGTTACCGATACAGCCAGCCCCACAAGGCCTTCACCTTCCGCATGCACGGCTTTGACTCTGTGGTGGGCCCCGTGAAGGGGGTGTTCGACAAAGAAACCTCTCTGAACAAAGCCCGAGAGCATTCTCTGTTGCGCTCGGACCGGCCAGCGTATGTCACCATCTTGTCTCTGGGTAAGCTGGCGTTCTTGCCGTATAAAAAGGTAAAGGTTTCCCCACAACCGAATGGTCTAGTCGTGACCGACTGTAGGGGGCGGTGCTCATCTCCGTTTCCAAGCCTGTAGAGCCGGCGTTTTGTCCGAGGACGAGCTTCTGTGGTCATGTGGCCAGCATGACTCTACGCCGTAGCGCACGGAACGCCGTTCCCTTCCCACCAAAGTGGTCCCTATTTATCTACTTGCATTTTTTAGGTGCTTTCAAACTGCTAGGTTGGCAGGAGCTGGGACAAGCCATGGGAGCTCACTCCGTCGCGCAGTCTTGAACTCCCAACATTCCGGTCGGAAAGCCCAGCAGCAGTGGTTTAACCCGCTGCGCCACTACACCCCTTGCCGTATGCAGGAGCGTAATTTCAGAGATGCTTGCAGTCTAGTTGATTTCACGGTGATGATAGCCGCAGATACAGCAGAATAGGGATGCGTACGGCCTTCCTGTTTAGTGCAGCGATTTTCAACCATTCTCACATTGACCTCTATGGTCTTCTCTATGGTCTTGTCACTTCCGGTTTCTGGGAGACTCTTCCAGGTTCTGCGGCTCCATTCGTAATAATGAAGGAACGGAAAAAGTTATTCAACCCTCGGGGGTGAAGCCTGTTGTTTGAAGGCTTAAAAGCAAGGAACGATAGTTACTAAATTACTACAGATGTGGCTGGGCAGCTTTTGAGGGAAGCAGAGGTGCTTGCATGTGCAAAGCAGTTGGCAACCACACTTGTGAGATTCCTCTTGAGAAGGCTGCTGTAGGAATGTGAAGGGAAGCATCCATGGTGAAATGAGCACAGGGAGATCAGAGGGAGATCTCGGTTTAGTCTTGCAATCCGACCTCATTGATCCTGCTCCTTGTGGAGGATTTCTTGTGGAGAGGGTGGCGTGCAGTCACCTGATAGAGCACATGATGTTGAGGTGGGAAGAGCCACTAGGTGGCGTATGGACAGTTACTTCCGTGTTTGCTTCAGCTGGGATCTTAACTTATTCTTTCCGCTGTCGCAGTGCGAGATGCTGCCGCCCGGCTCCCCAACGGAGAGGGAACTCGTGCAGAGATCTGTGAGCTCCTCAAGGACTCCCAGTTTCTTGCTCCTGATGTCACCAGTGCCCAGGTGAGCCGCACAAGTGCAGGCCAGCTTATTTCTTCCTTCTCTGAGCGTTTCCCTGCCCCACCTCTAGTAATATCTCCTCTGAACGTGTGGAACAAACGCTTACTATTGTTCTGGGTTGAACCGATTTTGCACCTTTCTTACATTGCAAGTTCTCTTCTCAGGTTAACACCGTTGTGAGCGGTGCACTGGATCGGCTGCACTACGAGAAGGACCCCTGCGTAAAATACGACATCGGGCGCAAACTGTGGATCTACCTGCATCGGGACAGGAGCGAAGAGGAATTTGGTAGGTGCTTGCTTGGAGAGTGCTGTTGTAGCACTGGATTTTCGTGGTCCCCTCTTAAACTTAGGGAAGAGCCAACGTTGAACTGCATGCCAAAACTCAGCATTCCTGTATGCCAAAACTCAGGGCCTCCTAGACCTATAGGAAGGGAAGGAACCTGTTTCTTCCTTCTTTAGAGGAGGATTCTACATTGCCTTAATTAATTGGACTGTGCAGAAATCTACTCTGTAGTCTGTGCTGTTGAAAGTCACATATTTTGCTCTTTTAAGATTAAATTCGTTTCTTATGGGGCGTGGACCACAGATAGCTTTCTTCTTATTTCAGGGTGAATAGCCACTTCCTTGCTCGTTGGCAAAATGCAAAAAAGCTCTGCCGGCCTCTGCCTGACCTGCAAATGAGTCAGGTTGTGCATCTGTTGATGCAGAGCAGGAAGTCTTGGGAATCCTAAGTGAACTGGGGCGGGACGCTGGCCAAGCAGGTGTGCTTGTTCTATTCACACCTGTCTCGGGACCTGTTGTCTTTCAGAGCGGATCCACCAGGCCCAAGCGGCCGCAGCCAAGGCCAAGAAAGCCCTCCAGCAGAAGCCCAAGCCTCCTGCCAAGATCGTAAGTGGTGTGCAGGTCTGGTGTAAAGGTTTTTGGGCCGTCTGCTGATGGGGCTTGCTGCCGCCAAATGCTTCTGAGAAAATCAGTCCAGCCACAGTAATGCCTGGAGTCGGAGCTGTGAAGTCTCTTGTATGTCATTTTGAAGGAACAATATTTTGAAGGGCGGTTGTCTGCTGCTTGTGCTGAAAACTGGGGGAGAGGTGCCCCCGGAGTTCCTTCCGCATTGACGCTGCTGAGCGATCACCCCTCCATACAAAGTGGAGAGTCCCCCGGTGCCATGCAACGTACCGGAAACCTGACTTTTTTCCAAGAACATTTTTGCCTGAGCTCTTCCTCCTCTGAGCTGCTGTTCTCTGTTTGGATTTTGGCTTCCCCCTTTGTCCTGTCTAGTGGACTTGCTACAGTTGCTGTTTAAAAGGATACCGCTGTTTTTGTTGCAGAAGGCCAGTAACAAGGAGAGTTCGGTGAAAGTGGTTACGAGCGGCACCTCTGAGCCGAGCCAGCTGAGCCTCAGCGACTCCAGCATGCCACCCACCCCGGTGACCCCCACTGCCCCGCCACTGCCCGCGATACCCATTTCACCGCCACCAGTCCCTGTGGTGAGCAAGAGCTTGCCGAATGCTCCGCCAGAGCAGGCAAAGCCCAACCAAAGGTAACTCTTCTGCTCCTTCTCCTTCTTTCTTAGCAAAATGGGATGTAATCATTTGCCAGAGCTGAGCTAATTCCAGGGAGGAATTCTACGCTGTTGTGTAGCGGTCTTGGGAAAAAAAAAAAACCATTATATGTGCTTATTTCTGGCCATCATCTGCTTAATGATGTCACTTCCTGTGTAATGATGTCACTTCCAGCCCTCAGCAGGTGCCATGATGGCTTATTCAGCCCAGTATATGGAACACATTTGGCACCTCTGACTTAGAGTGATGAAGGAAGCCTGGTCCATTTAGTTGTCCTAAGGCAGTAATCTGCACAGGCAAATTAACCCCCCCCCCCCAAAAAAATATTGCATTACTTCTATACTCTGCTTGGGAGGAATAATCGAATTGCTCAAAAAAGTGAGCCAAGCTGCGGTGGGCGGGTCTAAAACCCGCAAGTCTCTCAAGTTAACCGAGTGACTTTCCTTTCCTCGCAGCATCCTCTTGGTGTCCTCGCCCACCATGCCGCAGCTCGGGACACTACTCTCCACAGCGCAGAGTACCCAGTCGGGGCCTCAGCAGCCCCCACCCCGAACGCCAAGCCACACGGCCTCCTCGGGACTCCCACAGGTCCGAGTGGTGACCGCGCAGTCCAGCCTCCCGGCGGTGCCTCAGCCAGCCCCGATGGTGGCGCAACAGAAGCCGCCGCCAATACCGCAGATCCGCGTCCCGGCCACTGCTTCACAAACCAAAGTCCTCCCCCAGGTGAGGAATGTCTGCGTGGGAGCAGGTGAAGGGTCGTTGCTCAACGTTTGTACACCTTCGTGCACTCCCTTTTATACAATGTTGTGCCCTTGGCCCATGTGCTTGGTGAAGGTGCAACGAGCCCTTGTGCAGCCAGAAGCACTGTTGGGGTCTCGCAGTGTCTGTACTTGTACTTTCTAAGTGCTGCACCTTCCAGACTGCAGGAGAGAGGATGCTGAGTGGGTAAGGGCAGTGATGTCATGCAGGGGTTACGCGGGGGTACGCGAGTACCGGTTTCTAGGATTACAGCTGGCCCCGCCCATTCGCCCGCCCACTCGTCGACTCCGCCCTCTGCAACGTTTGAATTTCCTGCATGTTTGAGTTGCCTGCATGTTCTCAGAGCCAGGCAGGCAGGCAGGCAGCGAGCAGAGCCTTGCCTTGCCTTGCCACTGAAAAATGAGTTGCTCTGGGGTTTTAACATGATGCCAGGCCTCCTTCACATGTTCTGGGGGTGCTGTGGAATACTGTTGCAACTGTTGGGTCAGTTTAAAATCATCTGAGGCCTCAAAAAGGGCTTTTTTCATGTCACTTCCTGCCACGACATCACTTCTGGCTTATGATGTCACTTCTGGTGGGCGGGTCCTGACACGTGCCAATCAAAAGTGAGTACCTGTTCTTAAATCATTTAGATGACACCACTGGGTAAGGGTGAGAGTTTTGAACTTCCCGGGCATCCTGTGTCAGTGCTTGGCTAAAATTGACATGAGTCTGTTGGCGCTCACGCACCAGTATAAGAACCTGCTCTGTCCTGGTCTCTAAGAGGCAGTCCTGCAAGCAACCCTCCACTTCTGCAGCTGAAGGATAGTGGTGGAAATGCAGGACAAGAGTCGAGACTGTCATCCGAACAGAGCGGGCTTCAAGGAGCTGCTAAAAAAGTGGCGCCTGGAAAAGGCATTGCCAGGAGTGATTCTGAAAGGGTGGAGGATTGTGGGGGGGGGGGGCAGCCCAGAACTGAATGGGAAGAGCTTGCAACTCCTTGCTGACTCCTCTTTGTTTTCTCTGGGCCTTAGGCGGTGATGACTGTTCCGGTGAAAGCTCAGACCAGCTCGGTCCAGGTGCAGAGGCCGGCCGTCTCTGTGACGGGGCCGGCCGCTGTCGTCGGGGCAGGGCTCTCTTCCGCCCCCAGCCCTGCCCCAAAGCCAGCACCCAGTTCTCTGGGCAGCTCCACGCCCAATTCCTCTGCAGCTTCCTCTTCTCCGTCGTCCTCCTCGCCATCCACCACTGTTGTCCAGAACATGGCTGGCCAAAACATCATCAAACAGGTGAAGAACGGCGCAGTCATGAGCAGCGGCCTGTGAGCCGCCTGTGCAGAGGGGAGAAGTTGCTTTGATTGGAAATGCCTGCCCGGCAGGAGCGTGTGGGAAAGGCAGCTCTGTCCACTGCCAAAGGCCCATCCAGTCCAGCTTCCTGGATCTCACAGTGGCCCACCCGATGCCTCAGGGAGCATACAAGGTACCTGTTGCCACTCCCTTGCGTCTGGCATCCTGAGGTAGCCTACTCCTAAAACCTGGAGGTTCCGTATACCCATCACGGCTTGCAACCTATGATGGCCTATTCCTCTGTAAATGTGTCCGGTCCCCTTTTAAAAGCACCTTGGCCAGATGCCATCACCACCTCCTGTGGCAAGGAGTTTTGCAGATTAATTACTCACCGAGTTAAAAAAAAAAAAAAGTATTTCCTTTTATCCATTCTAATTCTCCCAGCACTCAATTCTGGAACCAGGAGGTTGCACGTACCCATGCCAGCGTGTAACCTGCGATTGGATTTTCCTCCATCAATCCCCTTTTAAAGGCATCTAGGCCAGATGCCGTTGCCATATCCGGTGGCAAGGAGTTTCACAGACGAATTACTCGCTCCCACCACTCTCTTTGCCATTCGGTGGAACGGCTTCCAGCCGCCGCCTTCCTGGTCCGCGACAGAGAACCAGCGGTGCTGTGACGTGCACTGACCTGCCCCGGCTCCTTTTTCCTTTGCAGGTGGCCATCACGGGGCAGCTGGGCATGAAGAGCCAGCCGGGGGGCAGCCTTCCTCTGGCGGCCTCCAACTTCCGCATCCAGAGCAAGGACGTCCTGCGCCTGCCCCCCTCCTCCATCACCACCGACGCCAAGGGGCAGACCGTGCTCCGCATCACCCCGGACATGATGGCCACCTTGGCCAAGTCCCAGGTGACCACCGTCAAGCTCACGCAGGACCTCTTCGCCGCTGCCGCCGCGACCGGGAGCGCTCCCGCCGGCAAGGGCATCTCCGCCACTCTGCACGTGACCTCCAGCCCCATCCAGCCCTCCGACTCCCCGGCCAAGACCAGCACGCCCACGCCCTCCGCCTCGGCCAGCCCCGTGGGGCCCACGGTGGTGAAGGTGACCCCCGACCTGAAGACGGTGGAGTCGGCCGGCTCGGCGTTCAGGCTGATGCCCGCGCTCGGCATGGCCGTGGCGGAGCAGAAAGGCAAGGCCCTCAGCACCGTGGCGTCCGCCGAGGCCAAGCCCGCGGCCACGATCCGGATTGTGCAGGGGGTGGGGATGATGCCGCCCAAGGTGGGGCAGACCATCACGGTCGCCACCCACGCCAAGCAGATGCCTTCCTCCGCCGTGGTCAGCCTGCCAGGAGCCGTCCACACCTCGGCCGTCTCCCTGCCCGCCATGACCGCCTCCGTCTCCAAGGCCGTCACCGTCGTGTCCGGGGCCGCCGGGACCCCCATCACGCTCGGAGCCGGGAGCAGCACCATGCGGCAGGTGCCGGTCAGCACCACCGTCGTCTCCACCACCCAGGCGGTACGTTCCGTCCACCGGGCTGCCCGGTCCCACTCGCCTAAATGGGGCGTCCTTTGGAATTGCTGCCGTTGCTCAGTCTTGCTTTGCGTGTGCTCCGTGAGAAGTGCGGAACCGAAAGCGGAATTCGGTGCCTCGGGAGCCTCCCGTTTGCGTGCCTGTGCACAGAGCCTATTTCCAGCCCTTCTTCCTGCTGCAGTCCGTAGCTTTGCACAGTCCCTGCCTGGTGGAATTGCTGCGGCGGCAAGGGAGGTACCGGCCAGGCTTTTGCAGTGTGACGGGGTGGAGTTCAGAGTCTTGCATCGCCTCTTGCGCTCCTGGGCTAGACGCAGAATAAGCCGGTGTCACGGTTCAGTTTGGGAACCACTGAATGCCCCGTCCCATCCCATTTTCCAACCCTGACGCAGCCATTCCAATCAACAGGTACTTATATACCGCTTTTCAACACGAAGTTCACAAAGCGGTTTACAGGCAAATAGTAATAATAAAGTGAAATGGCTCCCTGTCCCAAAAGGGCTCACAATCTAAAAAACGGCAGACTGCCAGCAACAGCCACTAGAAAGACTGCGCAGGGGTGAAGAGGGACAGAGTTACTCTCCCCCTGCTAAATATAAGAGGAACAGCACTGCAAAAAGTGCCTCTTGCCCAGTTAGCAGGGGTGTGTGCTGCGTTTTGTGCTGGAGGAGAAATCGGGGAGGTCTCCTTAAGGCAAAGCAACCTTTATTCGACTGCTTCAGGGCTGCATTGCTGCTGCATCGGCACCAGAAACCTGGTTAGGATTGGGCCCTTGGATCTCCTCTGTTTGACAGGCTTGTGTGAAGGGAGCTGCCTCGGCATATTGCTTGTGCTTCCAGAAGTCCAGAAATTAAAACGCTTTATTAAAACTCAGAGCTCAGGCCTGAGGTTGTGCTCCTGCATCTTGTGCCTTTGGGGTTTCTGAGCAGCCCAAGGGCTCTTTTAAGCCATGGCAAACAGGCTGTGCCTGGACTCAGAAATGACGACAGTGTCTTCTGTTTCTCTTTCTCTCTCTAGGGGAAACTGCCTGCCCGGATCACGGTGCCGCTCTCCGTCCTCAGCCAGCCTGTGAAAGGCAAGAGTGTGGTGACTGCGCCCATCATCAAAGGCAACCTCGGTGCCAAGTGAGTCCTGCAGGGGGCGCCGATGCAGCCGTCAGTCTTGGGCGGCTGTTTTACAACCAGGACCAGATGACATTACGCCCTAGTGGGAAATCTCTTCAAAAAGACACAAAAGCCCTAAAATCTGCAAATGCCCTTTTAAGTCCCAAACAAAAGGTGGCATCAGTTATACAGTCCATGATCATGGTGTAGGCTTCCTCACGAGGAAGCTGCTCGAACCATTCACTAATGGCTATGCCGTATCTATAAAACTAGACACGACGTGTCAAAACTGGTGCCACTTTTTGAATCGGCGCTCCAAATATTCCCAGGACTAGGTCTTAACTTTTAAGACAGTAAAATGTGTATTGGCCTCTTTAAAAAAAAAAAAAAAGTGAAATCTGCTGCCATGTTAATTAAGACAGTAAAATGTGTATTGGCCTCTTTAAAAAAAAAAGAAAGTGAAATCTGCTGCCATGTTAATCAGGGGCACAGTTTCTTTGGCCTATAAAAGTTTGAGCAATGAGTTAATCGGAGTTAAGAATTGCCACCCTGCTGAATACAGACTCCCTCCACCATCACCCTTTGCAGTGATCAAGAGAGCACATGAGAGAGAGAGCGCGCGCCACTGCATTGCCACTGACTTGTGTCTTTCCTCAGCATCAGCGGACTGGGTAGAAACATCATCCTCACCACAATGCCTGCTGGGACAAAACTGATCGCCGGGAACAAGCCAGTGAGCTTCCTGACCGCACAGCAGCTTCAGCAATTGCATCAACAAGGGCAAGCGACACAGGTAAGGCTGACCTCTGGCTCTCCGTTCTGTGCCACATCATTGCTTCGTTTAAGTGGTATAGTCCTGCTTTGAACAAGTGGTGGTCTTCAGTGTAAGAATGCAAAAGCAGCCAAGGGTTAGGGGCTTATTTCCAAATCAGTAGCTTTGCACCAGCATTCTAAGGGAAAAGTCTGATGGAAAACTTTGAAGTCAGCATTTCTCAAACTTTTTTAGATAGACTTTGCTAAAAAAAAGATGGACGTTCTGTTAGCAATGGGGCCCACTTTTAAAAATGACACTCTTATCAAGACCCACCTAGCTTTGCTAGACTTTTAACAAGATGATCTAGAAAGCAATTATTTACAAGTAATATTTTGTTGGTGGAAAAATTCAGTCCATTTCTCGTAATGAGGCAGCCCTAATGAAAAATCAAGGCTTGTGGGGCTTTAGTTATGTGCTGAAGCTTCACCTGCCCCCACTACCTGTAATTGACTAGCTTGGGGGGGGATACACCAGAAAGAAGATGCTAAAACATTCATCTCCCTGTACAAGCTTGCAAACTGCAGGAGTTCGTCTGTTTGCAGGGCAGTAAGCAACTGTCTTGCGAACTGCAGGAGCTCAGCTGTTTGAGTGGCAATTCACAGGTATCTGGTTTCTGAATAGGGCTTGAGGCCATTAGTTACCTAAACTTTCCATCACCTGTGGAGGTGCTGCAGGACCCACCAGAAATTAGATTACGATCTACAGTTCGAAAAACGCTGGTTTAAGGGTATGGCTTAGAGGTGTTTGAAAACTGTTACTTTACTCAGCAGTAAGCCCATTCTGTTCAGTGAGACTTATCAAAAACAAACACCTCCTAGGTATGGATTGGGTCCTAGGTTTGAAAACTTAACTCTCCTGTTTGTGGAAGGAGATGCTAGCCACAGAACACACCAGGTTTAACCCCACAAGCAGAGGGCTTTGCTTGCAGTTCTGTTCTCACTGAGGCCTGTTTCCTGCAGCATGCAATTCAATCACACGTGTTCACTGTGGGTTTTCTTCCCTTGCTCCTTCCTGTTCTGTACAGGTGCGCATTCAGACGGTTCCAGCCTCCCACCTCCAGCAGGGAACCATGTCCGGCTCCACAAAAGCAGTTTCCACTGTTGTTGTGACTGCAGCACCGTCTCCAAAACAGACGCAAGATCAACAGTAAATTCAGCACAAAACACCCTTGCTCTAATCTTTATTCCTCCAGCGTTTCACCTCCAGCCTGTGAGCCTGACTCAACCTGCTGGGAATGGGTGCCTGATTGATAGGGCCACCCGTAGAAAACATTTGCCCTTCAGTTGGGTTCGGCTTGAACGGAAACCTTCACCCAAGCAGCCCTGAGTGCTGTGCCAACGTTCAGGCCAACAGACCGGTGTGGTTTCTCTGTTCGTTTGTTCCAAACAGGCCTTTTTGGTTCTTGGGCTTGATGCTGCGATGCAGGCTTGAGTTTGAGCACTGCTTGCTTAGCAAGGCGAGACCAGACCAGGGAGGATCCTTGTGGCAACCTGCCCTGCACTTGGCCGTCAATTTTATCCTTTTCACAATGGTTCTGATGGCCATTCAGGGGACTGGATTTTAAATACCTGCTGCATAAGCTTTTGTTTGTTCCTCTGTGTGTTTTTATCGTTTGAGTTTTTAACTAAGACGCTCGCCTGTTGGCTGCCCTTCTGTTCCCTCTCTGCCTAGCTTGCTTGATCCTGGTCACCTTGGAACTGCAATGTCAACAGTGTATATAAAAGAGGGACTCATTTTAACCGATTCTGTTCGGCAATTGATGTTCTTACTTTCCTAGTTCTTGAGCAAAAGCTTACGGAAAGGCATTAACAAACGTTTGCTGTCAGTCCAGCTCTGTTGCTGCTCTGAAACTTTCCTCTGTACATTTTAAGGCAGAAGTAAAAATTAAGCACTAAGCAGAAAAACAAAAGATCCTTTATCTCTACTTCCTTTGTTTTATTGTCGGGGGGCTGGGTGGGGAGAATGGC
The DNA here is from genome assembly GCA_029204185.1 of Lerista edwardsae. Lineage (NCBI taxonomy): Eukaryota > Metazoa > Chordata > Lepidosauria > Squamata > Scincidae > Lerista > Lerista edwardsae. Next base: position 1,888,214 of record JAJKFI010000102.1, on the reverse strand, counting down.
CCGTATCTCCAAGTTGATATTTATTGCCTAACGTTAATAAGACTGTTACCCTGCATTTGTAAAAAGTTGATCTTATACCTGATTTGTTTGCTCTTTAAATTGTTTGTCTCTTAGACTGTCCTGGGATATAGTCTGATTAAAATGGAGCTATCTTGTTGCCTTTCACTTTTAGAATGAAAGTGTTATCGTTACAGTACAGCTAACCTGCTGCTGGGAAACTTTTGTTCGACAGTTTCTGACACTACAAAAGAAAAACAAGGAAAGCTGTAGTGCTGCCCATTTTCCCCATGTGTGTCGCACCCGACCCATTTGTGGGTCCTGACCACAGTTTGGGAACCACTGAGATAGACTTTCGGTGAGACTGAGCAGGTCTGTTGTGTTCCACAGGGACATTCCCTTTGCACCACTAACCTTGCAACATCTATCAAAGTACTGCAGCGTTCACGATTCCCTGGTTAGCTCTTGTCTTGTCCGTATGGAACAGCAGCTGCCCTTTCCCAGCCCTGCTAGCGGACGATCTAGTTCAGCATTGCTCACACTTCATGTTCTGCATGCTCCAGCGCCATTTGACACTGTGCATGTGACACAGCGCTATCAGGACACTGCACCTTGCCTCAGCAGTCCTCATAGGGATCTTGTGCAGGAGGCTAGCGTGTGGTCCAATTGCAGAAGCTAAAAGACCAATGGCCAGAAGGGTGAGCTCAGAGTTGGGACTTTGCCAGTTTGGATCTTGTCTCTGATTTGTTGGATGCTCCCTTGCAGTGCTGCAGGTAAGACATGCTTGCCCTACTGCTTTGCAGCATGTCAAAAGTATCCTACAGCAAGATACGCATACTAAGAATTAGTAGGTCACCTGATGCGCTTATAGCTCTTTTTTTTTTATCGCTTGCACACTCGATCAGGTTAGAACTGGAGCAGGTGTGTGCTTTTAATTTAGCTTCCGTGGCGATGCTCTGTAAACTGAAACCTTGCCTGTGCTGCACAGTTAATTGTGTTTTGTTTACTTACAACCAGAGGCTGCGGCTAAATTATCTTGAGCATATCGTATCTCCAGGGCTGAGGGCAGATTACAACCCAGGCCAGGTTAAAACGGCTAGCTTCAGTCTTGGATTTGCACAGTCAATGGCTCCCGTGTGGAACACTAGAGAAGCCACAGGAACATCGGGGGAAAACTGAGATACAGCTACAGAAAATAAATGCTGTTGCAACAGCAAAGCAAACTTGCATCCAGAAATGGATTTCTCAGTGGCAGTTTGCCTAGAGGTGCAAATAGCCAGGGCCTGACTGGACCAAATAATTTAATGCAATGTTTCTCAAACCTTTTAGCGCCGGGACCACTTTTGAGAAGGATAATCTGTCCAAGACCCACCAGAAGTGATGTCGTGGCTGGAAGTGCTGTCATTGGGATGCCAGAGCCTGCTGCTTTCCTGAGAAGGCAGCAAAAAGTTGGGTGATTTCTCAGCCATTTCCCAACAGCAAAGTGAATCAGAAAGGGGAAAAAAGCTTGTACAACCTTGACACAAGCAAAACCACCACACAGCCCTTCCCAGCTTCCCATATTTTCAATGATGGCTGTGCTAGGAACCTGAAATTGGCTCGTGCCCTATTGGTGGGTCCTGGCCCACAGTTTCAGAACCACTAATTTAATATGCTCTCTGCCAGAGCCACCCTGAATCTATCAACATTCATGCCTTAAAGAAAACATAAGAGGCAAGCTTGTCTCCCCTTTCAGTTGCTCTGCCACAGGGTTGAACTTGCTTGGCTTTTGATCACACTCCTATTATGCAACAGGCACGTCTCCATCACATCGACTCCAACCGACCGACTGAGAGAGAACAGGTAATTCCTGATGATATTTTCTTGTGAGCCCTTCCCCAATGACTCACTCTTTTATTTGCTCTTTGAACCAGGAGCTACGATATGGTCTTGTACGGTGCCAAGCCTGGGTGTGGGGGGTGCCAAGCTTGTTTCGTACAGCGGGCCCAAATGGCATTCATGGTGCTGGCTGAGAGCCAGAAGTGATGTAAGCATTTAGTTAGCATGTAGGAAATTCATTAGTTGCAAATGAGAGAAGATTGGCAGCTGGGTGAGTCCTGATAGAGACTTTTGAAAAAGTTTGGGAACCTTTGTATGATGCGATCGGAGTGATGTCGCCGGGCATGATGTGGTGGTGGTGGACAGTCTATGGCTTGGGCCTGCTCTGGGCACACAGAGAAATGGTGGGGCCAAGGGTGGGAGAATGGACTGGTGTCAGATGGTCGATGGGGGACAACGCGATGGAATGCCCGCTTGTAGCCCGAGGTTCTCGCTCTTGCCGGTGAGGCGCACGGTGCTTGGTCAAGAAGGAGAGGCTGAGGCCCTGCCCCACGGAGCTTACAGTCGAGATGCAGCCAAGGGACAGCGAGGCAGAGGCAGTGCGGGCGATACAAGCCGCTCGGTGTTTTTATTTGCCGGGGGGCAAAGCGGGCAGCCTCCGACCACCCCTCGCTGGGCAGGCGCGGCAAGTCGCGTTGCTTCTTGGAAAGCGGCTTGAGAACGCGGGGAAGGGGATGGCGCGCGGGGGCGGCGGCGGCGGCGTGGTGGCCAGCCCGGGCCGACTCGCTCCCACGCGGGGACGCGCCACCTTCCAGCGCCCTTCCCGGGCACTCCAGCGGGCTTTCCGCCCCCCCCCGCGGAAACCGGGACCGGCGCCGGGTGCGCGCTGCTGGCCAGGCCGCCGGGGCGCGCTCCCTGCCGCTCTCACCTGCGGGGGGAGGAGGAGGAGGAGGAGGCAGGGCGAGCCGCGCAGGGGAGGCGGGCAGCGCCGGCCCCACCCCTGAAACTCGCTACCTGCGCGCACCAGGAAGGAAGCTGGCCCAGGAAAGGGGGAACGAGGCCGAAAGCGGGGAGGCGCGGGGCGAGCGAGCGAGCGCAGCGTCCGCGTCTCTCCCCCCGGCAGGATCTGCGCGCACCGGCTGGGAAGGAGCGGAGCGGCGCGGCCATGGAGTCCGGCTAGAGGCGCTGCCTTGCGCGGGGGGGACTTCGGACTCTGCGGGGCCGTGAGAAAAGTCTGGGCGAGAGCGGCGAGCAGAACTTCTTCCCTCCTCCTCCTCCTCCTCGCTCCCCTCCCCGCCGCCGCCGCCGCCTCCTCCTCTTCCTCCTCCAAGGCGCGACGCGCAAAGCGAGGCTCCCCCCATGAAGGATTACCGGCATCCCGGCGACTTGAACATGTATCGCCCCCCGGCGGGAGCCCAAGCGATGAAGAACTTCGACTCGGGCCTGAAATACAGCAGCAAGACGGAGGTAAGGGGCTGGGCGGGGCTGGGCTGAGCCGCGAGTAGACCCGTCGAAGGCAACGGGCGGCATTCCGGAGTGAGGCTCCGGGGGATCGCAGCCCTCGTTCACGCCAGGGCTTCCTTCTGCCTTTGTTGAGTCGCTCGCCCTCTCCCGCCTCCCTTTCCCCAGCTGGGAGTGTCTGTAAACTTGGGGGCAAAAAGTAAACAGTCTTCAAAGTCTTGAGTGCGTTGACTCTGGAGGCAGCAACGCCCGAATTGAAGGCGATTTCCGTAGATGTGTGTTTAAGGGTTGGTGCTCCCCAGTTCTGGGCAATCCGCGAGAGTTTTACAGCCTGTACATAGTCCAGTTTGCTTGGAAGTTGTTCAGTCGCTAAGTCGTGTCCGACTCTTCGCGACCCCCTGGACCACAGCATGCCAGGCCTCCCTGTCCTCCACTAGCTTCTGGAGTTCGCCCAATTTCATGTTCATCCCTTTGGTGACACTATCTAACCATCTCATCCTCTGCCGCCCCTTCTCCTTTTGCCTTCCATCTTTCCCAGCAGGAGGGTCTTTTCTCAAGAGTCCTCTCTTCTCATGAGGTGGCCAAAGTATTTGAGCTTCAGCTTCAGGATTTGTCCTTCCAGGGAGCAATCGGGCTTGACTTCCTGTAGGATTGACCGATTGGATCTCCTTGCAGTCCAGGGGACTCTCAAGAGTCTTCTCCAACACGATAATTCAAAAGCATCTATTCTTCGGCGCTCTGCCTTTCTTATGGTCCAGCTCTCACAGCCATACATTGCTACTGGGAAAACCATAGCGAACCTTTGTTGGCAGGGTGATGTCTCGGCTTTTTGTTAAGTTGTCTAGGTTCGCCATAGCTCTCTTTTGCTTGGAAGTAAGGCTTGCTAAATGAAGTTCTGGGCTGGGTGCACAGGATCGGGGCCTTTGCTTCACAGGGCTATGCAGGGAGGAGAGGAAAGGCCTGTGATGGGGTCAATTGCGGCTGCAGTGACTCTGCAAGCAATCCCAGTAGCTTCCTGGGTGGATACTAATCCATGCATCAGTGTGTAGTGCTCATAACTTACAGCAGCAGCTGTTGGCTGTTTGTCCACAAAGCGGTTTCTGCGAAGCAGAGGAATTATTACAGGGTGATTTCTCAGCCATTATTATTACAGGCAAAAAAGAGGACTTGTACATCTAGCCTCTACTCATCATCAGTCTGTCAATAGGATGTCCATAGGGATGTCTTCAGCCATTGCTCCTCAGCGATCCCTTTTCTTGGAGGCTCTCCAGAGCTTGAGCCTGAGTGTTGTCCTTCGGAACAGGTGTAAAACATTTGCATTCAAGCACACTGGCTTTTGGCTCGGAGAGATAGGGTGGAATAATCAACGGACTGCTACTTGGCCCAAGTTCTTGGGATGAGGCTGGCTGCATGGACAGTTCGGCAGTTGGGAAGTACAGCCCTGAACTTTACAATTGTTGGTGATGTTGCAAAGGATGCTGGGATGCTGCTGTTCACTCTCATGGTATACCTGCAGACCATTTGTGGCCCAATGGTTGAGCATGGCCGATCTAAAATAAATATTGTGTGCATACGTATATTGAAGACTTTGGACAGTCAAACTTGTGTTGCAGTCCTGGAGAACAAGGCTGGTGCCATTTTGGTGAAAGAGTCAAAAAGCAGATTGCCCCTTTTCACTCAGTTGTGTGACTTAAACTGCAGGGACTTGAGTTTGAAAGCTGAAATCCTCTCCAGTTTGGAACTTGTTCTTCTTTGGTTCTTTTGTTGTCATGTAAGAAAGGGTTAATCTTCTTGTTCTTCTTTAATGTCAAGGGCCTGTTGGCTCTCATTGAAGCAGACTTTCCAGTTGGGCGGGTGTATAGAAGTATGTGGAGAGAAGCTGAGCCCGGGCCTCTTGGTGGGTGAGGTCAGCGGAGACTGTACGTTTACGGTAACTACTCAAATGTAAATAAATCTTGAACTTAGTGCAAGCAACATTTTTACACATGCACTCACACACACTGAAATGATGGCCGTTAAATTGAGGTTGCAATGCTGTGCACACTTCCTGAACTGGCTGAGACTGACATCTGAGTAGGCTTGCATAGCATTGTAAGGGAGGTTCCTTCAAATAAGGGAATGACAGCACACAGGGCCAAAGAGTTTGCTGGCTTGTCTTGCACAACGAGGAGGAGATCTTTGTCTCAGAATTGTTGTCCCTTGTTTTGATGCTGTTGGAACCGAGAAGAGCCAGTACTGCGTGGGACAACCAAAGGGGAACATATGCAGCTAAGCTGCTTCCCAGAGAGTTGGGTTCAGCCATGATTTGCACCACCCAATCGATGGGCCCTGTTGCCGGCTCATTTGGGTTTGCAACCGGGGTTTGCTGTTGCATAATGTGTGGAATTGCCTGATCCAATGGGATGAGCTGGTTGGGAAGCAGGTAGAGATGCTGGCATTGTCTGGGTATATATCAGTAACCTCCCAAAATGCCACTTGGCTCATTCATTACACGGAAAACGTGGGTGGCTGCATCATAGATCTCCAACTGGTTGTCTCTTCGTACACCTGCCCTTTCACCTTCATTGGGCTCCTTCCTCATTTGACTCTTTGGCTTTCGTTGGAGTTCCTTGTCAAGCCAGAACAGGTGAACCGTCCTTCTGACCTCCTCCTCACCTTTGGTTGGAATCTCCTAAACTCTTTGGCTGATGCAGTGGGGAAGAGATGAACACAAGGCAACCAGAGAGTCTGTTTTTGAGTCCTTGTGTCATGAAGCAAGACAACATGGAAGTTCCTTGGTGGTCCCTCCCACAGCTAGTAGTTGTGGCTGTTGCTTTGTCAGGGCGTGGTTTGGAGGGCTCCTGATTCAACTACTTTGCTGAAGCCAAGTAGGTTGAGATCTAGTCAGTACCTGAACAGTAGATACCATGGGGTGTGTGAGAGAGAATTCCATGGTGGAGAAAGGTGGGATTCAACAAATATTAAACTGTACATCAGTTGGTCCTCCAACCAGGGCCAGCCTTAAGCAAATGTGACCAAAGTCATCACATGGGGTCCCCATACTTTGGGGCCCCCACATCAGGGCAGATAACATATTGCTGGGATCTCTATTGTCTATAAGTCAGTGAGGTGGCATTGCTTTTCTCTTGGCCTGCCCTTCAAAACAGACTGAGGGCGTAATCCTAAACTGAGTTAGGCCGGCCTAAACTAAGCCAGCAAAGTTTGGCCGGCACAAGGGCCACCATAAAGCGTGTTTGGACCACTCTCGGAGTCAGGGAGGATGGTGCATGTCTGTGTGCTCCAAGAGTGGTCCAAGCATACTTTACGGTTTCCCTTGTGCTGGCCAAACTTTGCTGGCTTAGCTTATGCCAGCCTAACTCAGTGTAGGATTGTGCCCCAAGGCATGGTTGACTACTCACCGCTAAAAGCAGGGGTGCTGCTCAGTCTCATGGGGCTCAGTACCTTTTCCTAGCCAGCTCTCAGCTTGTCAGTTTCACAACCCACCAAAGATTGGATCCCCAGGAACAGTTTGGGCAGCACGGATCTAGGTGATTGCAGTGGCTCTAGATGGCTTGGGAGGGCCACAGATGCCTGGGTGTAGTTGGATCAATGCAGTTAGGAGCGGAAGAGAAAGGACCGTCTTTCTCTTCTGGCTCAGCCCTCAGAGCTGACCGGAATTGCTCTTACTGACCAACTAATCCAGATATAGCCTAACATAGGCATGAGTTTCCACTGTGCGTGTCTCAACTGCTGAGTCACAAAAGCGACAGTCGACAAATCAAGCCAAGTGAAACCCAGCTGCCGATTTTGCAATGGCTGAGAGCTCTGCCGGAGGAGGAAGTGAGCTGATGGTTGGGCTTGGAGAGGCTTAAGTCTGCATCCCATCAGGTGCTCTGGGTGCCTTCAGCAAGGTGTGGTTCCCTCGCTTTCGTCTTCCTTACCGAATAGGTCAGAAGGTAAATGGAGAATGGAAACGGCTAAATCTATTACACTTTGAGTGCTTTTTTTTTAAAAAAAAAAAATCCTCAGTCAATTGCAGTAGCTTGGGAATGTGGATAATGCTCTGAAAGCTTGGAGAGAGGAATGCAGGTCTGGGTTTTATGGTGGCTTTGGACTTGAGATATTTGTGGCCTCCTAGGGGTGTGTGTGTGTGTGTGTGTGTGTGTGTGTGTGTGTGTGTGTGTGTGCGCGTGCGTGCGCGCGCGCGCACACGCACGCACGCACGCAAAGCTTTTGCAGCCTGGACAATGGGATTCCTGTGTTCACTGCATGTGAGATCTGCAGGTTAGCTGCAGCTCCTTAACTCGATAAGATCGGTGATGCTGAGAACTTATCTACTCTCCCCCTTCCTAGTGTGACTTTAAGAGACGGGGTGTCCCGGAATTCTCCAGTGGCACTGGGAGAAGAAGGCTCCTGTGCCCACAATTGCCTGATAAGCATTCCCATTACCTTGCTTGGGGGCTTCTCAGAGGCAACTGGTGGGAAGCAGGATGCTGGGCTAGGGCAGACTTTGGCCTGATCCATCAGGGCTGCTTGTATTGGGGTGGTGTTACAAGACGGTCTCTATTTCCACCTCCAAGAGGTTGGCAGTGTTTGGCCTTCTTCTCTACAGGGACTTTGCCACTGTGGTCACTCCCCAGAGCAGTGCTGGGCTGGCAGTGGCTTCTGCACATTGCCGGAGCAGGACAGTGTCTCTCAGCTGTGGGCGGGGGCCTGGGAAGGAGCGTGCATTCCTCTCTGCCTCTCTTTGTGCCTCCTCCTTCATACCAAAGTGGTGCAGTGATGTGGTCACAACCATTTCCTGTCATCATGCTTGCCTGGAGGGTAGAACTTGGTAGTTCTACTTGGTTTTTGCAGCCTCAGCGACAACATCAGCCACATTGCCACATGTCTCGACCAAAAAGAAGACAATTACGTCAGGGCCGTCTGCAGTGCCTGTTGTTCCTACTACACCATCATGGGTTAGGGGCATGCTTTTCAGTGGTTCATAAGCAAAACATAAGAGCCACAGGTTGCTTGCAATCTAGAATAAACAATGGCAAGGAAGAAAGGGGGGGGGGAGAGACCAGAACAATTTCATGTACTTTAGCTTGGTTACAATTGGGAGCTACGATTAACGGCTTTTAGAGAGAAGGTGTTGAGTTTTGGCAAGAAGAGAGGATAAAAAACCCCCTACAATGAGTGTTGCATGTGGAGCACTATCTTATCCATCTGGGCAGAAGATTTAGTCGAGAGGGTTAATGCCTCCGTTTGCCTGAAGATAAGAGCTGAAGATCTGAAGGTCGCCAGTTCGGGACAGCCGGAAGTCTCTGTGAGCGGCAGACCTCGTTAATTGCTGCTGATTAACAGCTGAGCTGTCTTCGGCTGCCTTGTGAGAGGGGGAGTTGTGCCGAAGTTCAGCTGCTTCTCTGGTGGGAGCAGGGAAGCCGCTTATCAGCCAGCAAGAAGACAAACGGGTGGCCAGAATGAAGGACTAAATCCAGAAAGATCCATCTGTATGTGTGTAGTTCTTGAAAGATAGAACATTTCTGTATACATTGTAAAAACCTTTGGGTTTCTGAATAAAGTCTGCCCATGTAAACCGCCTTGAGTTACAGTCACTAGAGAAATCTGGTGACCTAAGAAAGGCGGTATATAAATCCAAGTATCATCATCATCATCCATGGCCTCAGTATTCATGGATTTCAGTATTCCAAGCTTCAGAGCTCCTCCTGGTAGTGACCAGAAATGCCTTCCCATTTCACCTGGAAGGTCCTCTGAGGCCCTCCAACCGCGGATTTCATTATCCGCGGAGTTTGGTATCTGCAGAAGTCCTGCAACAGATACCCCCACAGACAGTGATGTCATGCAGGGGGAACGCGGGGGAACTCAGTTCCACTAGTTAAAATTAGAACTGACTCTGCCCACTTCACTCTCCCTCCTCCCCCCTCCCAATTCCTCTGCAAAGAGCTTTTCTTCTTGGTTGGCCGGCACTCAGAGGGTTAAAGGGAGCGACTCCGGATTCCTAGGGGGGCGAAGGCAGTGATGTCATTCAGGGGGAACGGACCAGAACGGGCGTTCCGGATCGTAACGGGCTCCGTGGCTGGTTCCGGGTTCCCGACAAGTGCCAATCAAAAGTGAGTTCCTGTTCCTAAATCATTTGAATGACACCACTGCCCACAGATACAGGAGACCCACCATATAATTAATTCCCCATTGTCATCTTGCAGGAGCCACTTAAGGGTGGAATGTTGGCGACTAGGGCTAACGCAGCCCCCAAATATTTGTCTTGGAATTTCAGTATCCGCAGAGGCTGGTCTTTGACTGCTCTAGAGAGTTGGCTCCTTCTGTCAGCTAAGGTGCCCCAGGTGCAAGGAAGTAGACACGCCTCTTTTCCCTTCCTGGGGTGTCGGAAAGTTGCCAAGGATGGATTCCTGCTGCCGTCAGCTCTTCTGGTGCAAAGCATTGTGCACAGGGAGTGACCTAGTCTGGCATGATCTGCTCCGCTGCGTGTGTTGGGGTGTGATGACGCAGGGCTGGTGAGAAGGGAAAGAAACTTCCTGAAGCTCTTGAGAGCCCCCAATGGAGACAGTATGAGCAATGCTTGCATTTTCCTCCTGTTTCCGAGTATGAGTGTTCTAGTCTGGAGGCCGATGCTTTGTTCTGAGTTTCTGTGTTCTTGGCACTCCCCCCTCTGTTATTTATTTATATCTTGCTTTTTACTGGGGGGGGGGAACCAACACTAAACTTTAAATGCCAAGTGCCTTAACGATACCTTAACGATCTAAAAAGACCAGTGGAGTGGGACCTGACTTTTGGTGGGTTGTGAAACTGACAAGCTGATAGCTGACCAGGAAAGTGTCTTGAGCCCTATGGGAAGTGAAACTGAGCTGCAAGTGTTTGTTTACTTGCAAGTAGGCGGCCGCGTCTTAGTCCACTGCAAAGGGGAACTGGAAAGCCACCAGAATGGTCCAGATTCAATGAACATGAAACTCAACAACCCCCCTTTGCAGTTTCCCACTCAGGCACTGCCCAGAATTATTTTTTCTCTCCTGTAATGTTAGGACTTAAGAGGTAGGGGTGTGTGTGTGTGTGTGTGTGTGTGTGTGTGTGTGTGTGTGTGTGAGAGAGAGAGAGAGAGAGAGAGAGAGAGACTTCCGTACGTGATGCATTGTAAGTGTCTCATATTTGCTGACCACCAGCTTACTTTAACAAAATTAGGCAAACAGAGGGTAAGCTCTGTCAACTTCACTTAGCCGAAACGTCCAGGAAAGAGGCAGGATATCCCCAGTTACCAGATGCCTGGGAAAATATACCCCATGAAGAGATGTCCGCTGCTACCTTCCTCTGCCTTGCTGACGAGTTTGCAGATAGTTTAGACTTTGGAGTTCTTCTGTTTTATGCCATTGTGTTTATGCTGTTCTGTTTTATTGCTGTTTGTACTGCTGGCTTTTCCTGGAATTTATTGCCCTCGCTCCAGCAACATTTCTGCATGTTGAAATGGATGGGAAAGGGGGAGGCAAGGCAGTTGGGATTTGGGAAGAAGTAAATAAAATAAAGAAGGAATGCTGGCCGTGCCTGGACCTTGAGTCCGAACCAGCGAGACGATGGAAATTGGTAGTATAGGGAATTATGATCCTCCTGCTATGCTTGGAACATGCTCAGTGTTTGGGGAAGGGGCAAGAGAGAGATTCTTACCTGTGTAGATGTCACCTGATCATGGGGATGGGCTCTGATTCTTCCTTGCTGTCGTTCTAGGACATGAATGGGCTCGAGGAAGGGGTGGAGTTCCTCCCTGTTATGAATGACAAGAAGGTGCGGAAGCGTGGCCCAAAGCGGTGGGTGGTGCTCCTTGCCGTCCTGTCGATTTGCTTCGTCCTCTCCCTGTTGATCGGGATCCTCGTCTGGCACTTCAAATGTAAGTGGATGACGGTGCGGTCCAAGCAAAGAGGAGGCCAATCAAGTCCCGGGATGTCTAGCCCTGGGTGTAGAATCTACTCTGTTCAGCGTGTTGATGTCGTCTTCCGGTCTTCAATATCTCCTTTCAGACAGGAATGCCCCAGTTCAGAAGCTGTACAACGGCCACCTCAGTCTCGGCGGTTCCCGATTCATCGACGCTTATGAGAATTCAACATCCCCCGAGTTTGCAATCCTTGCCAGGAAAGTAAAGAAAATGGTAAGAAATGTGCAAGGCAGCATGGCAGCTTGGAAGTACGGCTCTGAGTTTGCCTACCCTTTGTCAGTCTACGGTGGTAGTGATGGTCACCAGTATGAGACTTCTTTGCACACCTGGTCCAGATGTCCTCTGGCATCTCCGGTGCCTTCTTCTACACCTAGCCATGCCTATGGAATGGTGACACCAGAATTTATAGGACCAGGTTCAGTCTGCGATCCAAGGACTATCCAAGCTCATATGCTAGCAAAACAGGTAGATTTGATTGTAAATTCAGATTACCATTGACCAACTTGGTGCCTCTGTAATCCCTCCCCTCAAAAAACCCTAGAATGCACCTGCAGTTGCGGAGAAAAATAGGTGTTGAAGGTCTAGCTCAATATGTGCTAGAAAGTGACCTGTGCCCATTTTTACTTGGGATGTCACCTTCTTATTTTTAGCTAACAGACATCTATAAAAATAATCCGGAAATTGGTCCTTTCCACAAGGAAACCGAGATCATGGCATTCAGGTGAGTTATGTGTTTCTGAGGTTGACTGGGGTGGGCAGTGGAGAGGATCTGGGGAAATCCATGCCCAACTCAAAGATGACTGGAGAGAGATTTCCCATTGGTGTCAGTGCTTCTGATCCTCTCAAAGGCCAAGCATAATTCTTGAAAAAAGCTTAAAAAATTATCTAAGGCACAAACAAACCAGCTTTGTGGGACCAGAAGGAAAGACAGTATGTACAAACAAGAGAACATAACTGAGTCACTTTAAGCTCTTTTCTGTGGTGTGGGCTGGTGACAATATGGACTAGAAGCTTTTGTGCCTAAATTCTTTAAATGAGAGTTTATGTTTGGCTGTTCTGGTCTTTGCAGCAAGATCTCTGAATGAATTCACTCCGCGTGTTGTACACGTTCAGGTCCTAAGGAAATGAAGCCTCACAAAGGGCTGGGATACAAGGGGTATGAATGCATCCCAAAGGGAATTCCTTAGCAACCCTGATTGTTTGGGCCAGACTCTGGGCCAAACAATCATCCCCATGGCTGTGTTGCCTGGCTGTTAATCTGTCCTTTTTCCGTGTCTCCCATGCAGTGAGGGCATTATTGCTTACTATCGGTCTGAATTCAGCATCCCAAAATACAAGGTGGATGCCCTTGACAAGGCGATGGCCAATATCCAGGCTTCAAATCAAGCAACGGTACAAAAATGGCGAAATCCAGACTTGCACATTGAGTCGGTTGTTGCATTTCGTGAGTTTTCAGTTCTTCTTCTCTTCTCCCCCTCCCAGAGCTAGTGGTGGTGATCCCTGTTTTCTCACAACTATGAGAAATCCATTGATTAGAAATCTGTGTTAGGGATTCCCCTATAATGGGCCATGCAGAATTAACAGGATAATAATAAATCCGTTTTCCCCCCTTTCTCTTAGCTTCTGATCCTGATATTGTTAAGGCTGCACGGGACAGTAAGTCACATTTCGTTGTGTCTAAGACTAATAGCAATGCTTTAAGAAGAGGTTTTCCAAATGCCAGGATCTGTTCTTTCTCTCCATTTTGGGAAAGGAGGTTCCATTTATGGGGGACAATTTTTAAATGGTTGGCTTAAAATTGTAGGACCCCAATGTATTAGGGACGTGGTGGCGCAGCGGGTTAAACCGCTGCTGCTGGGCTTTCCGACCAGAAGGTTGGGAGTTCAAGACTGCGCGACCGAGTGAGCTCCTGTTGCTTGTCCCAGCTCCTACCAACCTAGCAGTTCGAAAGCACCTAAATGCCAGTAGATAAATAGGCACAACTTCGGTGGGAAGGGAACGGCGCTCCGTGCGCTACGGCGTAGAGTCATGCCGGCCACATGACCACAGAAGCTTGTCCTCGGACAAACGCCGGCTCTACAGGCTTAGAAACGGAGATGATCACCGCCCCCTACAGTCGGTCACGACTAGACCATTCGGTTGTGGGGAAACTTTTACCTTTAATGTATTAGTGGCTCCATTTTAGAGGAAGGTGATGATATTGCAGAATTATTTGGATGAAAAGTTATTGTGAATTGCAGAGGGATTTCTGCAAGTAGTATCAAGGAGGGTTGCCTTCTAGTCACCTGACCTCCCTGCCCCCTGATGTTCTGGCATTCTCCTCCCTAAGATCCCTCTCTTGTTTTGCTGTCGCTTGTGTAGATAGCTGCCGCTATGCCTTGCATGCAAAAGCCGGGGAGGTCACCAGCTTCACCACGCCTGGGTTTCCCAACAGCCCTTACTCGTCCAACGCCCACTGCATGTGGGCTCTGCGAGCCGATGCAGACTCAGTCATCAGCTTGACCTTCACAACCTTTGACATGGAGCCGTGCAATCTCGGAAAGGACTTCGTCAAGGTGTACGACTCACTGAGCCCTGGGGAGCCCCACGAATTGGTAAGGTACGCCCGCCATTTTGACATTGCCCCTTGGGAGATGGTGACTGTCTAAGAAGACGTCGGTGAGAAATGAGTGGCATACACAATAGGCGTGCCTGGCATTCCAGTTCAATGGAATGCTCCTCCATCTATCTGTCCAGCCCTCTTTTTAAGGCATCCTGTGGCAAGGAGTTCCACAGATTAATTACATGCTGATAAAGAAATATTTTCTTTGTTCTAAAAAAGTTAGATGGACCAGTGGTGGTGGGTTTTGTGTTGAGCGGTAGGGTTGCCATCGCCAACCACGCTGTCCTAGTGGGTGGTCTCCTCCAGTCCCGTTGCCACTTCAGCATCGTGGCGGACAAGCTCTTGCAGAATGTAGAATTTCTTTTAGGCTGATTCTCTTCTCTGCTTCCTTTCTGAAGGCTGTGCGGCAGCTACACTCCGTCCTACAACTTGACCTTCATCTCCTCTAAAAATGTCCTGCTGGTCCTGTTCAGCACAGATGCCAAGGGGCGCTACCCTGGGTTCAAGGCAGAGTTCTTCCAGTTGCCAAAGCAGCAGCGTAAGCAGTGGGCATCGGAGGGGGTACAAGGAGGCGGAGGTGGGATTATGGTAAAAACAGGACAGGGGAGGAAAAAAGCAACTGCAGTTGAAAACACCTTGCAGATGATGCTTCCTTGTAGGGGAAGGAGCATAACATTGAAAAGAACTAGTCGTCAGTAGCACCTTTGTCCTGCCTTTGGTCTTAACGATGCCTCCTAATGAGAGGAGGGCAGGAATTAACACTCTCTTGAGCCGGAGAACAGATGTGCACTGGTGCAGCTTAATTGGTCTCCTGGGTTAAATCTGTCCCCTTTAAGAAATCTGGTCCCTCTCAAGACAGACTTTAGTCTCATTATAGCCTCTTCTGCAGATGTGTCTCTTCCTATCCGCTTATCCTGGGGAGATCCAAAAGAGTGAACGCAGCTTTCTTTTTTTTTCCCCCGTTCTAGTCTGCGGTGGAGTTTTGATCGGCACCTCTGGAAAATTCACAACGCCTTATCACCCCGGCCACTATCCTCCCAGCGTTGATTGCCAGTGGGATATAGAGGTAGGAAACCGAGAACGACATCTTTTGAGATTTATGGAAGGGCAGGAAGCAGAATTTCTCATGTCTGTATCCCAATTATCAAGACGCCCGAGTGTTCTTGCAAGATCTCTCAGGGCGCCATCCTAAACTGGAGTGAGGCCAGCACAGTCACGCCAGCAAAGCTTGGTTGCCACAAGGAACGCTGTAAAGCACGTTTGGACCACTCTCGGAGTCAGGGAGGATGGCGCTCGTCTGTGTGCTGGCCTCTCCGACTCCGAGAGTCGTCCAAACATGCTTCATGGTGTCCCTTGTGCTGGCCAAAAGTTACTGGCCTAACTGTGCCGGCCTAACTCCAGGTTAGGATTGCGGCTCTCAGCCTGATTGCATGTTGATTAAGTACCTTGGAAAGGGGGTGAGAAAGGTGGTTTTCTGCTTCTTCACATTCCCCATCTGTTGTTGTCAGGTCCCCCGAGACAAGAATGTGAAGGTGCGTTTCAACGAATTCTTCCTGGTGGAGGAAGGAGGGGATATCACATCCTGCCCCAAGGACTATGTGGAGGTCAACAATGCGAGGTAAGGACATAGGACTGGGGCCAACCTGTGACCCCTTGGAGATTGGGGGGTTGGCGCAGGGCTGCTGGTGTGTGGCCGTCTTTTGGTTGGTTGCCTGCAGCTTGAAAAAGATTCCATATTGCAAACGTTTAGGAATCGCTCTTCTAAAATCATCAAGAAGATTCCTCCTTTTTGAGGTTTCCAATATAGACTTCCAACAAAAAAAATTAAAACCTTCTCTTTGGGGGACGTCTGTGGTCATGCTTAGCTTTTGCACAGAGCTTTTGCCAACCACATCAACTGTGCGAGCTTGAGGTCATCCTTACAGTTACCACCCTCTAAGTACGATTTATAGGAAGACGGTTTGCATTTTTGTGCATAAGCCGTCCAGGCAGTTGTAGAATTGAAATGTGGGGTATACATTTAAAAAGAAAGAAAAATTACTTGGGGGGGGGGGGGGAGGTCTGTCTCTCTGCCCCCTCCTCTGATCTGCTCTAATACCTGATCTTGCACGATTCTTTCAGGTACTGTGGGCAACGTGACAGGTTTGTTGTATCGAGTCAAACCAACAAGATTACTGTCCGTTTCCATTCTGACCATTCACTTGTCGATACCGGCTTCTCGGCTGAATACCTGTCGTATGATTCTGGCGACCGTAAGTAGAGATGCCAAATTGGATGCTTATTGTGGGGGATCGGAGCACCTTCCCTATACCAAGGGGGAACTTAGGGAACAAGACGACGACGACAACGACTACAAGGTCAATATCCCTTATCTGGACATCCAAAATCCAGACATTTTTGTCCAAGCCTTTTTTAAAACTTTCCACAGTGTGGATACTAGAAGGTCTTGTGCTTGTTCCCACCTACAGGCTGTAAGTTCTGTTCTGTGGTGTGTGCTGTTGTTGAAAAATGTCAAATGGGCCAGCAGACACCCAAATGGGGAACAGTGAAAAGAGCAAGAGGAAGCATCTCTCATGATATTTATGCAATATTCTGAAATTCAGTCACCTTCCCATCCCAAGCAGTCCAGATAAGGGATACTCAACCTGTAATGCAGAGCTGGCAGCAGAGCAAAGACCAGGGTGCATTGAGACGCACCCTGGTCTTGGCCAAAGCCTTCATGGAATGCTAGATGGCTGGGGATGCCAGTGGTGCTCTAAACTAGTCTCAGGACTAACCTCTTCCGCTCTCCTCCATCTCTGGCTTTGCAGCTTGTCCTGGAAAATTCACCTGCAAGACCGGCCGATGTATTGACCAAAAACTGCGCTGCGACGGCTGGCTGGACTGTTCGGATGGCAGCGATGAGAAGGGCTGCAGTGAGTTGTGGTCTACTTTTGGAGATGTTGGCGACAAAGCAGGGCTGTGTATATGAATTTCTTAAAATCGCCTGCCTTTCTGAAGCATCCGTTGTTTGCTTCTGAGAAACAGGTTGTCAAACTAGGTAGACTTTGGACCTGACCAAGCTGGATTTAAAGGATCTGGGAAGGGGGGGGGGAGAGAGAGAGAGAGAGAGAGAGAGACCCTGTTGGTGTCTGTACAGTTGCTGTTCTGCATTGCTGGGTTCCAAGCCAGGATAGGGCCTTGTTTAGACTTTCCTGCCTGCCATTGAAGCTCACTCTTGTGTACTGATGGCATCAGAAGAACCTCTAACCCAGGAGTGTCAAATACAGCGGGCTGAATAGCATTCATTAAGCCGTGAGTGATGTCATTAAGCAGGAAGTGATGTCATTAAACAGGTCATGCCCAGAAATTAGCACTTTTTTCTCACTTAGGAACTGCAAATGATAGAAGAGAAAATACAGAAATCTTGATCATGTTTTCAAGATATGGGCGAGCCCAACTATCAAGCTGTCTGCCCTTTCAGCAGTGACATCATGGCCCAGCTCAGCAGCTGATGGTGGTGTTGGGAGAACCAGATAAAGAGCTTTTCTGGGCCACGGGCCTTATTTTTGACACGCCTGCTCTACCTCTCTCTGTTCCTTAGACTGTACCGAGAAGCAGTTCCAATGCCGCAATGGCTGGTGCAAGTCAAAATTTTGGGTCTGTGATGGCGTGAACGACTGCGGGGACAACAGCGATGAACTGCAGTGCCGTAAGTATCCTGCTGTGGCCTGGTGGAGCGGCGTGGCTGGGATTCCCTCGCTGGCTCTGCCCCCAGTGTCTGTGGTTCTAACCTGCGCTCTCTCCCTTTGCCAGAATGTCCCACTGGGAGCATCAAATGCAGCAACGGCAAATGCATCCCCGAGTCCCAGAAATGCAATGGGAAAGACGACTGCGGCGATGGCAGCGATGAGGGGAAATGTGACTCTGGTAAGCGGCTAGAGCTACCCTTTCCAGATGACGGGGACAAGCAGTGGCTTAGTAAGGAGCAATTGGGATGAGTGTGCAATTGGGCCCATAAGCAGACATGTCACTCTCCTTCCTTTTTGGGGGGAAAGGGGATCCATGGTTACACGGAAAGTGGCCATGTTCGATAGCATGATTTGTGGGCATCCCAAATCCTTGGCCCTGTTTTCTGAAAGGGGGAGGTCATTGTGCGTGCCTCAGGCTGCAGATTTGCAAGAGGCGTCCAGTGCTGCTCCAGTTCACCCGTTTCCTGGACACAGGAAGGAAGTGGGGAATGGGGCAGAAGAGTTGAGGGCTAGAACAGCAGAACAGAACAGCAACATCAATGCAGTGGGAAGTTGTTCACCTTGTCCAGTGTTCTGGCAACTATCTCATGCATGGGCCAGCCTTGCATGCACAGAGGAATGCCGCGGGGCATGAGACATTCAGAGCAGTTCCATGTCCTCTTCCTCCTTTGGCCCCCCTTCCCGCCATGCCATCCTTGCTGATAAATGAGCCCCGTTTTAACCCCACTGCAACCCTGGTCTGGTGGTAAGCCCTCCCTCCTGTGTTTTACTTATAGTGGTCACAGTACCTTGCCAAGAATATACCTACAAATGCCGTAACAACCTGTGTGTGAGCAAGACGAACCCAGAATGTGACGGGGTACAAGACTGTGGCGATAATTCGGATGAGGACAACTGCAGTGAGTTGAGGGTGTTGGCTTTTGTGTTTTGGAACACTTGGGAGCTGTTGGCTGTGGAGTGTATATAGCAGTGTTGATCACCTTGATTCAGCAGTTCAAGATGGCTTGGAAAATGTCAGAACTCTCTAGGCCTTGCATTCAGAGGGAAGCATTTATAATCAATTGGCTAAACAGGCAATCTGAAGTACAGCTTCATACGAATACTGACTTTCCTTTTAAATCTTGCTCTTTCAAGTTGCACTCGAGACGAGGCTCGTTAATTTCAGTGGGTTGTATCCTAATTAGTCATGATGGTATCCCAATGATTGATGGATAGAGCATAGGGGAAAGTTCTTTTCCCTCTCGCACCACGGCAGAACCAGGAATCTGTCCACTAAAACTGAGTGGCGGGTGGGTTTAGAACAGACCCAAGAAAATACTGCTTCACCCAGCAAGTAATTAATTTTGTGGAACTCCTTGACACATGATGTGGTGATGGCACCTGGCCTAGATGTCTTCAAAAGGGGATTGAACAGATTTATGGGGGGAAAGTCCATCGCAGGTTACAAGCCAGGTTGCCCTGCCGATAACGTGGGCCCATTATATGTACAAACCAGTTCTCTAAGGTCTCTACAATGCTAAGCATCCTGCCCACTGGAAAGTTGCATCTCCTTGACTTCACTTTTTAGTGATAAATTGGTTGCCGACCTAACAGTGAGGAGCCTGTCCTGCAAGATCCCCACAGTGAGGGAGTATATTGGCTTAGGAATTCTGGGAAGGGGCAGAGTTGCTTGGCTCCTCTGAATCTCGTGCCTCCTTCTAGACTGCGGGAAGCGCCTCGTTGCCAAGAAGTCCCGGATTGTTGGTGGGGAGGACGCCGAGGTGGGCGAATGGCCCTGGCAGGTCAGTCTGCATGCCAAAGACCAGGACAACCGCCACCTCTGCGGGGCCTCGCTGATATCGGAGACGTGGCTGGTGTCAGCAGCCCACTGTTTTCAGCAACAAAACTTCATCAGGTTGGTAGATGCGGGCTTCGTCTCAAGTCCTACAGGCATAGTTGTGTGTTGTTGTTGTTGTTGTTCAGTCGCTAAGTTGTGTCTGACTCTTCGCGACATGGACCACAGCACGCCAGGCCTCCCTGTCCTCCACTAGCTTCCGGAGTTCGCCCAATTTCATGCTCATCGCTTCGGTGACACTGTCTAACCATCTCATCCTCTGCCGCCCCCTTCTCCTTTTGCCTTCCATCTTTCCCAGCAGGAGGGTCTTTTCTAAAGAGTCCTCTCTTCTCATCAGGTGGCCAAAGTATTTGAGCTTCA
The DNA here is from genome assembly GCA_029204185.1 of Lerista edwardsae. Classification (NCBI taxonomy): domain Eukaryota; kingdom Metazoa; phylum Chordata; class Lepidosauria; order Squamata; family Scincidae; genus Lerista; species Lerista edwardsae. The sequence goes on along the minus strand of JAJKFI010000102.1, from coordinate 1,868,490 downwards.
GCTTCAGGATTTGTCCTTCCAGGGAGCAATCAGGCTTGACTTCCTGTTGGATTGCCTGATTGGATCTCCTTGCAGTCCAGGGGACTCTCAAGAGTCTTCTCCAACACCATAATTCAAAAATAGTAGTGTGCCTCTGTTTAATTCTCCAGCTGAGTGTTCCATTTGGCCTTACTGCCCCAGTGTGGTTAAAAATGAACCGTTGTTTCCAATTCCACCTCTGGTTTGAGTTCAGTGGTTAATCTCAAGGAAGCCTCTGCACTTCAGCTTCCTCTGTTATATGGAGATGATGATGCCCTCCTACCTTTATAGATAGCGGTGGGTGAAAACGGTTTGATTTTTTTTTTGCAGATTTCGATGTTTTCCACAGTCGGAAGTGCAGGCAGTGGTGTTGGGTGCTTCTTCCAAGAGCACATTATTATAAATAATGATTATAAATTAGGAGCACTTTAAAAGTGTGCTAGGTAGATGCAGCCACATGCAGGTAAAGAATGCTATTAAACAATAAGGAATATTTAATATTCAATATGTAACATTTCTATATGAAAGAATATGTAGAGGTGTTATAGAATCTTGGGCAGAAGATTTAGCCGAGAGGGTTAATGCCTCCGTTTGCCCGAAGATAACAGCTGAAGATCTGAAGGTCGTGAGCTCGAGACTACTGGAAGTCTCTGTAAGCGGCAGACCTTGCAAACTGCGGCTGATTAAAAGCTGAGTTCCAGCTGCCTCGTGGGAGGAGGAGTGTGCTGAAGTCAGCTGTTTCTCTGGTGGGAGCAGGGAAGCCTCTTATCAGCCAGCAGAAGACAGACGGGTGGCTAAGAAAGAAGGCTAAATCCAGAAAGAAAGATCTGTATGAGTGTTGTTCTTGAAAGATAGAACATTTCTGTAAATTGTAAAAACCTTTGGGTTTGTGAATAAAAGTCTGCCTGTGTAAGCCGCCTTGAGTTACAGTCATTAGAGAAATCTAGTGATCTTAAGAAAGGCGGTATATAAATCCAAGTATTATTATTAGAATGGTTTAATATTTTTGCAGATTTTGGGGTTCACACACACACACTGAGAAGTGCAGAAAACAGTGTCATGTGTTCTTGGTTCATTATCACCGAAAAGCCCACCTCCTACTTATAGGGCTGTTGCAAGTCCATTTTATAGGATGTGCTTTTGGACTCTTGAAACAAGCGATGCAAATGCTGCTGTCCTCCAAGCACTCCCCTGAAGCCCACAAGGTCTGAGCACTTCTGCCTGTTTCTTCCCTGCAGGTATTATGACCCCAAGCTCTGGACGGCATTCATGGGGCTTCACGACCAGCGGGACTTGGGCAACAGCCGAGTTCAGAGACGCGGCGTCAAGCGCATCGTCACCCACCCCAACTTCAATGACTACACCTACGACTATGACATCGCCGTGGTGGAACTGGACAGCCGGGTCACTTACACCAAGGAAATCCAGCCCATCTGTCTGCCAGAAGCCACCCACGAATTCCCAGCAGGCAAAGATATCTGGGTGACTGGGTGGGGAGCCACTCAGGAATTAGGTAAGGGGACAGGACTGAAGAGGGGGAAGGAGTAGACTCCGACCTCCATTCTGGTGGAAGGAGGACCATCCTGCCTGAAACGATGCTCGGAGTCGATGTGTTGTGTGGGGAGCATCTCAGGTACATGGTTATACCCCAGCGAGTTGGGCTCCCCCAAGTCTCATGCCTACTGCTGTGCTTCTCGACAGGTCTCGGGGCCAATACGTTGCAGAAAGCGCAAATCCGGGTGATCAACCAGACCATGTGCAACTCCCTGCTGGGCAATCAGGTTACTCCCCGCATGATGTGCGTCGGGGTCTTAACAGGAGGCATTGATGCTTGCCAGGTGAGAGTCTTTGCGGCGTGAGATAGCAGCTGCTGTGCCTGGAGTCAGGTTGTAAACCAGACTCGGGAGAGCTGCCCTGTTCCTCAGGGTGGAACCTGGGGCCAGCTCTTCCCTTGCTCCACTCTCTCCCTGATCATCCCTGGACAGGATCTGCCCGAGTTGTGGAATGGATTGCTGTGTTGTTCTTGTTCTTCAGTCGCTAAGTCGTGTCCGACTCTTCGCGACCCCATGGACCACAGCACGCCAGGCCTCCCTGTCCTCCACTAGCTTCCGGAGTTCGCCCAATTTCATGCTCATTGCTTCGGTGACACTACCTAACCATCTCATCCTCTGCCGCCCCCTTCTCCTTTTGCCTTCCATCTTTCCCAGCACGAGGGTCTTTTCTCAAGAGTCCTCTCTTCTCATGAGATGGCCAAAGTACTTGAGCTTCAGCTTCAGGATTTGTCCTTCCAGGGAGCAATCAGGCTTGACTTCCTGGAGGATTGACCGATTGGATCTCCTTGCAGTCCAGGGGACTCTCAAGAGTCTTCTCCGACACCATAATTCAAAAGCGTCTATTCTTTGGCGCTCTGCCTTTCTTATGGTCCAGCTCTCACAGCCGTACATGGCTGTAATGGGCTTCTATTGGGCCCATTATTGGCCAAGTGGCTTCTGTTGGCCTGTTCTATTAATCTGTTGGCATTCTGCTTTTTGTCCTTGCGGTTTCATTGCTGTTTGCATGGGGAGGATTATTCTGTGTTTCTAGCAATTGCTTGTTGGTTGCCTTGGGGAAATGCATTGGAAAGGCCCAACATAATTTTTTTAGAGTGAATTCACAAGGACAGGATGCTGCCTTTTCACTAAGTACAGGGCATATGCGGACTCTGCCAATTACAGATTCAGTTTCCCAGCTGAGGCTTAGTTTGCAAGAAGCAGTCGTAGCTTAACCTGCTTTCTCGTTGCTTTTCAGGGAGACTCCGGGGGACCCCTCACCAGTGTAGAGAAAGACGACAGGATGTTTCTGGCCGGCATCGTGAGCTGGGGAGACGGCTGTGCCCAGCGGAACAAGCCAGGAGTCTACACTCTGGTGACGGGACTCCGAAGCTGGATCAAGGAGCACACAGGAGTGTAGGCCGCTATGGGAATGGCTCGATGGACACGCTTTTTTTAAAAAAAATTTCCTGCATCGGTCAAGCTAGTGGTGAAAGACATTCCTACACGATGTGAACAGAATTCTCCATCCCTTGTTCGTGCCTAAATCTTTTTTTTTGGCGGGGGGGACGGGGACATCTGGATTCATTGTCGGTGCCACCACCCCCAGATGGACAGGCACTAGTTTGAGACTCGTCCCACCTCTCCATCGCCAGAGAATGGCTAGATTTGATTTTAATGTGAACCTGATTCCTGGTGGGTTGGAACCTACGAGGGGGGGCTGGCCCCCCCCGTCCCACACCCTGCCCCAGCGCCGGCTACACAAGACAAGGCCCTTTAGTGGGTGTGCGGCTCTTGAGGCAGAACTGCAGACCCCAGAAGCCCCCATCGCAGGGCACCGTGTCACAACACAGTGTGACAGAAGAAGCCATCCTTGGCTGCTGAAAACATGGTGTGGTTGGAGCCTGGATAGCACACTCTGACGTTTTAAGACTACTTGATCTAGCTAGTATCTGTGACCTGTTTTCTTCACTCACTCCAGTAAATCTGATGGGATTGCAGGATTCCAGCCTGCCTTCTGTGAAATGCTGCCACGTCCAGTTTTCCCTTCAAGGTTTGGGTCACCTCGACTTTAGGCCACAGTGCCCTTCAAATCAGAATCTAGCCAGTTTAGTGCCTTTAGACACCGCAGTTTGTGCGGAGGGTTCAGGAAATGAAGCTCCATAGATCTAGGATACTGGCTGCACTTTCTATGTATCTTTTTGTTGTGCATTTTTTTTTTCATTAAAATGGAGTAGAGGTAGAACCATGATGTGTGTGCGTGAGGATGGATGGATGAATGAGATGTTTCTGTCCCCTTGTGGGGTCAGATTGGCATTGCCACTACGTGCCTTATCAATGTACAGCCTTCTCTTAAATAAATGGGATCCTGTAGCGTTTTTCCTTCCTCTCTGTCTTACAGAGTTGCTGCACTTACATCTTTTTTTGTAGTATGCAGTGTTCAACTCTCGTTTTGGTTTTGAGGTTGGCAGTGGTGGAGGGAGATAGGGGGTTTGCAATGATGTATGTTTCTGAATGCTGCAGGGGTCCCAAATTGATAGTTTTAATACCAGGGATCTGTGGGTGAGAGTACTCACTTATTGTCTGGGAATAGAGGATCTTTCTTCCAGCTGCTGTAATTAATTATCTGTGTGACCGATGGTGATTGTGCTTTCTTCCCCCCTCTCTCTTTTCTAATAATTGCTTCCCCTTAAAGGGAAAATAAATGCTAATACAAACCTGTGTCACCCTTCCTCCAGTACCATACCTTGCATTTTTCCTGGTCTTCACTGCAGATTCTAGGCTTGAGAAAATTCACTGACCAAAAATGAAGTGTTTTTAAAAAAAACAAAAACGGGAAAAAAAAGTGCTTTTATTTTTTCACGGTTGTTTAAATACTTTAGAAAATGTTAGTGTGCCCCTTCCTCGGCAAATGAAGCAATGACCCCCCCAGAAGAGCGTTTTTATGTCCATAATTTATCTATTTTGTTATTGTATTTTAAAGAATGGTTTGTACGATTATTTTGAATGGGATGACTTAATCTAACTATCTGGTTGTGAGTGTACATATTGTTTCTTTCCAGCCTTGTAAATACCCTGAAATGAATGGAAACCACTTATCTAAATGTCCACAGCCCTCACACCCTTGTTTGCATTTTTTGTTTGTTTGTTTCAAACGTTGGAATGAAATGGAGATGTCTGATGATTTCTAATCTGTATTAAAGCAGAATTTTTATACTGACTGTTGACCCTGATGTTCATTGACTGAACCGTTGTATCAATGAATGAGACAAAAATACTGCTGGCTGGGGATGGCGTGAAATGGCCTGATCATTCCAAAACACTACGCAAACGTTTCTTATGGTAGCAGGAGAAAAGAGAAGAATAGATCTAGCTCTGTCTTCCACCAGATGGCGCTGTAGCATTCTGTGTAGCTAGATGACATCAGATATGAATTTTAGTGGCCAAACTCTATGAATGGCTATTGCATCCTCTCACTGTTTCATCGCAGCAACTGCTAATGAGAGGTATACCATAATAGTTATGGAGCATAATTCTAATGCGCTTTTCAAAGCACTCTAAGGGTAGGAGGTTCCTCATTTTATTCATTTTCTTTTCATATGTTTATACCTAGGGTTGCCAGGTACAAACCAGGACAGAGTATTTATACCTTCAACCATTGTATAGAAGAAGGAATCTGAGTAGATGCAGCTTTTGAAACCCTTCCATGATGAGCTGCATCTATTCAAATTCCCTCTTCTATACAATGGTTAACGGTATAGGCACTCTGTCCCAGTTTGTATCTGGGAACCCTTTTTATAGCGCCGTTCCTCCAGGCAGAGGTGTCACAAACTGCCCTGGTGCCCGAGCCAGTGACATCACAACGCCATGTGACATCACTTCCAGGTTTTCCCAACAGGGCTCAGTACTCACTGCTGCTGTTCTCACACTCTGTTCTTCTTCCTGTGGAAGCTGGGAACCCCCACCGAAGACAGAACAGGGCACCCAAAACCAACAGCATTCTGCCAGCTGAGCAGAGCCCAGGGGTGACAGGTAGAGCCTGGGGTGTGTGTGTCTGTTCCAATCAATCAATAGTATTTATATACCGCTTTTCAACACAAGGTTCACAAAGCGGTTTACAGGGAAATAATAGTACAGTTTAATGGCTCCCTGTCCCAAAAGGGCTCACAATCTAAAAAAATGCAGACCACCCCCAGCAGCAGCCACTAGAAAAGACACCGCGCAGGGGTAAAGAGAGACAATTACTCTCCCCCTGCTAAATATAAGAGGAGCACCACTTGAAAAAGTGTCTCTTGCCCAGTTAGCAGGGGTAACTGTTCCAGTGCATCTCTTTAAGTTGCCTGAGTGAGTTGCCTGCTAGGCTTAGCTTTTATTTACTTGAGCATATAGGATTAACCCACGAAGATATCGCCACAAGAGACTCGGGGATTTTTTTTTCTCCTAGCATGCCTTTTAACAAAACAATTAAACCTCCCCTCTGCTTTGTGATCAATTTAGAGTGACATTGACTGGCCCAGTCAAATTGATTGGTCCAGCGGTTTTGCACGTAGGCAGACCTGCGCCTACCTGGCTCGGTAGAGTCTGTACCACCTGGCGCTTGGGGGGGGGGAGATCTTTTGCAGCCCTACCTGGAGATGCCAGGGATTAACGCCAAGATCTTGTGCAGGCCCAGCAGCTGCATAATGGCTCATTTCATTCTTGAGCACTCTCTCCCGCAGGCCCGCCCACCCCCTGCCTCCCCTTCTTATCCATCCAAACAAAAAGGGGCTTCATGCACAAATTCCCCCAGGCAGCTTTGGGTTTGGCTTCCAGCAGGAGCTGGACATGGTGCAGACCCACAGATTGCTGCGACAGGCCCCCTAATCCACGGCCCAGCAGCTTAAGGGCAGCTCAGCCTGCTAAGGGGATCAGGCCGACAGGTAGTGTCAGTGAAGGGGTGGAGGAGGGCAGCGCTCCCCAGTTTGGACCTAAGAGGGGGGCTTGTAGAAGCACCAGTGCACAAAACGCTTTCCCTCCCCTGCCCGCCCCCAGTCAGTATTTCAGAAGACGCTTGGAACGGGAGAGGAGTGGGCAAGCAGATCAGTGGTGCAGCTGACAGGGAGATGTGCAGTGGTGTCATCCAAATGATTTAAGAACAGGTACTCACTTTTGATTGGCACGTGTCGGGACCCGCCCACCGGAAGTGACGTCATCAGCCAGAAGTGATGTCGTGGCAGGAAGTGACATGAAAAAAGCCCTTTTTGAGGCCTCAGATGATTTTAAACTGACCCAACAGTGGCAACAGTATTCCACAGCACCCCCAGAACATGTGAAGGAGGCCTGGCATCATGTTAAAACCCCAGAGCAACTCATTTTTCAGTGGCAAGGAAAGGAAAGGCTCCGCTCACTGCCTGCCTGCCTGCCTGCCTGCCTGGCTCTGAGAACATGCAGGCAACTCAAACATGCAGGAAATTCAAACGTTGCAGAGGGCGGAGTCGACGAGTAGACGGGCAAATGGGCGGGGCCAGCTGTAATCCTAGAAACCGGTACTCGCGTACCCCCGCGTACCCCCTGCATGACATCACTGGGTGTCATCCAAATGATTTAGGAACAGGTACTCACTTTTGATTGGCACTCGTCGGGGTCCGCCCACCAGAAGTGAGGTCATAGCCGGAAGTGATGTCATGATTGTTGCCATGGATGTGATCATGTTTGTAATAACTTCAGATTGTGGTTAGTGTTGATTTAACTTCTATTGCTTTGCTTTCTAGAGATGTGTATAGACATATTTTGCTTCAACTGTTCCCTGGTTAAATAGCAGGGGCTAGCTTCGAGTGGGCGGGGCCAGCTCAACTTCTAGGAACCGGTACTCGCGTAGTGGTGCGTAGTGGGTGCATGACATCACTGGAGATGTGTCAAGGTTTGCAAAGTGCCCAAACCTAGATAATTTGTAGGCCTGAAGAATCCAAGGCCTGACAGAGGCAATCGTGCTCAGCCGGGAGGGGGAAAGTGCTGAATCCCAGCACAGGGGAAAGCACCTGCCTCCTTAGGCAAATCAGAGCAATCTGGTGGGTGCAAGAGCTGCATTGAACCAGGAATTTCCCGATGCTGAAGTGTGGGTCGTGGTGTCGTGCTCCGACGTCTGCGTTTGCTGTGCTGCTGTAAATATCTTCAAGTAAAGACTGAGTTGGTGGAGGAATCCCTTGCTTCTGTGTGTTCCATTTGCTCGGCGTCCTTGCCTGCAAATTCCGCTACTCTGCCTTGGACAGCTTCACATCTACCTACACTGACAAGATGAGCCCCTGGATTAATTACTTGCTGGGTGAAAACGTACTGGACTTCTTAAGGGCTTCCCCCCCCCAGTTTCCCTAGGTGGCAAAGAAGGGGTAGAGAAGGGGCAGGTGCCCAGAAAGAAAATTGTACATGCAGCTGGTGTTTGGCACAGAAGAACGATCCAGATCTTTCTCTTCTTCCTTTTCTACTGGGTCAGGTTGTTAAATAGAATTTCTCCTTTACCCTGATCTGAACTGAACCCAGGAGACCACCCCCACCCCCATTCCTGTTGGTTGGTTGTCCTTTTTTCCCTCCTCCAACCTCTCTGCTTAGCAAGAATGCCTTCAGCACGTTTTCATCCTCAGTCATTGGCAGTAAGAAGACAGACCTTCCGCTTGGCTCAGATTAATCCTCGATAGCGTTTCAACTGCCCGATCTGATAAGAGCAGCAATTAAATTTTAGACAAATCCAATTACAGTCCCTGGCCCCTTTTAATTGGGTTGCAGGCAGGGAGGCTGGCAAGGATTCTGGGTGCGGCTGCTGAGCTGGTGGTGGAAGTTCTGCTCCAAAGGTGCCCCTTTGGTGTTCCTGGGTCACCATCTCAGCCATTCTTTCCTCCAAGATGGGCAGCCTAGCACACTTCCAAGCATTGATACTGCTTCGGAGCATCAGGCTCGTGGGACACAAATATCGAGCGATGCCGAAAGACGGAGTTTTTGGCCCCGCTGCCCACCCTGCACAGCAAATGTACTTTTTGACACAGCGGGTAGTTAATCTGTGGAACTCTTTGCCACAGGAGGTGGTGATGGCATCTGGTCCTGATGCCTTTAAGAGGGGATTGGACAGATTTCTGGAAGAAAAGTCCATTGTGGGCTATAGGCAATGATGGGTTGTAACCTCCTTACATTAGTAGTGGACTACTTCAGAGTACGGGTGCAGGGGAGTGGCAGCGGGATGCAAGCGTCTTGTTGTCTCGTGCCTCCCTGGGGCACCTGGTGGGCCGCTGTGAGATGCAGGAAGCTGTACTAGATGGGCCTTTGGCCTGATCCAGCAGGGCTCTTCTTACGTTCTTATGTTCTTCAATGGAGCCCTGCTGCGTTGAAAGCGGCCTCATTCTGCCCAGGCAACAGGTCAACTGCAGTGCTAAACAAAGACAGACATCGAATGGGTCGGTGATGGGCAGATTGTTGCTTGTCTGGTGTTACTCCTTGCAGTGCCCTGTCAGCCATGGGGCTAGGATCCTTCTCCAGGCATCGTGCATAGGAGAAAAGGAGAGGGGAAACCCCCTTGCACAGAACGGAGCCTGTGAGCACGATGCCAAAAAAGCTTTTAAGGTTTCTCGCTCGCCGCAGGAATGCGGACCAGATGAGGACCACAGAGGGGCTGAATCGCAGTGACAGATGGGCCGTTGCGGTCCTCTCGTGCGCCGGGGACTTGGAGGGGGTGGCTGCCAACTATTTGAGCCATCGGCGGCACGCACAGTGGGGCTGGGCGCTAAGCCTGCCCCCCCACCCTCCCGGCAAGACCAGCGTGTTGACTGCAGAGGTTCTGTTCCCTCCACAGGGTCAAGCTAGCCTGGTTTTAAATTTTAGCTGTTGGAGCAAGGCACAGACAGATCAGGACCACACCGGAGTGGAGGGAAGGGAAGGGGTTAACTGTGTGCCCCTTCAGCTGCTATTTGGCCTGGAAAGGGATGGCAACAATGACATCTTACCTGCCTTAGTCGGTGTGTGCGTGTGTGTGTGTGTGTGTGTGTGTGCGTGCGTGCGTGCGCGCGCGGGGTACATTGCCCTGGATACAGGCAGTGATGTCATGCAGGGGGAACGCGGGGGAACTCAGTTCCACTAGTTAAAATTAGGGCTGACTCTGCCCACTTCACTCTCCCTCCTCTCCCAATCCCTCTGCAAAGAGCTTTTCTTCTTGGTTGGCCAGCACTCAGAGGGTTAAAGGGAGCGACTCCGGATTCCTAGGGGGGTGAAGGCAGTGATGTCATTTCAGGGGGAACGGACCAGAACAGGCATTCCGGATCCTAACGGGCTCCGTGGCTGGTTCCGGGTTCCCGACAAGTGCCAATCAAAAGTGAGTTCCTGTTCCTAAATCATTTGAATGACACTACTGGATACAGGGCCAACTTCCCATGGCTGGGCCCTTCGGCTTTCAGATACTTTGCCCCCCCCTTCAAAACTCTTCGGGAAAGTTCCTGCTACATTGAATGGAAGCCCCTGGTGGAGAGTCAGGTGAGCAAGATTCTCCCACCCACCCCTTTACCCACAAGGCTTCGGCAGCTTGCAAAATAAGACCCCCTAACCTAAGGCAGTGTACCCCCCCAGGCCAGTTTCTCACCAACAGACCCCGGCTTGCATGGAAGTTTCCCAGCCATTCAGCTTCCATGTGCAGCCCAGCTCACGCCCCGGAGTTGGGGGGAGAGCTCTGAAAGCCTGGCCTTTGCCGGTCGGAGGATTGGCAGGCTGGCTGGGGGTCCGCTGGAGCCGGATCTGGAGACCCAGACATTAGGCCGACACCCAGACATGCCAGCTTGACGGGCCCTCGTTCCTGTGGGGGCCCTGATGGATAATACGGCCCTGCCTGGATACCACTCCTTGAGGGGGTGTCAGCAGGTCTGCTGGAGGCCTTAGAAAGGCCCTTCCAGTTGGTGCACTTGCCATCAGAGCCATTCTGGGCGGTAACAGCAACGCACTGCACGTTGCCATTACCACCCCGAATGGTTCTGATGACAAGTGGGAGGGGCTGCAATTCTTAGCCTGCTGCCTCCTGTAGCTATTCTACTGCTTCAAGGAGGAGCCTTCTGGCTCCAGGGGTCCACTTGTGCACGGTCGCCGTGTCCCGTTTGCCGCGGGCGATGCCCTGCATGAGCAAATGTTCCCCAGAATCCTCAGCAATTTCTGGGGGGGGGGGGCCCTCAGCGGCAGGCATAGCCTGTCCTCCAGCAGCCAAGCCCGTGCACAATGTGGGGATGAGGGGGGCTCTTCAGCCTAGAAAAAAGGCGCCTGAGGGGGGACATAATCGAGACATACAAAATAATGCACGGAAGGGATAAAGTCGATAGAGGGATGTTCTTTTCCCTCTCTCAGAACACCAGAACCAGGGGGCATCCGCTAAAACTGAGGGTTGGGAGAGTCAAAACAGATAAAAAGAAGTGCTTTTTTACCCAGCGGGTAGTTAATCTGTGGAACTCTTTGCCACAGGAGGTGGTAATGGCATCTGGTCTAGATGCCTTTAAGAGGGGGATTGGACGGATTTCTGGAAGAAAAGGTCCATCGTGGAATATAGGCAATGATGGATTGTGCAACCTCCTTACAAAGGTGGTGGGCTGCTGGTACCAGGTGCAAGGGAGTGGCAACAGGATGCAAGCATCTTGTTGTCTCCTGTGGCTCCCTGGGGCATTTAATGGGCCACTGTGAGATACAGGAAGCTGGACTAGATGGGCCTTTGGCCTGATCCAGCGGGGCTCTTCTTATGTTCTTATGTTCTTACGCAGGCTGCAGCTCTGGATCCAGGAGATGAAATACGTCCGGACTGCCTGACGACCGAGCCGAAATCCAGATCTGGGAGTTGCTGTGGAAGAGCCACGTATCAAATTCGGCTGAAGCTCTCTGGAGGCACCAAGAACGCTTCCCCCCTTCCTGGGCGCCAGCTCCTGGGATGCGAGGGGTTGCACGCATGCTGCTCGGGGGAGAGGGGAGAGTGCGCAGCGATGCCAAGCGCAGGATTCCAGCCACAGACAACTCTTAAATCTAAAGATTAGCGCTGCCGCTGGGAAGCCAGGAGATTACAGGTGGTGGGATGTGTGTCAAACAAGCAGGGCCTGTGTAGTCTCATAAGCTGCTTCGAATATCGCAAATCATTCCCCCTTCCCAAGTATGGTAGCGGCATCCATCTCATGCCGATGGATCCAGAAAGGGGGAGCTTGTGAGCCAGCGTCCTTTCACTGAAAACGACCTCCACACTCCAGCTACACGGTCCCAAGTTCTCAGAGGCTCTGTCTTCGTTTTCCGGCTCCTCAGACATTCATCGCCAGCTGCACCCCACTCGAGTCCCCAGCGGTGTAGTTAAGTGGAGGTGCAGGGGGGGAAACTGCACCGGGCGACCAGCTTTAGGGGGGCAGCAAGCTGAGCTTGACACTAGTGGGAGAAGTAGGGGAAATCTTGGTAAAGATGACTAATACCATCATGTTATAGATCGTTGGAAAGGTAATGCAGAATGCAATGAAGTAAACCATGTTGGAACACCTGTATCCTACCCAATTAGTCAGGAAAACTTTGCATTTATTTAATTAATGAAATTTGATTTCCTCATGGAGAGGAGGCTACAAACTCTAACCCCTGCTAGCTTGGAAAGAGGCACTTTTTCAAGTAGTGCTCCTCCTGTACTTAGCAGGGGGAGAGTAATTGTCCCTCTTTACCCCTGCACAGTGTCTTTTCTAGTGGCTGTTGCTGGTGGTGGTCTGCATTTGTTTAGATTGTGAGCCCTTTTGGGACAGGGAGCCATTTAACTTTATTATTATTTGCCTGTAAACTGTTTTGTGAACTTTTTGTTGAAAAGTGGTATATAAATACTGTTTGATTGATTGACTGATGTGTGCTCAGAAATGGTGGTTATATGAACAGCCCTGGGAATGAAATCATACTTTCAGATTTGTTGTTATATCTTTTTGCCGCATACTCCAATTCCCTTCCAATTAGACAGGTTCCATCAAACTATTAAAGGACTTTGTGCATGATCCATCATGCTTACGCACCAGCACTGCCTTGTGTAATGTACTGTAAGTGGGACGTGGTGGCGCAGCGGGTTAAACCGCTGCTGTTGGGCTTTCCGACCGGGAGGTTGGGAGTTCAAGACTGCGTGACGGAGTGAGCTCCCGTTGCTTGTCCCAGCTCCTGCCAACCTAGCAGTTCGAAAGCACCTAAATGCACGTAGATAAATAGGGACCACTTCGGTGGGAAGGTGACGGCATTCCATGCGCTACAGTGTAGAGTCATGCCAGTCACATGACCACGGAAGCTTGTCCTCGGACAAAATGCCGGCTCTACAGGCTTAGAAACTGAGATGAGCACCGCCCCCTACAGTCGGTCACGACTAGACCATTCGGTCGTGGGGAAACCTTTACCTTTACCATTGCACTGCCCTTATTCCTGAACCTGGCTGGGCCTGCTTGCGCGCTGCCATATCAGCAACCGTGTCGGCCACTAGATGTCACCCTCCGATAGACCATGAATGGTTTTTGGCGTTCTCTCTGCCAGCTGAGGCACATCTGCAGCTGAAAGACCTGCCTGGGGCTGCCCAGGTTCCCATCCTTCCAAAAACAAGCAGGCTGCCCAGTAAACCCTGCAGGATAAGACCTCCAGGGCAAACCAGGTTGGGGGAGTGATTTGGGAGTCGGGCTTGGACCTAGAAAATCCAGCAGGGGCATATCGAGGGTGTGGCAAGACACAGCATTTGCTCTGGGTATCGCTTAAAGGAGGGCTCTGAGCACAGACTTACTGTGGGGGCAAGCAGTCGCTGCAGTGTGTTCCCCTATCAGTGGCACTCTGGGTGCTTCCCAGCCTCTCGGGGGGGGGGTGTAATTTCTCTGTAGACCAGGATGTCCAACATAAGGCCCGCAGGCTGGATGCCGCCCCCAAAGCTGTTTAGGGCGCAATCCTAATACGGCTCTCCCATATCTTGAAAACATGATTGAGATTTGCGTTTTTTCTCTTCTGGTGTTGGTAGCTAATGAGTCCCACTGCATGACACAAGTTTGACACCCCCTGCTAGCCCCGCTGGATCAGGCCCGAGGCCCACCTAGTCCGGCTTTCTGTATCTCACAGTGGTCCACCAGGTGCCTCAGGGAGCACACGAGACAGCAAGATGCCTGCATCCTGTTGCCACTCCCTTGCACCTGAGATAGTCCAGTTTGAAAACCAGGAGGCTGCTCATTCCCATCATGGCTTGTAATCCGTGGTGGGCTTCCACTTCATCAACCTGTCCAATCCCCTTTTAAGTGCATCTAGGCCAGACACCCTGTCCATGGAACAAACGTGGTTTTCCCAGCTTCCTTTGGCCTCTGCTGGAGTGTGTTGCGTGTGCCTGCCCTGGGCCAGTTCTCGTTGCTGTCTAATGTTGAACGGAAGCCCAGAAAGTTCCCAACCCTTCCCCGCCTTCGCATTCTGGAACGAAAGAATTCCAGTGCACCTCGACCTACGACCTGGGCGAAGGTGGAATGCCTGAGGATGTGCCCATTTCGTCCTGCTCCCTTACATGGGCATGCAATCCACCACCCAATCAAGAGATCAGTGCATGGATGCACGAGGAACTGATAATAATGTGGAAAAATAAATTCCAACCAGCACCTTGGAACAGAACTGAGGAACGGGCAGACCAAGCCGCTGTCTGCTCTACGCAACTAAGATTTAACTCCCTTCCTTGCAAGTTGATGCTTGTGAACAAAACTCCCAAATAGGAACAGGGTTCCAAACTGGCAGGATTCACAAAGAACATGCAGCGTGAAGGTTGCAGCGTGGAGGCCGAATCATCATCATCATCATCATCATCATCATCATCATCTAAGGTGGGGCTGGGGATGTATATTGCTCCAGGTACCACACTTTGAGGGGGGTCTCAGAATGCCTCCTGGAAGCCTTAGAAAGGCCAGTGTTCAGCGAAAAATCCCCAGGATGTTTCTGAGACTGCACCCAGTTTTTGCTGAAAAGCGGATGTACTTTTCTAAGGCTGTCAGGAGGCTTTGTGAGGGATGGAAGCAGTAGTGCTATCCAGCCGGTATGCTGGGCGGGACTTACGCTTGATCGGCAGTCCGCCCGTTGCGTCACGCTGCGTTCCGCCGCTTTTCTGCCCACCGGGGCATGCGGGAAAGCGGCGGAACGCGGCGTGACGCAACGGGCAGACTGCCAATCAAACGTAAGCCCCGCCCAGCATACCGGCTGGATAGCACTACTGGATGGAAGTGGTGGTGTATGGATGTGTTAAAAATTAATTTGCCCCAGATGCCCTAGCTGAACGTGTGCCCGTGTTGCTTCACAAAACATGTCCGAATCCATATGTGGCGCTGGGAAGACTGCAGACCCTTGAAGCTCCCCCCATGATGAGACAAGGCCCATAACTTGCAGATGACCTCAGCTTCATTGTCGGAGGGCTGTTTTCGGACAACGTTGCAAATTGGCTGCGCTTCTGCCCGCCCTTGGAGTCCCTTGGCTGCCTGCCCAAGCACGAGCACCACATTCCTGGGCCACAAGGGATGAGGTTACCAGCCACTTCTGTGCAGCCCTAAGACTCTTCCTCTCTTCGTGCCGACAGGTGGCTACAGTAGAGGCTTGAGGCTAATTGTGCTGGGGACGCGGATTGTTCTCTAATCCTGGAGGTGAATAAAGGGACTTGAATTTGCACCCGCGGCTTGAACAACACATTTATCTGTGTGTGCGCAGCAGGAAGTTCTGTGCTGATGATGGGAAGGCCAGTTGACAGCATGTAGCAGTGGAATGAGGCATGTTCTAAGGTAGAGCCGGTTGAGGGCATTCAATTTAGAAGGAGGCCTATTTATAGTGCTGGTGTCTACTTCCTCCATCAGATCCGAGGTTTTTCAGGGTGAATTCTCTCAGCGATGAGACTGTGAGCCCAAGCCTATGCACACCTACTCAGAAGTAAGTACCATTGTAGTTAATGGTCAGTGGTGTCATTCAAATGATTTAGGAACAGGAACTCACTTTTGATTGGCACTTGTAGGGAACCCGGAACCAGCCACGGAGCCCGTTAGGATCCGGAACGCCTGTTCTGGTCCGTTTCACCTGAATGACATCACTGCCTTCGCCCCCCCCTAGGAATCCGGAGTCGCTCCCTTTAACCCTCTGAGTGCCAGCCAACCAAGAAGAAAAGCTCTTTGCAGAGGAATTGGGAGGGGGGAGGGGGGAGAGTGAAGTGGGTGGAGTCAGCCCTAATTTTAACTAGTGGAACTGAGTTCCCCCGTGTTCCCCCTGCATGACATCACTGGGCTTACTCCCAGGTAAGTGAGGATAGGATTGCAGCCTGTGACTAACCAATGTTGGAAAAGATATTAAGTTGTTCAAGAACTGCAGCTAAAAAAGGTTCAGGGAGCAATCCTAACCTGGAGTTAGGCCTGTTTGGCTGGCACAAGGGATACGGTAAAGTATACTTGCCCCAGATGCCCTAGCTGGGCCACTGGGAGGCTGAACATGTGCACGTGTTGCTTCACACAGATGTGCGCCATCCTCCCTGACTCCGAGAGTGGTCCGAATGTGCTTTTACGGTGGCCCTTGTGCCAGCCAAACTTTTCTAACCTAACTGGGCTAGCCTGACTCCAGGTTAGGCTTGCGCCCTCAGCAACTCTAGCCTATGGCTACGCTATTAAAAAAATAACAAAAACAAACAAACAAACAAACAAACAAACAAACAAACAAACAAATAAATAAATAAATGCAGGCAAAAAATAAAATGACTGCATGTGTCCCAGTTTCCTAAAAAAAAAAAAACCCACACAACACCTTTTCCCAGTTCAAATGGGTTGAATCTCTGATGAACAATAAATGGAAGCACTGATTGACTTGGCATGGGCAAGTGTCTGCTTTTGAAGAAAAAACAAGGAAAAGCAGCCCATTCCTCAGTGTTGCAGACACATATATCTCATTTTCTGTAGCAATAAAGCAGGAAGCCAAAGAGATAAAAGCAAACCCGTTGGCTGGCCGGCTGCCCCAGCCAAACTTTTGCAACCCCCTAAGGGAGAGAATCGTGTAAGTCAAGTAGATGCTTCTCCAGTGACATCTTCCCTTGGCTTTCATCATACATTTTCAGCCCAGCTACCGAGAGTGGTCCAAACGTGCTTCATGGTGTCCCTTGTGCCGGCCAAACTTTGCTGGCCTAACGTGTGCCCACCTAACTCCAGGTTAGGATTGTGCACTAAATCAGTGTTTATACAACCTGTGGGTCGTGACCCCAGTGAAGTAGTGCAGTACAGCTCTTATTTGGGAGGTCGCGGCGACCTTTCATAGCTTGTGCAAGAGAAGGCATTGATTCAATCCAATCAATCTGCCTTTGCAAAACTGAGTTCTCAATATAACCCTGCACAGCCTCTTCTCGGTGTATTGTCCCACAGGTCCTAATACTAGCCCTCCTCAGGCTCCTACCTCACATGGTTGTTGTGAAGACACAAGAGGTAGAGGGAAATGGGACGGGTGTGTGTGAGTGTATGGGTCCTTGACAGACAGGATTGGTGGTGGGTCCCCAGTCCCTTGATTGATTGTTTGATTGTTTGATTGATTGATTAATTGATTGATTGATTGATTGATTGATTGGAGTCATGGCACAAAAACTGAAGACGACTGCATTGAATTATGCAATTTGTTCACCGGCACTCTGAAGCAGTCCAGTACAGCCTATTCTGCATGAGACTGCCTAGTTGTAACCCTGCTTGGATGATCTTTCCAGTTATTTGAACTTGGTAAATAACACAAGGGAACTTTTCTTTGTGGAAAGAACAGGAGGAGAATGTGAAGAAGCTGGCAAGATTTCTATCAGAAGCATTCAAAAGATTGGCGACTGCTTCGATGGCTGTAGAAAGGAGGAAACACGGAATGCAGAATTACGTTGGAGAAGAGGAGAAGGGTGTGGATCAAACCAGGAGACATGAGTTGTGGGGCATCGACAGAAAAACTTGGGTTGAATAAAAGGAAAAGAACAACAACCTTGAGTGGGAAGATGGATTCAGTTGTGGCATGGTCTTCCGGAAGGGAGGGAGGGAAAAGGTCACCACTTGGGAAATCTAAAATTAACTTCAAATTAGAAGAGAATGGGAACATGGGACACAATCATGCCATGGAAGGGAAGCCAGTGAGATTATGTGGTTGGTTGCGCAAGTTTTTTCCATGGGAATCAACCCTGTAGGCCTTGTTTCCAGTTGGAATAACCATCGCGGTTAATTGCCATCACCACTTCAGCCACAATGAAACAACTATAAAGGAACCCCCCCCCAATCCTATATTTGGTTAGTTTGACTAGTAAATGTGTAGCAAATTGACTCTATTGTACATGAACTAGCAAAATGCTGAAGTCCTCCTCCCTGCAGTTTCACGGCCACATTCATTAGCAGCAAGGTTGGAAGGTGGCATTATTTGGGAGATGTTCAGAGGTGTGAGAGCCTGGTGAATTTACTCCAAGTAGGGCTCCTCTCGGCTGACATAATGCATAACTTTATGACTTCATCCAAATGAAGAACTGTGGCTTAGCTAACAAGCCATGATCAGATACTGGTTTGATACCCTGCCGAGCAAACCACCTGTGGTTTGTAACAACCGCAGTTTCCAAGCTCAGTTGAAATGAGAAACTGTGGTCTACAAGAAACCAGGAACAGATACTTCTCTGTGCAAAAAAGGATCATGTGATCATCCTAAACCTCAGGCTGGCTTGTGCTAAAAATAACAAATGATCTGTTGAATCTGAATCCAGATCCTGAATCTCTAAATACAGCCTTAATGGAGGACCACATGGCTTGCTTTGCATGCCTGAAATCCTGAAAACATTCACTGGTCGTCCCTAAAGGCAGGGAAGGTGAGTTCTCCAACTTCGGAAGACAGGATGTTGAACTGGGTCTGAACTTGGATTTTTGCCCGTGTTCTCATCGTACAGGTAAGTACCATACGCAATTGTTTGAGGGCACCCTGCCAACGAAGGAACACACTCACCCATATGGAAAGCTGCAGTCAGTGTCAGGAGAAAGCTGAGACTGATTTCCCAAACCTCCTTGGAAGATCTGCTCTGTATTCACCAACCAGCCCAATGAGTAGGAAGAATGTTTCAGCAAACCCATTCACGGAGAATCAAGGGAAGGAAGGGTCTGTCTGTTCCTGTGTGGAATCAAAGCTCTCACCAACAGGTTGGACTGGGAATGGAACAATCCCACCGTTTCCCTCGGCCCTTATTTTCACTGGAATTTTCTTATACCTCATGTGGCCCCCAGTTTTTTTACGACAGTTTGCTTTGGCACCAAAAAGAGTTTGGCGCCTGCAGTGTTTACGTAGGATTGTGCAAATTGTGCAGTCACCTTTTTTCTGTTTTGGGTGTCATGCTTCGAATTAAGGCCTCCACATGTGCATTTCATAGATTCTCCAACACGCTGATTATATGTTAAATAAAGATCAGCTGATGAAATGAAACCCACTTGCGGAGGATTAGCCAACAGCCGACCCGGCAGAGCCAAGAAAGCTGTTGAACGCTGCTCAACGTTTATTGCCCTCGTCGGGAATTCGACCAAGATTATAAACTGGCTTGTTTCTGATATTAAAAATGACGAAAGGCAGGGTCACACAAGCGAATGGCCTTCCCACCATTGATATGAGCTTTACATGAAGAATTGTCTCATATGTATAAAACGTCCTTTGATGGAGTCAAACTCCTAGTTCAGGATTATTTGCTAAGGCTGCCATGGCTTTCTAAGGCGTTAAGGCAGAGAGACGTCCTCCTTAGCCCTTTTAACTGGAGAACCTTCTAAATGAATGGGACGTGGTGGCGCAGCGAGTTAATCCGCTGTTGCTGGGCTTTCTGACCAGAAAGTTGGGAGTTCGAGACTGCGTGACAGAGTGAGCTCCCGTTGCTTGTCCCAGCTCCTGCCAACCTAGCAGTTACAAAGCACCTAAAAAATGCAAGTAGATAAATAGGGACCACTTTGGTGGGAAGGTAACGGCGTTCTGTGTGCTACGGCGTAGAGTCATGCTGGCCACATGATCAGACAAAAACGCTGGCTCTACAGGCTTTGAAACGGAGATGATCACCGCCCCCTACAGTTGGTCACGACTAGACCATTCAGTCGTGGGGAAACCTTTACCTTTTACTTCTAAATGAAGACCCCAAGAACTGAAACATCTGTATGCACCCTACTGTTTTTCTAAAGAGAAACAAAAGGCCTAGTCCAGTGTTTCTCAAACTGTGGGTCGGGACTCACTTGGTGGGTCACAACCTGATGCCAGGTGGGTAGTGGAAAGCTGGAAGCAGCCATCTTGGAAGCTGCAGGCCTTCATCTTGCTATATTGTGAGTGTTAATAGTTTGAATTTTCAAGTGAAGGTTCCTAACTCCAGGTTAGGATTGTGCCCTCAATGTATTTGCCTGGAAGCAAGAGTAATGGAAACCAGTGGAACTTACTTCTAAGTAAACACACGAAGGATTGTGCTGCATGATTCCCAACATCCTAGATTATAACATCCCGTCCAAAAATTGTTCCCCAAACCTTGTGACCATTTGTAGGGCAAGAATATTCAGTCTGACTTGTCAGTTTTAGATATGCCTTGTTTGTTTGTTTCAAAGGTAGGGATGCTTTTTGCTAAACAGAGAGAAAAAGATTTCTCTTTTTGCCTGTGTCTGTGCACAATGAAAGTTTATTCCAAAATTTCCAGTACAGTTTAATATTTTCAAAGCTTGGAAGGAGCTGTTTGCTTGGGAAAGAATGAGAAATTTTGTCAGATTTTTGTCTTATAGGCCCTTGTTCAGCTTTGTTTTGTCTCCTGACTGCCCTAATTTCTGGTAGAATTACTTGGCATCTTTTTTTTTTACCTTCCCACACACAACAACGGGAATGGCCGTCCCAGAAACATTTACAGTAAGTCGGAGAACGTCAGAGATTTGGGATCTGATACGGCCAGACTAGGCAGCTGTTTCTGTCCAAGAGGAAAGCGGTGAGTGCTCCAAATTCTGAAGAACCCTGTAAAATATCCCTCTCCGGAGCTGGAGTTCAAACAATAAGCTGTGCCAGCTGACATGGTTAAATAGGAACATCCTCTGGGAGATGAAAAGCCCTTTCTTCCAGCAGTGTCATAGCTAAGGGATCTGACACCCAGGGGCACAATTTTTTTTTAACATCCTTGGGGTGTTAATACCTTCTGGGGGCCAGATGCCCCGAATATCCTCCTCGGAAAGCCTCGGAAAGCCTCACGGAGGCCTTAGAAAGGCAATTCCAGTTTTCTGTGTGAAAATTGGGCCTCCCTAGCTGCTGTGTGGCCTCCCCAGTCTCAGAAGGCCTCATGGAGAATTTGTGCGACTTTCCCAGTCCTCAGAAGACCTTGTGGAGGCCTCAGAAAACAAGAAGGGCCTTTCTGAAGCTGCCGCAAGGCCTTCCATGGCCTTCTGAGGCACAGAGTCCAATTGGCTTAAAGCCAGCCCTTCATTGAAGGTGACGGAGTGCCATCAAGTTCTGTGCCAGGGGTATAAACATAAGGCTGATTTCTGGTCATGATCTGCGTAATGACATCGCTTCCTGCTTGATGATGTCACTTCCTGCTTAATGACGTAACTCCTGGCCCTCAGCAGGCATCATGAATGCTATCCAGCCCGCTGTGTGAACCAAGTTTGACACCCCTGTTCTATGTCACCCCTGTTCTTGCCACCATCGTGGGTGCAAGACAGACAAACAGCTACCTTGCTGATGCCAGGAAATGCTTGTCTTTTACTTTGAAAAGCAGCCTGGCTCAAGTGTCTTTTTTTTACAGTAGGTGGGAACCTGAAGGAATGTCATTCAGGACACCTGCCAGCCTAATCCTTCCACAGAACAGTGCTCAACCTCTGGGCCTCCTTCCTGCTCGAAGGCCTCTTTCCCTGCTTGCTTTGAGTTCAAGGTATGTGCAGCCCAGCTCTCTTCTGAGTGGGGTCCAAGGCCGATTCCCTGCATGTTTGAATCTCGCCAGCTTGACACAGCCTGCCCTGGCGATGAAATCACCGAGCTGGCTGGTTTTCCACCTGCAAAACAACCATCCTTTTGCAGCACAAGGAGCTGCCTCTGCCAAATCGGAGTGGCCTGTTGCCTAAGCCGGTGGCTGGGCTGCTCGAGTGAGTGTATTTAAAAAAAAAAATCAACTTGAAGCTGCTCAAATGTTAACACTGACATATGAAAAAAGCAAAGGAAAAAAGAAAAGAAAAACAAACCTTTCCCTTTGTTGCCTTTGGTGAACTTGAGGATGAAAGCTTGTGATTGGCCTCCAACATGCAAGTTCGAGGAAGGTCAACCTATCCCCAAAAGGCATGAGATTTCCAGCCCAAAGGAATGCTGTACAATCTGGGCCTTGTGCAGGTTGCATTCAGAGAAGGTCAGCCGCTCCTTTGATCCCAACAGGGGCTGGTTCTCCTTGCAAAGAGCAACTGTAGTGATGTCCAGTGGTGTATCGAAGGCAACAAGCTTTAGGAGGGCAACAAGTTGAGCTTGACGCCTGTGGCCAAAATTGTGAAAACCTTGGCATTACAAATAATACCATCGTTTGTATATCGTTGGGAAGGTAATTTTAATGCAGAATGCAATGAATCAAACCGCCCAGGGATATCCGTATTCTAGCAAACGTTGTGGCCAACTAACCAGAAAACCTTTGTTTATTTAATTAATGAAATTTGATTTCATCATGGAGCCTTCTTAAAGGCATCAACAAAGCCTTCTTTGACTCCGGGTGGCAGATGCTGAGCTACGCCACTGGTGACACCCAATCTATACTGGGATCGCGGTTGGGGAGAGCCCCTCTCTTTCACCACATGGACTGGAAAACTGCCTATGTTTTTGTTTTAAGTTGGTAACAGAGATCCCCGCGACGTTGAATCGGAACCCAACCCCACCCACCTCTACATTGGATAATGTAACCAGGGTAGTACTTTTGTAGTTTTGACTTTTAAAGCCCTTTACGGCTCCGGTCCGGGTTATTTGAGGGACCGCCTCCTTCCATATAATCCTACCCGTACTCTTAGATCATCTGGAGGGGCCCTTTTGACTGTGCCGCCACCAGGAGAAGTGAGAGGGGCGGCGGCCAGGAAGATGGCCTTCTCGGTGGTGGCCCCCCAACTTTGGAATACCCTCCCCTTAGAATTGAGAACTGCTCCCTCGTTGTTAGCATTTCGGCGGGGGCTGAAGACCTTTTTATTTCAAAAAGCTTTTAATTGTTGACAGGCTGGCTGGCTGGTTTGTTATATTTTATACCGTATGATCCACAGGGCTTCTTGTTTCTAAATTTTATTGCTTTGTTTTTATTTTGTTTTATTGTATTGTTTTAATATTGTTTTTTAAATGGTTTTTTAATGGTAAATCTCTATATTTTATGTTGTAATGCCGCCTTGGGTGCCTTCGGGCAAAAAGGCGGGATATAAATCTAATAAATAATAAAATAATAATAATAGTACGCGACGCATTGTAAACAGGAAGGAGCTGATGCTTTGAGTGGGGTTTACATTATAGTGTGGTTTTTAGTTACAAAAAAACGCACCTAGAAAGCACTACTTCAACCCTGCTTAGCCTGCCGTAAGTGGCAGCAGCTTAGCCAGCTGGCATTTTCTGGGCACAGCAAGCACAGTCATGGCTTTTTTCTGGATGTCGTCCTGCTGTTCCTTTGCAAATCCTCCTCTCCACTGGAAGGAGCAGGTCTGCAAGAGCTTCCATATGGTTGTCATTGGGTCCTGGAGGCAGCGCACAGCCGGGATTCCAGCTCATATTTTCCTCTGGACCACACTCCCTCTGGCCATTGTTTATCGCGGGGGAAGGCCTGGAAAGTGGAATCATTGACTCCCTGTGCAAGAGGAATGTCGCATTAAGACACTTGGGATGAGACGACTTTTCCCCATCAGATTTTCCTTGGTGCACGAGGTGACTTTGGGGCTGCTGATCCGGCCCTGGGTGGGCGGGATGAGGTGGCCAGACATTTCCGGATCCTTTCGTTTGGCACGGCTTTCCACCCGTCTTGTGGTCAGATGGATCGTTAGGCAACTGGGCCCGAGGGGCAGACGTTGGGCTGCATGGGAAGCTACTGTTGCTAAGTCAGACCGTTGACCTCTTTTGCTCAGTGTTGTGTTCACTGACTGGCTGTACTCTGAGTTTCAGACAAGGGTCTCCCCCAGTCCTACCTGAAAATCAGGGCCAGCCATGGGAACATAAGAAGAGCCCTGCTGGATCAGGCCAAAGGCCCATCTCGTCCTCGCTGCCAAAAAAAAAAAAAGGGTAGTGGACAAAGCTGTCTCTCTCCTTCCTTACACAACAGTGTAGTCCAGCAAGTGTCCCAACACATCCACAGAGAGTGCGGTCCGAGAGTTGAGCAAACAGCGAGATGACTGAACATCTGGACAGAGCAGCTGGTTTTAATAGCCACGGAGAGTACATTTCAGCACATGCCTGCCAGTGCTCATCTGCCTACGAAAGTAACAGAACAAAAATTCCCAGACGAAAGCAGGAGTATGCAGTCTCCCCCCCCCCACCTCACAATTCAGAGGCGGGGAATGGTGGGGAGAGGACATCCCAGCCAAAGTGCATGCAGACCAGCGCTCTCGCCACTTCTTAACTGAGCTTTGTTTTGTCCTGGTGGTGATGGCTGCGCATTTCCTGTACATGTGTGTGCACTCCTCCTGGAACTGTGAGCTCGGCTGCTCTTATTCTTCCCCCTTAATCGACAACAAATGTATGCAATTACCCACGTGCAACTGAACACCCGCTCAAAATAAACATGAGGCTGTTTTGCTGAAAGAACACAAGTGCAACCTTACCGGATCAAGGCAAATTGGGCCCATCCAGCCCAGCTTTCTTATTCCACTAGCTATCCCAGAACAAAAGCAAAAGAAGAAGCTACGCAGTCTGGAGGTAGCATGTCTGGAGTAGACACGGACAGACCTGCCTTCCATGATTTTGCCTCTTTTTAAAACCATCCAAATTAGTGAACATCACCACATCTTGTGGCAATGAATTCCACAGACCAATTATGCACTATGTGAAGTACCGCCTCCTTTTATCGGTCTTAAATCTCCTGCCGATCACTTTCATCACGTGAATATCTGTTTCTAGTATGTTTGGACGGCTCTTGGAGTTAGAGAGGCCAGCACACAGATGTCCGTCATCGGCGTCCCTTGTACCAACCAAACTTTGCTGGCCTAACTGTGCTGGCCTAACTCCAGGTTAGGATGGCGCCAAATATCTCTTTCTGTAAAGCTGTTAAGGGGAGGCCCCATGTATTTACCACCCTGTTTTTGTGGATGAAGATAAGCAGTACAGTTGCTTGGTCAAGAGGTGTTGTGGCTTCATGCGAGACTGTGGATGAAGAAAAGTAGTACAGTTGCTTGGTCAAGAGGTGTTGTGGCTTCATGCGAGACTTGGAGGAGGATCCATCAAGGGTGTTGGTATTTTGACCAAGCTACGACAAAATGGAATGAACTTTGTACTACCATTTATTCATCTTTTTAATCTTCATTCACCTGTTAACAAAATGGACGAACTGCATCTTACTAACTGGGCCTGACTTTTTATGTCTAACTGTTCTTATCTTACGGAAACTTGATTTAATGAGTCTGTTCAGGATAGTGCTTTGGATACATCTGGAATTGAATGGAGGAGGCATTTGGTTTTTTAACTTGCAATATATGCTGAGGTGACTCGGAGGCTAAAGCAGTGTTTCATTCTGAACAATGCCTTTATTTGTTTTGTGAATTTATTGTTTATTGTGTGTGTATGTAGCATTGTTTGTATGTTGC
The DNA here is from genome assembly GCA_029204185.1 of Lerista edwardsae. NCBI lineage: Eukaryota > Metazoa > Chordata > Lepidosauria > Squamata > Scincidae > Lerista > Lerista edwardsae. Next base: position 1,843,196 of record JAJKFI010000102.1, on the reverse strand, counting down.
TGGTAGCCGCACCAAATTCCAGGTATGGTCACATACTTGGCCAATAAAATCTAAATCTAATCTAAAAAATCTGTTAACATGAGTGTCTACTATCAGGTATTGCTGTTTGTTCTTATTACGTCAGCGACAACACTTAACAAGCCGAAAGGATGTTAAGAGAATAAGAGAATGATGCACAAAGGCAAAGAACACTTTGGAACATAGCCAGCAAAAACAGTGAGGGCAACAGTCAAGACCACCCTGAACTCCTTGGAAGAAGGGCAGTATAAAAATGTAGGAAAAAAAATAATAATGTAGCAATGTAGGACATATATACCTGTGGCAGACTGCCTTCCTAGTTCTGGATGAGAGAGAGAGAGAGAGAGAGAGAGAGAGAGAGAGAGAGAGAGAGAGAGAGAGAGATTACAACAGAGTATAAGGAGGCTGCATGTTTTTCCGGGCAGAATTCTTCCCTACTGCAAATAGCTGAGATAAGGCAGTGAACGGTTGGATAATAAGGTTGTTATTACCCTATACATTTTGCTGAGAGAGAGGGGGGGCGAAGAATTAAGACGTGTTATTCAAAGACTATAAAAGGCAAAAGTTTGGATGAAGGCAATGTGGAGAGTTTGCCAAGTTATTGGAAGGGGTGGGGAAGGGAGGGACTTGAGAGCAAGCTGCAGTTCGGACTTGGCGTGTGTATTTCCACTTGCATAAATCAGCCACTTGTCTCTGATGGTCGTTTGTGCTGACAAGCTTTCAGGCTCCTTGGCCAGCTGCGCAGGGCAGTCTGCATGCTATGCGCCTGCAGAATAGTAAACTGTTATTGAAAGTTGAGGCGGTGGGGGGGCGGGGGAGGAGGAGAAAAATCCACCGTATGATTTACGTGTCGCTTTGCCTGCTCTGTGGTCTTAGAACAGAACAAACACATGACCAAAGGAGCTGGCGCGGGCTCGACAATCTACAAATTTGCTGCTGAACGTGTGTTTTGGGGCTGTTGCTTTGTAATGAAAAACACACGCAGAGCTGGACAGAGAGCAAGCTCCAGCCTGGTTCAAGTCTTGGAGCCTGGGACACATCCACGGTGCATTTGAACAGGGCCTGAAGAAAAGTTATCTAAGGTCATGCGAATAGTGTTATCCTGGAAGCACAACTGATTTTATTTTTTTGGGGGGGGGGAACGGATGGAAATCAGTACACAGGGGCGTATTAATCTTTCACCTGCACAGAATTCATGTGGTCATGTAAATGCATACTAGTTCCTTTCTGCAAGAGGCACCTTTTCAAGAGGCACCTTTTCAAGTGGTGTCCTCTTATATTTAGCAGGGGGAGAGCAATTGTCCCTCTTCACCCCAGCACAGTGTCTTTCTCGTGGCTGTTGCTGGTGGTGTTCTCCATTCTTTTAGATTGTGAGCCCTTTTGGGACAGGGATCCATTTAACTTTAATGTTGTTTTTTGCCTGTAAACCGCTTTGTGAACTTTTGTGTTGAAAAGCGGTATATAAATACTAGTGATTGATTGATTGAAATACAGCACAGCCATGTATTTCTCTACTCAAATAAGTCTCATTATGTTCAACACTTAGTTGAAAGCAAGCAAGATGTGGTCTCTAACTCTCAGATTTTCCTGCCTCTCAAAAGGTTTGTTTGACAGTTCTTCAAACCAGCATTTTGCTAGTATTTGTGTTCACATCCCATGGAAGAAAAGGTCAACCTAAAATTCTTATTTAGAACTCAACTGTTTCCCTTCCTGTCCTTTCCCCTTTCTTTAACCGGACTAGTTTCAAATCAGTCAACTGCAGGTTACATAACAGTTGTTTGTAAGTTCTGTCATGTCAGCCCTACAACAAATCTGTAGTGTGCCAATGTTGCAAAAAAGGAATTTTCCCTTAATTGGGGAAGAAGTGGGGGTCCATACTTGAAGGAAACTATCTGTTACGCAATGATGTCTTTTCTCCCTCCCACCCCTTCTCTTAGGTCTTAGGCAATACAAGGGCTGTTTACATTGCTACAAGAATAGTTTTGATGGAACCATCAAAAATTAAAGGTTAAGGAAAAGCAGAACTTGGAAAGCCAGTTCACACAAATTCCAGTCAGTTCACCCATTTCTGGAAGGGGGGAAAATGGCGCAGCAAAGTGGGCAGGTGGCAAGCCAAGGCCAGATGTCCTCAGCATCCTCCATCTTCTTACAGCACACAGCTACAAAGGTGAAATCTGGTCCTCAGGCAGAACAAGAAGCAACACAATAAAGCTCAGGTCTCCTTAACACATCACTTAGCGATCCATGGGTGCAGAAGGGTTCAGGTGCACGCAGAGATATGGTGAAATAAGGACACAGAAAGTAGCTGCTTACTCCATAAAACATTAATATTTTAATGAAAAATCTTAGAATCATGTTCTATCCAAAGACACTCAAAACTAGATTTTCTTCCCTCTTAATTTTGACTCAATGGGACTGGTGGAGATTTTTTTTTTAATTATTTTTGAAGATTTTTTTTTAAAGATTAAACAACCAGGCTAGCAAAAAAGGTACCCAATACATATTCTTCTTATATCAAACAAGCTAATATTTCAGTACAATGTAACTATACAGAATATATACATTACACGGAGAATCACAAAAGCGAACACTACAGGCTCAGAACAGATTTGGAAAAACCATGATATTCACATTGATTACAAGAACTCTAGAAATGATTGTAACAGTGAAACGGCACTTTAGTTTACAAAAAGTCACAAAAATATATATATATATATAGCCACCAAGAACTATGGGTTCCTGAAAAATACTAATAGCCAGGTATAGTATATAAAATGCAAAGTTTCAACATTAAAAAAACAAAAACAAAAACAAACGCAAAAACATTTTTTTCCCCATTAAGTCAATAAACATGCCAAGTAGCGTAGCTGTGGTCAGCAACGGACGAGAGAAAGCTCTATGAGATGGCGGCTGGTGACTTAAGACTGACTGGCACAGTTGAAAGGGGGGGGAGGGCTGCTGCCATGATCCTCAACAACACAACTTGCCCCCTTCGGGCTCCGGTTTTGCTCCCTCCCCCGTCCCTTGAAGGACCCTAACCAAGGCCCAGTCTGTACTGCAAGGACGGGCCAGAGGGCATTCCTGCGCCCAGTGGTCAGAAACACTTGGGACCTAAAACCAACCCACCAAAACAGCACCATCTTCTGGAAGCGAAGGGTTTCAGGAAACCCTCCAGAAGGGCCAGAGTGCATTGGTGACGCAACCAAACTCCTGACTAAGCTTTACTTCACAAGACCCACTGAATGATCAGAATGAAAATTAAAACATACCAGAGATTTTTATAATACGTTAATTCTTGCATTTAAAAATTAGATTCATATTGGGGTGTTGTTTTTTTTAAAATACCTGCTCTCCTGTATGGATGAGCTCTAGTATTTATTTTCTTATTCCGTTTCCTGGCCCCATATCACTCCCCAAAGCCTCGTTAAGTACGGCAGAACGCAAGCCTTGATCTAGGCAGGGACCACTCATTCCTATGACACTTTAGGTCAGTCACTGTAGCAACAATTTTTTTAAAAAAAAATCCTGACAAAGGAGAACAGAACAAACAAGCCTTGTTGTCTGCAGAAAGGCAACCCAGGGGCAGAAATGGCCTCTCCACTATACTAAATGCCACCCAAACCATTTTTGGTTCTGCAGATTCTACAAAAGAGGTGTCAGGACTAGCATTCCGCTATCCCAAGGCTGGTGAAGAAAAACTTGTAACAAGAACAACAAAAAGAAAAACTGGCCAAAGCCACTATTTAGATTTTTTTTTTTTTTTGCAAATTCATCATTAAAAAAATACAATTTTAATCTCTTCTGGGGCCTAGGGACTACAGTTTTTATAAAATATAATATATATAATATATATATATATATTGCTACACTGGCACTGGTTGCTTAAAAAAAGATTTACATTTATACTTTTTCAGGCTAAGGATAAGTGCCAAAACTACTCTCTGCTGATGATTATGCGCTGCATGAGAACAGCGAGTGTAAAATTGGTCAGCTTGAAAAGAGAGGTCAAGCTGCCTTCTGAAAGATGCATCCAAGGGAAACAAGCGGTTAGCTGGTGATAGATTACGCTACACAAAACCGACGTTCCATGTTGCCGTTTGGGGAAACGCACCGTCGTCTACAGGCTTAGTCGGTGCCCTCTGTGGGTATATGAAACAGAAATGCAAACACACTTTCTGAAATCCTCACTGCAACCTGCAACCTCTGCTCGTTCCATGGGAGGGGATATCAGGTGCAGATATTAGCCCCCATTTGTGCCTCTCTTTCTGAATTCCCTGCACGGGAACAGATGCTTTCCATTCAAATGCAAGTTTCTCTTTCTCACAAATCATGGAAGGAAGGGAGGTACAGTACGTCCTGATACTTGGGGCATCTTATCACGTATGTAGCTCCCATCAAGGCTCCATCTGAATAACCTGGTTAGCAACCCTAAACCTAAAACGCGTTGCCTCTCCAGCACCACCGAAACAAAAGCCATTTTACTGTCTCGCACTGGAAACACCATTTAGCCCACAAAATAAATTATTGTGATGGCGCTCTGGAAATAACAGAATACATTGAAGGTTCATTTGATTTAAAACAGGGACGGCCAGCCCCCAGGGACCATAAACACGTTAGGATCCCTCTACTTGGGGGTTGGTTCATTCACACTCTTTGCAAAGTGAGAACTGAAGGAGTGAAGCAAAGCGAGTGAGGAGCTCAGGGTGGGTGAGAAAAATTAGGTACTCAGGCTTAGATAAGTATCTATTGGATAAGGGGCTTACAGGGGGAGGAGGAAATAGCAGGAGGGGGATCAAATGAAGTTCATGGGCCACCAGTTGCCACCTCACCCCTGCCTTCAGATATCTTACTTGTTTTGCCAGTCTAAGTGCACTTATCTTGATGTTGTTTAATGTGAATTAAATGGAGCTGCATTTCCAAGTTAGTCACGGTGGTAGACACACACCAGTATTCAGACCTTGGTTATATCACCTACAGTCTCTCTACCACTAAACAGGTGAACATTTCCAGAATGTGGAAGGATAAAAGTAATACAGAGAGATGGGCTGCCTAATCCTAAACTTTCTCAATGCCCACTGCTACAACGGCACCGAAATGGGCACCACTGTATTCTGTGGGGCCAGGGAAGCTGCCAAAGGTCTCCTCAAGGTAAGGGAACACCGGTCCCCTTACTCCATTTTGAACCCTGGTGACCCTGATAGGTTACTTGGCTCTGCACCGGGTGCAGAACCAAGGAGATCTACATCAGTCTCCACGGCTCAGGAGGGGGCATAGAATTTGGCCTCTTCACCAGTGCTCACTGCTGGCAGTGATGTGCCTTACAGCACTTGCATGACAGCGGTTGCCAAGGCAGTGCGCGGGCTTCGGATCGAGCCCTTATTTCATTGGTAGGCAGCTCTATGGAGAAGGGGTCTTCCTTTCTCAGGAAATATTTATATGTACAAAAAAAAGCTTCTCTCTGTGAAAGGGAGAATTGTGAACTGATCCTTTGCTTGACTGAGATTTAAAAACACTGAATACATATGAGAAGATGTGGGTTTTTTGTACTGTGACCAAGACGGTAACCCACAACTGACACAAATAGTAACTATATTAGTTTTAACCCTTTAAAAAAGGACAATAAAAGTAAGCTTGAGTTCAAGCATAATTTTTGACTGTCTTCTTTTAGTGTTTTCCTTATTACATTTTCACAAAGCAGTTTGTGATCAAGTTTTCAATCTCAAAACAAGTCTGTAATTGTAGATCATCTGCTCTGCATTTGTGCATATCAAATGTACACTCTCGGCTAGCAAGCTATTTCTCATATTGGGCCTTATATACTGGGTAAGATGTAAAATGCATTGTGCAGGCCTTCACCAATGAAGAGGCTAAACTGCAGACTAGTTAGATTATATGCAAAGTATGAATTTATATGTAATTGATGTGCTTTATCCACCATTCTGAGTCATGTTCCTAATACGAGTCTGTTACAAGACACATCCAAATGCCTTACTTAATCCAGTTTCTCACTGCATTGATAGGAACAAAGAAATGGATAGTCTAATAGTTCAGCAGAATTATTAGAATCTGAAAATAATTTTAAAACATACGTCAGTCTTTTTTTTAGTTGACAATGGAGCCATCACATGATATACTTCAATAAAGGTCCATAATCCTGAAAGTGGTGAAAAGTTCAGAAGGGCTATCCCTTGTTGAAAACATTGTTTTATTTAATGTTTATGGGGAAAAATCTATTTAACAGAATACTTAAATGTGAAATGTTGTTAGTAATATGTCTGTGAAGCCCTTTTCAAGAGAAGTGGTCTCCTTACGTTTTATGGATTTGCTATGAGCAGAAATATAACATTTCTTTGAAACGATGACTTTCACAATTTTCCACAGCCTTCAACCACTGCAACCACTCTAAATTTATTTTTCCTATCAGCCCTTTTCTATTTTATCCTCAGTTTGATAATCTTATGAAATTCAAGTCACTAGTATGTCATCAGGTAAATCTCATTTCTGTTTTGTTTTCAAACAACATTAGGGAAATTTTGAAACTCAAAACATTTAGAGATATTCAAAGCAGCATGACTAGAGAAAAATCCTTAATATAATCCTTAATTTTAATCTCTAAATTTTACCAAAATCAGAAGATATTGATAAAAAAGAAAACTGCTAGCCTGAAAATGCCCTCTCACATGTTTATAACATTTTATAAAACTCGTGAGTAGGGGAAAGAATGAAATGACAAGTCTTTCAGATTATTGCTTGCTGGAGCTGTGTATATAGCCAGAGTAATGGCTTTTATGAAACCAGCTTGGCAATGGTATAAAAATGTTTTAGAATAGGAACGTTTTATCACTGCTAACAGGCCTTCTGTAAACAAGCCCTACTGGGTTAGAAACCTGGCCTCTTAAGAGAAAATAAATTGCTTGTTTTATCTAAAACAGACTAATAAAACCGCAGTTAAGTACACACATAGATGTATAACCGCAAAACAGCACATGAATGCACAAAAGCTCATTTGCCTTTTCCAAACTCTCATGTTGATGTATTTTTGTCTGCTCTTCCAAGTTGTTAAATATCACTAAGATTTCTTGACGAGGGAACTTGAAGTACCACTTTAGAGAATGAGAACTGGATAAGGCCCTTGGCGTGAGCAGTTTCTACAGAGGGGCATCCCATTAGACGAGCATACCTGAGCATGTTTCCCCTTGTTTTCCCAAAGCCAATCAACACCCACTTTTAAAAACAGAGGACCTGTAGAAATGGCGATGGTAAGCATGTCCAAGTTAAGGAAGAGACCAAACAATTCCTTCTAAGCAACAATATCCAAAATGACTACAAACACGAAGTACTCAATTTTGATGCTCACACATGTCATGACAAGAGCTATCAATTTCCCTTCTTTTACTAAAAGTTCTGCAAAAAACTGTGGTGAAAAAAAAAATTCCTTAGTGATTTGTTCTAACTGCAGAATTGGAAACTACCAATGCAGTTGTGTGTGCTTGCCTTTTCTTGAGAAGTGCATATGGTGTTCTGACAGAACCTGACTGTGCATTCAGCCTTAAAATGTTTCCACAGAAGTGACCGTTTTGGTCGTGAAAAATAGTGTAACATCTATTGCAGTTTATGGTTTTAAACAGCATAGCTTACAAAATAAAAAAGGGGTACATTCTCCCCCCCCCCTTCTGAACATAAATTAAAATGTACAAGACCAAAACACAGGCACTTTCCAAAAAGACAAAACTGAAACCAAACTTTTTACTTATTCAATAGTGATAGACGAGAGCCCCGGTTTCGGGGGGTCATCTTGGCTTGCCTCGGCACTTGCAATAGTCTTTGGCTGCTCTGGCATGTCTTCCTCCTTCTCTGCCAACCCACCCAGAGGCCCCAAGGGGAAAGTGCTTTCACAATTCTGAGTTGACGAGACCTGTGAAATGACAGGCATTTGAACAGAGGAGCTGCTTTCAAATCCGTGCTCTCCTAGCTCGTACTGGCCGAGGGTCTCTTCTTGTTCTTGGTTTAAGTAGTCCGGTACTAGGAAATCACTACAAGGGAGGGTCAAAGTTCAGGAGAGACTTGTTAGTGGAACATTGCACAGCTTTGTCCAAACTTCAGCACCGCATAAAGGGATGGGGTGGGCTGGTTTCACAGAACAGTTGCTACAGTTGCATCAAGAACAGCAGTTAATAAGGACCAGTTTACCTGCTACAGCTGTTAAGCGGAGGACTCTTCAAACTGCTTATGCGACATTTGCTATTGCATACTATATTACTAATTTAGACCTTATGATCATAATGGCTCTATGTCACCACTAACATCTCTCTTCAGAGGTTTGTGCTGGCTTGGAGACACAAGACATGCAGAAACCTAAAGGAGGCTGAAACTTACAAACTGACTTTTAAGTTGCAAATGTTTCCTGTCAAGGTACAACAGGAGGCTATTAAGTAGTTTTTCCACTTAATGCTAACTTTGCATTTCTGTGCAGGTTCATATTCTAACAACTCTCAAGACAACCAAGAAATGCATGGTGTCTTAGTGCATACCACAGACTTTGCCGTACTTACTTCTAGGTTTCCTGTGACAAAGGAGGAAATGCAGCGGTTCTAAGGGGGAGACACCCACACAATGCACAGGGTGCTAGGGCATGTTTTCCCATGACTTCCTCGATTTTTCATGGTTGAGAACAGTAGTGGCCAAAAGTGCTTAAATATAGTTACTCACAAACTATATTCTTAAATATAGTTACTCACAATCAACATTAAACATTTGTTTTGAACCAGTGAACTCTCAGTTTATAGTGAATTATTATAAAGCTTGAATTTTGTTAATTTACCTTTTATATTAACTATGATGCAAAAAGGAGTTCAGCCAATATATTTCCATGAGCCGCACATACAGCGGCGTCATGCTGCCGGAACGCTGGGCGGGAGGAACGGGTGAGCGGCAGCCCGCCTGTTGCGTACCGCTCCGTTTTGCCGTCTTCCCCGGGGAAGACAGCGAAACGGAGC
>JAJKFI010000102.1:1812395-1833782 GCA_029204185.1 Lerista edwardsae | reverse complement strand
GGGAAGACAGCGAAACGGAGCGGTACGCAACGGGCGGGCTGCCGCTCACCCGTTCCTCCCACCCAGCGTTCCGGCAGCATGACGCCGCTGCACACACACACACACACACACACACACACACACACACACACAATTTAATACATTGTTTATTAATAAATAAGAAATTAATAAACAAGCCAGTTTTATTTGATAGGGGCTTTCAAAATGTCAGCTCAGTTTGGTGAGGGACTGGAAAGCTAGACACATTGATTTCAACATTGAGAAATATCAAACCAAAGTGAAGATCAGCATTTTGCATGTGTGACAGAGCTGGACTCAGACACCAACACAGCTACATAGATAGTTATGGTTTCAAGACACACTGAGACACAAACTGCTCCACAAAAATTTGTTAACCTCTAGGTATGTGGCCAATGTTAGGTAAGTCATAATGAAATAACGTTGAAAATAAATTAGATTGAAACCGAGCAAAGTAAATGCTCTAGAACACGAGTCGGCAACCTTTTTGTGCAAAGGGGCCGGATGTTCGGCAATCATGTTATCACCGAACATCCAGGTTGCTGAGCTCTTGCAAGCGGCTGTGCGGAACTTGGCTTGGGAGGCAACGTGCACTGGACAGGAAGTGGCAGTGATAAATAAATATAAATAAATATCTGAGCAGCCCATATCTTTCAAACTCAACCAACCACTTAAACCAGTGGTTCTGAAACTGTGGGTCTGGGATCATACCAGTGGACTGTGACCCAATTTTTGATCAGTTGTGAAACTGACAGGGCAGATTCTGATATGGGCCTCTCAAGGGTTAAGTTGCTACAGGCTGGGGGGGGGGCACTGCTGCCCCATCACAATTATAGCCACTAGCATTTATAAGTCAGGCAGTGGCCCCTAGGTCCTCTGAAACGTTTAGGAACCAGTAAACTAAACAGTACTTCATTGCTTGTTGTTACAGCTATGAGAGCAGTTATGAAAAGAAAAAGGCAAGAAGGAATGATGCTTTTTTTGCATTGTTAACCTGCTTATAGATTCTCCTAAAGAACAAACTGGGGTGGAGGTTTAATTTAGTGAGACAGTTTGAATGCAGCTTATATCTCTGATGATCTGATGTATGTATTATAGATACAGGTGTCACACTCCAAAAGCAGGATAGAAATTACTGCTACTAGGGATGCAGTAGCCCACTGGGCTGTGAGAAACTGGCAACCTGAGGGGGAAAAGGTTCTGCAGGCGGCGCTGAAAGCAGGAAGAGATGATTTAGGAAAAGAAGCATGTTTCCCTGATAGGTTTTTGCTGTGCACCTCACCTGCTCTGGAAGTAGTTTGCTAGCTCTGACGCTTCATGGTTCAGACTCCTCAGATGAACGATTAAATTTCCAGAGTTGGTGAACATGGCGCCACATGTTTTGCACTCGTAAATCCGAGGCTTGCGGATAATGTGCCGGGAAACCCGCATATGGTGTTTATATTCCCCGAAGGAAGTGAAAGTGGCACTACATATCTGGCACCGGAAACAGCGTTTACCTTCGTGCTTCAGGCGATGCATCTTTAGCGAATAAGCCCGGGTGAACTTTTTCCCACAACGGTCACACTGAAATGGTTTAATGCCTGTGGGAAGACAGGGAGAGAAAAAAATTGACTCGCCACAACTGAAAACCACTTGAGGCAAAGTGCCAGCTCCTGCTGAGTGTGAAGGCAGCAGCTATGTCCACTCACACAAAATCTGTAATCTGAAGCTTCTAAAAAGAGGAAAGGAGAGAGAGACGACAAAAAGCATCCTGTCAAAGCTTTTAAGCATCAGAAGCTATTTCCAGGAAGCTGTGAATATAAATCTTTGAATGCCAAGTTGCATCTGTAGTGAGTCTTACTTCTAAACAAGCATGTTCAGTCATTTAGGCTGAGGTTCTCCTTCACCTCTAAACAAAGCCTAAAGCTCCCCCTCTCTACTGTTAAGTTAATGTACTACTCCTGTTAATGTAGTGAGCAAACGGCACCATGATATCCTCCTAGAGCAGAGGTCTCCTAACCCCAGCCCAAAAGCCAAATCTGGCCCCCTGCAAGATTTTTATCCGGCCCGGCAGATGATGGGGCGGGCCCACAGCAACCTGCTGAGGGGGGATAGATACAGTGCAATCTCAGTAACCATGGGGATTCTCTTCCAGAGCTCCCCACCGATACCGAAGGTCAGCATTTAAATGCCCTTCTGCCAAAATGTTTGGAGACCCTTGCCCTAGAGAAAAGTTCTATCCAGTTCCTTCCTCATTAATGTGCATAGATACTAAATGCAATTGGAACACATTTTGCCAAACATATGCAGAAATCCTAGAATGACCACAGTCAACCCATGACCCTTTGGAGATTCACAGAAGCATTTCAGTTCTGCAATCCTAGATTCTCAAGCTTCCAGAGTCCAAAGGCTAATTCATTCTTAGCCTTACACCCTTCAAGCTGCCACAATGCTGGACATTTTGGAATTGTGAAGTGAAGTGAAGATCTCTTTACCTGAGTGGATGAGCATGTGCTGCTTTAAGTTCTGAATACGGGTGAATCGAACACCACAAGTTGGACACTGAAAAGGTCTATCAGGGCCATTTGGACTGGGTCTCTCTGTGCTACTAGTTGAAGGAGCAATATAGAGCTGGTAAGGATACTGGACATTCTCCAATCTGAAGAGACAAACAATCATTCTCTTAGACGCAAAGGAGGGAAAAGCAAACAAAATTCAAGCATACAAGTGTGAATGCATAACAAGGTATTAACTACCAATTAAAAAGAATAAATAAAAGGAGTTCACTGTGCTGCACTGTATTAAAATACTCTGCAACTGGTCTTATGGTAATTGGTAAACATGTGACAAAAACATGAAAAATAAAAGTTACCAATAAAACACTTGTCACCATGAATTTGCAACTGAGCAATGACTGCAAAAAACCTTTTAAGAGAATGAATACACATTAAAGAGATGCACATACTGTATTCATCACATTTGGGAAATGTCAGTAAGATACAGAAGGTTGAGGGGGTGATGTCTGGCCTGAGACTTGGATTTAAATTCGCAACTCAATCTTGAATTACTTTAGGTTAGACACGCCCCAGTTAGAGACTGGGGCAAGTCTCTAACTCAGCCATTTTCAACCCCTGTGCTGTGGCACACTGGTGTGCTGCAAATGGTCCTCAGGTGTGCTGTGAGAATTTGGGGGAGGGTCATTGGGGGATGTGAGCCCTCCTCCCCCCCCGCAGCACAATGTGCTGTCAATTTTGACTACTTTACACTGTGTGGATACATACCTATCATCATCATCTGCATGAACATTGCCACCAGAAGCACTTTGGAGTGTTGGCAGTCCCTCAGTGACCCCCTCGTCAATTGAACCTAGGCAGTCAAAGAAACACAATGCATCAAGTCTGCAACTGAAACCAAATGTGGCTCAATCTACATAATGTATATCTACATTCCCCCCCCCAAAACATGACCGCTTAATCATGCTGACATTCTTTCACAAATATCAGTGGTAGTAGAGAGTAAAGTGACACCTTTGCTTTGTTCCAGAAGCCCTGAATGGCTCTAAAGACAAGGGGTCACTTGCCTTTTCAGGGCATTCAGGTACCTGGAAAAAATAATGCTTTGCCCCCCCCCGGGAACACCGTTGGTAAGGAATTACCATTTCTTATTTTAATATCTGTACCTACATCACTGCTATTGGGAACACTGCCCGCAGGCCAGTGACAGCTTTGCATGCAGATGCTAAAGCACTAATGTGCAATCAGCAACAAGGCTGCAGTCCTATGCACTCTTACATGGGAGGTAAGCCCTACTGATCACTGCGGGACTTGCTTTTGATTAAACATTCATAGGACTGGGCTGTTGAGCAGAGAATGACTCAATCTTATGGATTGCTGCTTGCCTTTCTCTAATGATCTTTATCCCATTAGTGAAGCAGATCAGAAAAAGGAACAGACATACAAGAAGCATCAAAATGAAGTCCACCAGGACTATTTCCATGGCCGCAAGTCACAGTTGCACAAGAGCACCACACTTATTTCACAGGGGCTAGTACAGGAAGAAGCTCCTGGTAGGCTGTGTCCCTCACCTCCATTCAAAAACTCCAAGATCAATCCTCCCTACAAGGACATTCTATTGGCTGGTGGTTTCGCAGGGTCACTAAAACAGCTAGCAAAAGACCTATCCTACAAATTGTCAGAAGAAAATAATGGTAGCCTAGATCCCCCAGACCTTGAGACCCCAAGCTGTGGCTTTGAGAGCACAAATAGGCAGCAAGTAAGGAAGGGAGACCACAAAAATAGAAACAGAAAAAAATACAGAGTACTCAAATATGAAAAACCTGAGCACTATCAATAATACATCTGTCACAAAGCACATCACTGAAAACAGATGATACACTATACACACAGAGACACACTGGAGTCCCTAAGATGCATGCTCCTTTCCACATTTTATTTTTAAAATAGCTACTGGTTCATTTTTGAAATAACCCCTGCTAATATTGTCTCCCCTCTCAAATGTCTGGGATTTTTGTTTTGTTTTTATGCCTTTAAAATGTGCAAGAGTTCCTGGAACTGACTCAAGTTTGACATTCTGCAGTGGCAGCTGCTTGATGTGCCTGCAGAGCTCCAGCAAAAGCAAAGATTTCTCCATTCAGAGTTGGAGATCTGTCCAGATTTAGATCAAGACTTGGATTTTTTTAGGTCAGCAGAACATGGACCTCACTAAACCTTAAAGCTCCCATTTTCCACTTGATACGGATTTCAGCTGGGGGTGGGTGTTCTTTGTTGAAGCTTCTGTTTTGTTTTAAGTGGTGCAAGAAACTATACGACACTTTATTCAAACAATAATTTCACAAAACGGATCACACGTCACTGGCAACTTCTTCCATGAACTCCCACTTCCATGTGTTTAAGGTCATGGGTCAAATTACATCAGGCTAGTCAACCAACGTTTTGCTAATGGCTGCCAGACAATAAATCCCGTTTCCCCCTTTTAATTTATAAACCACACACTCACATTTCTGGCAGATTAGGTATAAAGAGCTTCGCAAGATAATGAGTAACACATTTACATTTGTGTGCCTTCAATTCAAAGAAGATTCCCAAATATTAAGTCTGCAAACACTCTTGTAGTTGAAGCAATTTAATTTGAGCAAGAAATGCTGCCAATATAGAATTGTCAACATAAGAGCTATTCAAGGCGTGATGCAAAAATAGCAACAGAAATACGCTGAGGCATGTGTCAGTGCAACCTCTCCTTAAAGCAATGCTTCCTTACAGCAATGATGCAGCTGAAGTAGCATGACTGTACAGCTCAGATATTTCCTTCTTGAGAGGATTAAGGCAAACGGTCATCACCCCCTCTTGGTAGCATTCAGTAAAGATTTGAGTTGTAAGCGAGGTGTGACAACATGGAGTTATAAAGGGAGTTAACCCCACGCTATCATGACCCAAATATTTTGTTTGCAGGCCAATGACAACCAGTCAGCATCACTAATGAAAACAGCTTCTCTGAATTGTTTGAAAACGTGAATGCTGGGAGTGATTACATGAAAAGATGGAAGACCTTGCATATTGCTGTACCCCCGCCCCCGCCAAATACTGCAATGGAATATATATAGATATTATGCCATTCTACCTATAGAAGATGACTGTGGGCTGATCAAAAGGTCCTCCTGAACTTGCTCGCTTCCCGGAACTGTCTGCTGGTCACTCAGAGAACTTTGGGAAGCACTGACAGGTTGTGATACTTCCTCATGAACTTCCTCATCACTTAACCTTTCCACTTTGACACGCACATCCTCTTCAATCACCAGAGGTGAGCTGGCCTTTGTGCTCTCACAAGTCACATAATCAGCAATTCTTCTGGATGCTTCAGACGGACCAGGCACTTCTAGAGTCCGAGAATTCTCTACTTGCTTCACCTTCTCTGACTGAAGTCTCCGGTCTATTCCAAAAGGGAAAGTCCAAGGAAATGCTAATGAAGAGTCTACAGGGTGGCTTCTAGACTCTGCATAGGAAGCTGAAGGATTCAGAACCTGGGGGGAATTTGTTTGAGTGCTACATTTAAGTGGACTTTCTGGCGACATTACTATGTAGCTTTTGCGCTTCCGCCGTGACTCTCTGCAAACAGGAATGGTTCTTTCCACCACGCTGCATTCTGAAGAAACTGGAGAAAGGCTGCCGTCTCGAGAGGTAAAGTTGCAGTTTGCATTGTTTTCCTGTCCTGTATCTAGCACCTTTTCTTGCTGGCTACTGGGAGTGTTCCACAAAATGCTTGATTTCATGAACTCAGAACAGGTACTAGCAACACTGAACATTTGCATATAGCTAGCTGCAGCCAAAACATCAATAATGTTTTCCGTGTTAATGGACAACGTTGCTGTGTATGCATATTCCAGAAGCGGTATGAACCCAGTCACTGTTACATGATGCAAGTCTAGTACGCTTTTGCTGTCGTCTTCTGCTTGGCCAACCAACTTGGACCGGAAAAACTCACTGCAGGCTGCCAGTACCACTTTGTGTGCTCTGAAGATTTTGTCCTGGACACGAATGGTGATGTCGCAGAAATGTCCATCATTACGCAGCATATTAAGCTTTCCAAGCATCTCTTGGCTGTGAGCAGGGGAATTGTGGGTAAATGTTTTGACGCCCATTTTCTTTTTGTTAATATCCACAATACAAGAGATCTAAAAAGACCTAAAAAGATAGGAAAAATCAATGACAAAGAAAGCCACTTTCACAATGATTAAGAAAAGTACAATAAATGTATGCAATGAATACAATGTATATACACTTACTATGAAAAAGCTTGATAATAGGGAATTTACCAGTCAACATAGGACTATGTATTCAAACCAAACTTTATAGCAACACCTGCAGTCAGTCAGTAATATTATTTCTGTGCTGTTACCAATATGGATACATTTTTCATCCCATGGTATACTTTCCACCCCAAACCGCAGATGTACAACACTGTAGTCCTGCATGCTAACTGGCTGAGGAAGAAGAATGATCTACTGACTATGAAAGCAGAGAGTAGCCATTATTTTGCCCCGTGGAGCGCTTAAAAATTCATTTGGATCAGTAACTGGCAGATGGACTAGGCTGGAAGGGAAAAAGAGGGCGTACAGAATCAACATCCCTGACGTCACCTGCTTAGACAGCACTACCTATGTTTCTAAGAGAAAGCAATCAAATCAGGGTGAAATCTACACCTAAGATTTGACTAAAAGTATTCAGTATGGGGAGGAAAGAAGAGAGAGAATACTTCACCTAAATAATTAAGGAAGATTTGTCTCTACTGAAAAACAGCCATGTTCAACCTCATTTTCCTGTCTTGTTCTTATTTCCTTGCTCCTATTGCAAAGTACTTTAAGAGAAAAATAACTCCTCTGGAGTACAAATCGTTGAACTAGTACTGTACAAATATCACATGGTTCATCTATTTCAATAGCTACTAATTATGATAGGAACACTAACAATTTAACAAAGAAGAACCCAACACTGGTGGCTATACAGATGTAAAATGAATGCTCAGGCAATTTGAAAATGAAAAATTAAGGATAAAATATACCACTTCATTTGACAGAAAAAAGCATCTGAAATTTGTTTGCACTACGTAGGCAAATGAAACCTTTAGCCTTCAGAATGTGTACGAGTGAACACAAATAACTTAAAATACACCTGCCTCATTAACTCTAAAATACTGCCAGTTATAAAAAGCTTTTTAAGACCACTACACGTCTTTCTAAACTCAAACATACGTAGTAAGAATATGGAATACAAAAAATACCCTCAATATGGGCACCAGATTGCAATCTGGAAGACAGTACTGGTTCAACAGTAGAAAAGCCACCATTGCGCCTTCTGTTCCACTCCTTCCTAAGTTCTTTGGCTCATGTCTGCTGTGCAGCAGCTGGGCAAGACACAAAGCTGTAAACACTCCTACTGTGTCAGTACTGGCGGGATGTCCAGCTGCAACCTGGCGATCTATGGAGACAATCTGGGTAAAAATGACAGCAAGTTCCAGGGTCCAGACTCCCCATTATTAGAAGAGCTGTCTGAGGACATGGAACAGGGAAACGACTGGCTAATGAAACCATAACCAGAAGGCATTGTCTGTCTGGAACTCCTGACATTGTAGGAGTCAGCAATGCCCCCTCCCAAAAGGCAAGATACCCAACTCCCCATCTTCAAAAATCCCAGCAAGATTGGACAACACCAGTTAGTTAACATACCACCTCTGGGGCTACAGAGGTTCCTCAACTCCATTGGCGCTATTGTCTGAGAAACAGGTCATTGTCCCTTTCATTCAAGGGAAAGTGTATTATTGTGCAATAGTGTCATATAATTGGTACGCTGGGCGGGAGGAATGGGTGAGCGGCAGCCTGCCCGTTGCGTAACGCTCCGTTTCGCCGTCTTCCCCGCCCCCGGGGGTGGGGAAGACGGCGAAACGGAGTGTTACGCAATGGGCGGGCTGCCGCTCACCCATTTCTCCTGCCCAGAGTACCGGTTACATGACACTACTGTTATTGTGAGTGCGATTAACTCCTTTGGAACAGCTATTGAACCTTGCAAAAGGAACCAGAAGGAAGGTTGGTGGTTCATAGGATTCCTACGTGCAGAAGTAACACCATGCAGCTTCTGATATTGACAAGTGCTTTGACTAGCTGGTTTACAAGACCTTCCCAAATCTTGACAGATTATTTTCTAAATCTCTGGTGGGGGGAGGGAGAGAAATGAGGAGCTGGAGCAGCTATTTTCAACCAGTGTGCCGCAGCACACCAATGGTCCGCAGGTGTGCCATTAGAGTTTGGATTTATGTATTTATTTAAAACATCATTTATTAATAGTGCCATTGAGGGATGGGAGCATCACACCAGCAGCATGGTGTGCCTTGTAAATTATCGAAGGACTTGACGATGTGCCAACAATATTAGTGCCGTGAGATGAAAAAGGTTGAAAATAGCTGCGCTAGAATAGTCATTGACTTTTCTACACACTAAATTTACCACAATGCTTTAAAAAAACTGACAGAGGTTTTAGTAAACCAAATGCCTTTCAATCCATAGAGCCAGGAACAGATACTCAATGAAATAAAATACTACTTTGACTTAAGTAAATACACTCTGAGCTCTGAAAGGTCAAGACCAGGCTAGACTAATGAATATCCTTGCTTGCAGCCGCTTCAGCATAAACTCTATGGAGCATGAAGAGTATAAGTTGTAAAGGTAACAGAAGACTTGAATTTTAGGGGAACTGCGTTAGCCATATACAGTCAATCCTCCTTATATGCAACCTCCCGATCTATGATCTTGCATACCTGCGAGGGGCAGAATTGTGCCTCTGTCCTCGTTATCCTCTATGCAGAGACCTTCTGAAGGCTGCAGGGACCTTCGGAATGGCCCCTGCGATCAGCACTGGCCCCTTTAAAATGGCTGGCAGAAGCATCCACCAGTCATGTTTTAGGGGCCCATGCTGGTTGCAGGTGCCATTCTGAAGATCCCTGCAGACTCAGGAAGGTCTCTGCAGCATTCAGAGATCTTTTGGCACTTTCTGCTGCACTCTGCTGGCTTCCTGACCCCCCCCCCCCCCAGTATACTTGCAGATCATTTGCTGATCACTAGCTGAAAATAATTGCCCTAACCAAACAAGAAACCAATAAGAATCCCACTGCAGGTCATTGGGCCTCAGAAGACAACAGTCAAACTACTTATAATGGCAATGGTAACAATTCTATCAATTTTAAATTCACAAAAGAGAAAGTGCTCAGTTCTTCAGAAATTATGGCTACCACTTCAGAAGTATTTCCTGAGATTGAAGAAAGCCTGAGACCTCACTTTCAAGTGTTAAGCATTTAGTTGCTCTATCTGATACTGTGGCTGCTTGCAGTAATACTCACAGATTTCTAAATATAGCCAAACTTTCTCCTTCTACCAGAGTAAGCATCTAAGGTCAGTTTCTTAAGCCAGCTTTATCTGAATGAAAACTTTTAAGAATGACCTATTGCCTATCAGAGAGTAATCTTGAATGCCTTCTTGTTACTTACATGGTATACACTCTGGCACAAAGTTAAGCTGCCTAGAGTCTCTCCCACTAAGCCAGTGGTCTCCAAACTGGAGACCACGGCTATGGGAAAAATCTTCCCTGGTGCAAATGGCACTTTGTGTTCTGCCAGGGAAGCCATGAAAGACCCCTACTACAGTTCCCAGGGGGCTTCGCTGCCAGTTGCCCATGCGTGGAACACCAGGCATGCAGCGTGCTAGGGCGGCAGACCCCGGAAGAGGCTGGCTACCAAGATCCCTGGGAGCTGTAGTAGGGGGTCTTTCGCGGCTTCTCTGGCAGAACACAAAGTGCTGCCTATGCCAGGGAAGGATTGGGGAGGCAAATGCCTCAATAGTATATTGCTCAAAAAGCAGTTCTTGCATGTGTATTTGGGGTCAACCCCACCTAGTTCAGTGGGAATTTTTTTATGAGTAAGCATGCACAGGGTTGGACTGTGTCACAATAATTATTAACACTTGCTTCCTAAATCAATATTTATTGATTCATATCTTGCTTCATTCCAATAAATGCATGAAATAATAACCTGGTACCTTCTCTAATAATCACCTGGGTCTGAAGGACCTGCATCTTCCAATTTCAACCCTTCTACATGTTAGCTTGTTCGTTCATTGTGCGCATGGTCAAATATTCATGAACTCTTTTGAAGGGATGCAATTTGAGGCAAAAGAATAACAAGGGGACTTAGAGGCTGAACTGTACAAAGGCCTCACCAGCAGACTGCAACAGAAACATGGTTGGCAGACTCCCAGGTCTCCCACTTGTGGACCAAATGCCTGAAGATACAGTATTCCACAACATTTGAAAACATTCCTACATGTTGAGTCCTAAGTGTATTACGTATCTGTAATAATAAAAAAAGACAGCAATATTGCCATATCCATTTAATCTTTGAATCCAGGACATCCAGTCATGTGAACTGGCTTTAAAGCTTTAAAGCGCTGCTTTAATAATATTTCACTCCTTTATTATTTCCTTTTCAAAATTCCAAAAAGCTTTCCAACTATCATTGCTACATGTCCAGCTGCAGCACTGAAAAGAGAAGTGTTCAAGGTGAATATGCATTCATTAACCCACCCACTATAGTTACATAAGCCACCTTTGTAAAAGGAAGTGACTTCTAGGAATCTTGCTCAAGTTTAAACAAGACAAGTATCTGGTAGTGTCCTCGCCCTTTCTGCACTGAGTCAGCTTTATCAGAGCAAATTGCCTGAACAAAACTATGCACGTTATGAGCTCTAAAGGTTCCCCAAATAAGTTCTGTTTCTCCTGCAGGATTAGCACAGACATGTCAAGCAAAAATTAGGCTTTCTTAGGAACACTGCTGAGTTCAGATCTAGAGCCCTGCTGTTTGCATCATTTTTTCCCCTGTGTGGATCAAAGCCCATTAAACTTACAGCATAATCATATGCATATTTACTTGGAAGTAAACTTAATTGAGCTCCGTGGGGCTTACTCCCAAACAAGAATATGCAGGACTGTGGTCTCAGATAACTGAGTTGGCCCACTGTATGTGCTCTGTGTTTTGTTTTGTTCCTGGAAGGCACTTCTATTTACCTGTTCCTTGCCCTGAGCCAAAGGGGAAGGTGTGAATTAGGCACTAATTATTTGTTTGCATTTGCTACAGTTGCCTGATGAGAAAAATAGCCTGGAAGCTACTTCTGTGTGGAGTTTATCTGAGGACTGTGTAACCTATTTTTCTTGGTGAGTAAGGTAGATGATTTACTTGCCAGAGACATAGGTTACTTCATGTGTTCTTGGGCTAGGTCCTGGCAGTAAAAACAAGTTCTGGCCTGAATCCTACCAAACTTTGGCTCAAATTAAGCATGAGACAATGAACAGAAGAGAGGAATGTTCACCTGTAAAGCCCTGCAGAGTTATTTTTTGTAAGTAGGTGTCAGTTTGGGTGGAAAAAAATAAAATTGTTTATCTTCAGTTAGAATTTGTAAAAGGGTGACCAGTGATGAAAGGGTCTTATGCAACTGTGGCCAGGTTGTTCCTATATTTTCCACCAAAGATGTATTAACATTAATATAAACAAACAAAACCCAATTTAAATAGCCACATTGTTACTTTGGGCTTTTTCTTCTTTTGCCAAACTTTATAAAGCCAGAGCTGATACAGTTTTAAACTCATGTTTCCTAAAGTTTAAAATAGAATATTTTTTTCTCCAAAAAGTCTGTCTCTTATCTAGTCATATCAATAGGTAGGTTACTAATGCTTTTTTTGTAGGCTATTCACTTTTGTAACTTATTGCAAGGCTAGCATAACTAATTTATACATTATCAACTTAACTAGAAACAGCAACTAGAACTATAACAGGAGCAGCTCCAACATCCTTCAGGGAGGGCTCCTTGTCCCATCACTGAAATCAAGACTGCCACAAAGACCAATGTAATTAAGCAAGGGAAGAGGTATAATTCAGATTAGTGTCTAAAATAAGCAAACCGATTTGAAGTGTCTACATAACTCGCTTATTCCACAACTCGGACTCAGATAGTTCTTGTTCCAGTTTCTTAGAAACCTACTGTACTTCCAAGTAAATATGCTTAGGACGAAGTGGTTATGCCTAGGACAGACCAGCCAAAATAAATTTGCATTGGAGCTTATCAACAACAAAGAATGGCGATAATGTATAGCCAGGGTATACATAGTAATTTATAATTCAAAATTTACTTCAAGCAGTGCCCTGAGAGTGATGAGAGAGAGAACAATGTTCTATGACTAACATATCCCAGGACTCCCCACCAGCCTAAACAGAGACCCTTAATTCAGCATAGCCTCAGTCACAAATACTGCAAAGCCGTATGTACCCCTAATGTTGCAAACTGATCCACTGCCTTTAGCATAAAATGCTGACTTTATTACAGCTGCTTTATAAACCAAGTTCTTTAGCTCAGTGATCCCTCAGTGATAGTCTGGAGTGATAGTCATAGCTAACCTTTGTTATCTTATGAAAGAAACCACATGCGTGTTTCAACAACCACTCTGATGAGCATTAAAAACAAAAACCAGCATGCATTTCCTAGTCTAAAGTGGACTGTGATTTATTCCTATTAATTTAAGGGAAGGTATAGAAATTGCCTCTTACAGATGTAGGCAACCTTCATGCTACCTGTTGGAAAGCTATTTCTGAAGCAGAATTAGCTTCCTGCTTAAAAATGTCTTGTTTTCTGCCAAGCTACCAAGGCAAATTAGCCATTTGTACAATTCTTTAAGGCTGCAATCCCATGCCAAGTTAGGTACATTTAGGTCCCTGGAAATAAACGGGTTCAAGAATACCTAACTCTGCATAAGATAATGCTACATGAGGTTTAGAGTCTTCTCATTTCTTCTGTAACGAGTTCTGTTCAGTTCTGTACAATAGTTTGTACTTCACATATAGGTGGGAAACTCAAACCAAGACACAAATGCACCTAAGGCAATCCCATGAGTCAGTGACCGAGCTGGCATCTGATTCCAAGTTATTTGTATACATCAGCTGCCCTATGCCAATTACCTAGCTGAAGAGAGGCCACAACAGACAAAACCAAATACCAGCCCATACAGGGCTGGCTGAAGAAACTGATCTCTGACACGTCACCCATACAATGGGGAAGAACAATGTCAGTGGACAGAGAAATGAGGCCTTAGGTTACAGAATATGATATCGAAGAAAAATGTGCTTTCTGAAAAGTCTGGGAATCGTATAGGAAAAGGACAGCTTTTAAGAGTTATGCAAATGGGAAGCAAAAGGAAAGAAACTGGTAAGGGCAGCACAGAAACCAACAGCACTGGAGCAAGGGATTAGGCACTAGAGCTATAGGCATTAATTAACCCAAGATAGGAAGTGAGAGTAGACACTAGACTGGAAAGATTTTCATATGAAAGGGGTAAAATGTATAAAAGACACCTGTCAGGATTACATAAGGGATGGATATTCAGAATAGGGTTAATTAATACTAAGGAGCATAGCAGTCTAATATAAGGGTTGTGAGCAGCAGGCACATAAATGCCAAAGTCAACCTGCATGGAAGAGGCAATTGCTAAGTCAGGGATAATGGCAGGATGTACTGATACAGAATAAGGCAACAAGTCTTGATGCATTAAAACAGAAAAACAACAATAACAAAAAAGAGTGTGTGGGGGTGGGTGGGGGGGAAGATGGCAATGGGCAAAGCTATGAGAAATATAGGGAACCAAAGACAGCTTTTGAGGATATATAGACTTTTTAATGCTGTTTATTGGCATCTGAACAGCATACACAAAAAAATCAAAATGTTGCTTTAAGCATACAGGAAAGTGAATCAATACAAAGGAAAAGAGAATAGATAAGGGTTGTACTTGTATGAGCAAGGATGCAAACTTTGCTATACCTGCATTTGCTTGCTTGCTTTCTCTCCTTTGTGTGTGTAAGATTGCCAACCTTCCAGGATTAATCTTCCCATGCCAGGTGACTACTGAAAGCAATCCTGGAGATTCTGACAGGCCCTTCAGGAATTCCCAACATTACATCATGCAGGGTTGGGCGGGAGAGATAAAACTCTCCAAGAATAGCTTGGGTCAGAGCTGACAAAACCTCTGCCACCTTGTTCCTACTAGGATTCCAAGGCTGCAATGCAGACATACCTAGGATTGTATGTAGACATACCTAGGAATGCAAGTCATTTTTGCAGGCACCTATTCCCCCCTCCCCTTTGCAAATTTCTCCAAATTCTTATTTAAGAACTATTACTGTGGGAACAGCTGAATTTCAAAACACATCAACCACCACAACATTTTTTTTTTTGCAAATTGAACTATTATGCCGAATAGCTGATTTTCAAGCATTATTTTCAATAATGTTTGTTGATAAACAACAAAACAACAACAATTCATCATGCAAAAAACCCCAAATCAACAACAATAATTCATCATGCACAAGAGGCAGGGCGTGGGAAAAAGGAGGCTGGAGCACAGGAAGAGGGAGAATTGGGGAGGGGGCGAGAGATGCCTATGGATAGAGGTGTGGAGGGGAAGCACAGTCCATGACGTTGAGGGGGCGGGGGAGAGAGTGAGGAGGGCAGCCTGAGAAATTCGGGGCGGGGCGAGTGGCTCAGTGGGCGGGGCTTGCCGGCTGGCTCTCCCTCCCCGCCCCTCCTCCGTCCAGCCCCCCTCCCTCTCCCCTTGTTCCCCGTTACCTGCTATGGCCGAGGCCCTCCCCTTCTCCGGGCCGGGTAGGTGCCTGTTTATGAGTATAAATACACAGAGAGGTACGTGGGGAGGCCGAGCGGTCCTCTCGCGGCCCCTTTCCCGGAGCTGTCGCAGCAGCCGCCGCCGCCGCCTCCCCCCCACGGCCACTTGTCTCCCTCTATCTCGGCCCGCGTTTAGGCCCCTGCTGGGCCATGGCGGCCGCCGTCGCCACCACAGCCGTTGCCTCCTCAGGGCTCGCGCGCGCCGCGGCCGTTGGGAAAAGAGAGGGGGGGAAAGGGGGGGGAGAGAGAGAGGGGAGTCCGAGGCCCGCGCGCCCTTACGCAGGCGCTCTCGGGAGGAGGCGCGGGGGCCACTCACGCGCTGGTTGGCTGGCTGGCGCGCGGGGCCCAGGCGCTCGCGCTCCTCTCCCTCCCTACCCTCCCCTCACGCCAGCCAGCCTAGCCTAGCCGGGCACTTTGTTTGTGTCCCACAATGCACCGCGGCGGCGGCGGCGGCTGGGAAGCAGAGGAGGGAGGGGGGATTCGGAGTGAGAAAGGGGTTGGCGGGGCCAGGCGCGCGGGGCGGGCACCGGGAGGGCGAGGGAGGGAGAAGGAGGCGGGCGGGGATGGAAGAAACCGCAGCAGAGTGCCAATGCAATGCAGTGCGAGGAGAGCATGCAAGCAGCTTTGCAACCAGCATCTGATTGCATATTTTCCCGCTAGCTAATAATAATAGCGATAGTAGTAAATATGCATGCAATAATAATAATGGAGCTAGGAAATGACTAAAGGCCTATTCAAGAGCCAGTATAAGCCAAGAGGCAAAAAAGAAGAAGCATGCTTCTCTCTCTCTGTTTCTTTGCAACCAGGGTCTTACTGCATATTTTCCTACTGGCATATAATAATAATTAATATGCCTGCAACAACAACAACAACAACAACAACAACAACAACAACAATAATAATAATATAATACTTGTATTTCCACTGGAGGTAGGAAATTACTAAAAGCCGTTTCAAGAGCCAGTATAAGCCAAGAGGAAGAGTGCCAAAAAAAGGAAAAAACATGTCTTATTTGTCTGTTTTTCACCTCCCCATTTAATTTTTATCAGCAAAAGGGCATTTGGAATGATTAAGAACATCTGTCCCTGTATGTAAAATCCAATAATAGGCGTTTGGATCCAGCATCAGAATGAGCAGCTCTCAGGGCAAAAATTCCTCTGCTTGGGTTCTCTCCTTCGCGCACATTTTTATGAGTAAGCAGCATTTGAAATAGCAAAAAAACACAATTATTCTAAAGCAGTCTAGCAGCGCCACATGTCTCGGGCGTAAGACAGGGCAGAAATACTATCTCTTTTTTTCCAACCTTTCCCCCAAACTTAAATTTGTTAGTAAGTAATGTTTTGTTTATTAGCAAAGAAGTAATAAATGTTTAAAATTCAGCATAGCCAGGCTAACCCAGTTATATAATTTGGAACTGTGATTTGTTCTTAAAGAAAAGGAAGCATCCTAAAGAAGAGGAGAGGGGAAATGTTAGCCTGGAGGGCTGCTGGATTAATTCCTATAATAGAAACCGTGTCTTCCCTTTATGTCTGAATCTGGTCATTTGAGCCACACACTTGCTCTTTCCTCAGCCACTCCCATTGGCCACCTTCTAAGAAGGCAGCTCTTCGTAACAGAGTTGGATTCTGACATAAAGAACAGCCAGCTCTTGGAAACAAAATCTATATCTGTCTTGGGTGTCCCTCAAATCCCATTAATCTTTATTGCATAGCTAAAATACTGCCTTGCAGTGTATCATAGCTATCCCAACAGATCCCCAAGGCTTTATGCAAGATATCAATACTGCATATAAAGCTATCATATCAATTACGGTATATTCATTGCCCTTGCAGTTTATCAGTTGCTTCCGATTTTCAACCGAGTCTTTGCCATACCAGCTGCGACCAAGTTTATTGGAAGAATTGGGTCCTTATCTGTATCTCTGAGCAAATGGAGACATCTGCCAAGCTACCTGTGAGCTAGGTAGGTGCTCATTAGGGCCTCTGTTAGGGAATAAGGCACAATGATACTACTTTCCAATTCCCACAGACTACAAGGGCAAAGTTGTTTGTTACTATCATGTCCGGATTTGCCTGCCGCATCCCTAGGGTTGTATCCTAAGAAAGTTACTCATGATTAAGCACCATTGCACCTTGGGCATTTGCTACGACAGGAAAGGCGAGGTATAAATCTTTTGCATGAATGAATAAGACAAGTTAGCCACAACTAAGTTAAAGTTGCATTAATTGAATGCTTATAGCAACCTACTTAAAATAAATGCTTCCAGGTAAACCTTTAAAGAATGTTAATAGGAATCCGTGGATAATTGAAACTGCGGATACAAGAGTTTGCATGCATAATTTTTCTGTACAATATAAGATCATAAGAAGTGCCCTGCTGTATCAGGACAAAGGCCATTCTAGTCCAGCTTCCTGTATCACACAGAGGCCCACCAGATGCCTCAGGGAGCACAAAAGACAAAAAAGATACCTGCATCCTGTTGCCGTTTCCTTGCACCTAATCCAATAACCGTGAATGTTCAGTTGGCAAGGGCAGTCATGCCCAAAACATACTTAAATGTAAGGAAATATCTCTGGGAGATCCTTCCCACTCAATGTGTCTTCACCTTACGTGTTTCCATCTCTAGCAAATAAGTGCCTGCATTTAAGCAAGTTACGAGCTTGTCCTAGTTTAACTGAAATGTCACAACGCATTGCTCAGCTTGTGCATTGCCAGTCTGCCAAGGAGATTACGCTGCCACTGGCCAGGTGACCCAGCTACTGGGCTTCAGCTTCCAAGTGCATCGCTTAGGAATGCCTGTGTTCCGTAATTCATTACCCGCTTGAAGCCTGGCTGTCTTGTGTGAATGCCCTTGAGTTTTAAGGGAGATGCGCCACACTTCAGTTTTGTTGGTCTGTGCACACATGTGCGAGCCCAACAGCTGGATTAGCTCAGCTGTGCAGCTGCTTGCATGATGCCAAGGCCCGAGTCAATTTCACTGGCCCACTGACTCAACACAGTTCAGAAGGCTCTGCCTGTACTTTCACCCCCCCCAATTCATTTCTGCTACATTTCTCAACCTCCATTCCCAGTTCTGTTTTCTCGTCCAATATTGTTTCATTGGCTAGGGATTTGGCAGCTGCCTAGAAATGAAGTCAATAGTTGAATATGCCTGCAGATTCCATTCTACGCAGATTCAGAATGAATACCCAGTTGAGCGTTGTGTAGGGGTGTGATGACCATTATATGCAGCTCATTTATGCACCCTGCTTGCTCCTAGACAGATGTCACTCCTGCTCCTTTGGTCCAATTCACATGACTAGCACCCGAGAACCTGGTTTTTGCAAAAGGAATCTTTGGCCATTTAACTGCTTTGACTTGACAGACCACAAGGTGTACTGAGCAAAATGTTGAGCCAACCACTCCGTTTCTGGAGCATTAGATAACCCTTATCATCAAATTAGGACGGAATCCAAATAAGAGCAGTCACAGCAAGTTCCTCACTTCACTGTGTGAGTCTTGCTTCACAGCTTCTGTGCCAGATGCACTTTTCATCCAGCTGACGATTGAATTGGCTGCCAGTTTTTTGCCCCTTGTGCATGAAGTGGGCAGTCAAACTCTTCTACATTTTTAAAAAGCAACATCTGTTATAGAGCCATCCCGTCACCTCCCCTCTGAAAGCACAAACATGACTCAAGCTGCTCTGTGATTTGATTACTGATGTCCCAAAAGCTAGCTGTTTTTGGGACATCAGTAATCAAACTTCTCTCCAGTTCCAACTGACCACACATGCAATTTGTGTGCACTGTTTTTCAGAAGGCAAAAGGGGTGTTTGAGTACAGTGTGGGTTCTTTCGAATCATCCCTGTTGTTGTAAAATTGTTGTGTGCCTGTCCTCTGCCAGAACCTTCAGCAAACTCCTGGAGTTTTATCTGAAAAATCAGGGTTGGTTTTTTTCCCCGTTTCTTCCATTTTTCCCTCTTTCCTGCACTGTCCCACCCCCTGGGTTTCTGTTACCTCTTGTGCCGAGGCTGATCTGAACACAATGCCCTGAATTCTCATCGTCTTTTGTATGCTTTCGATTTACCCCTTTCCAGTTTTCCCTCTGTTAGCGACACCTGAATGGTGCACCTGTTCCCCAGATCCTGGCTGCAGTCTTGCCTTGCCTCATTAGGCTCTTCACTGACAGCAGATCACTTTGGGTTCGAAACGGAGAGTGGCAAACGGCTAATGAGCCGGATTCCATGGCACTTCTTTTTTGCGTGCGTTGTCCCCCCACCCAGTACGTACTACTTGAAAGGACTAGTTGTGCAGCCTTGCCTGGTAATTGCAAGGAGACTTCGCAGCTGCACTGAATATGTTCCAGCTGAGCTTGTCATCTTGGCATCCCAAGAGCTCTTAATTGTGAGAGGCCCCTTGATGTAAGTCTTCCCCTTCTTTGCGCTCCATCAGCCGCTGTTTTTCTCTTCTCCCCCCCCCCCGCCCCCACGGGAGCAGAAGGTGGCACCAAGAATTAATTTGCCCTGAACTCTTCAAAGGACTGGCGTAACAACTGATAGAGCTTAGAGCCGTGCCGCTTGGTTTCCTGTTTCCTTTAGGTGCAGGATCATCTTGGATGACTACAGCAAAGGCCCATTATCCAAAGCACAGGCATCATCTAGGCACGGCTAAGGTGCCATTGCGGTGGGATGGGAGTAGGATCAAGCCATGGCTGTGTGTGCCCAACAGAGGGGCAGAGTGCCTGCCTCATAGGCAGAAGGTCCTGGGTTCACACTCCAGGAGGGTTGGGGAAAACTCCTGCCCAGGACCCTGGAGAGCGACCGCCAGTTGGTCTAGTGGGAGTCCTGGGCCAGATGCACCTCTGGCCAGCTTTATGTTGCAGCTCTGGCTGAAATATATTTATTTATTTTATTTATTTGAATAATTTATACCCCGCCTTTCCCATGCCGAAGCAAATGCCCAAGGCGGCTTACCTGAGCAGGCTAGTCTAAATCACCATGTTTTTCAATGGTTTTTTTTTACAAATCTACAGTATTCTTGTGATCTGCCAATCCTCAGGCCCAGCTGTTGCCTTCCCAGTGTGGTTCTCTCCTTTGGCTGCTGCCATCAAGCCTCAGCAGGCAATTGCAAGTCCAGCCTGGACAGGTCCTCAAGGTGGTATTCCCTTCTTTTGCCGGCTGGCCTCCTCACACACTCCCCCGCAACCAGTGGCGTTTCTACAGGGATGGCAAAGCTCTAAGTTTTCCACCTTGCAGTGGAAATCACTCCTCTCCTGCACCGTTTTAGCCAATCTTGGAGTTGCTTACTGGCTACAGCAGCAAGGGAGAGGAGGGATTTACATGACAGGGTAAGGCTTCTTGCAAAACTTAGAGCTTTGCCATCCCTGTAGAAACGCCTCTGCCCGCAACTCTCACTTGCGGTGAGCTAATCAGCTCCACACTTTGGCTGGCTTGTGTGCCTGGACTGGGCAAATGGAGAAATATTGGCACCTGTTAGCTAGGGAACTAACTGACAGCCCAATCCTATGTGTGTCTACTCAGCAGTAAACCCCATTCAATGAGATCTATCCCAGGTAAATGTATATAGGATTGTAGCCTGAGGGCCCAATCCTGTCCTACTTTCCAGTGCTATTGTAGCCACAGTGCAGCCTCCAGGTTAGGGAACAAACATGTCCTTACCTTGAGGAGCCTTTACGACTGCCCTCCCATCACAGGATGCAGCGCATTCCCCATTGGCATTGTTGCATCAGCCCCGGAAAGATGGATAGGATTGGGTCTTAAGTCTCTCCTTAAGAATATTCTTCCACTCCCTTGCGTCTGGCATTCGGAGATAGGCTGCCTCCAAAACCCAGGGGCTGCAAATAGGCGTCATGGCTTGTAACCTGTGATGGACTTTGCATCAAGCTGTTCATTCCCCAATGTAGTGTTTTGTGGGCTCATGAAGTGCTTTATAATATTATTATGAAATGGCAATATCAGCCCTATCTGTGAAAACTCTTTTGGAGCAGAGGTTTAGCAGAAACTGGTGCAAGCAACCCTCCTCTCTCTCTCTCTCTCTCTCTCTCTCTCTCTCTCTCTCTCTCTCTCACACACACACACACACACACACACACACACACACACACACACACAC
>JAJKFI010000102.1:1773594-1812385 GCA_029204185.1 Lerista edwardsae | reverse complement strand
CACACACACACACACACACACACACACACACACACACACACACACACCCTCAGATCTTCTTTGCCTGAGTTGCGGTTCTCCATGTATCAGTTGCAAGAACATTTGTGGGGTGACCTCTTTGAAGCAGTCGCCTGGAGCCCCCCACTCCACCCCCCGACCCTTATCGGTGTGGTTTTGTTTCGCTCTTCACAGCTTGTCGCTCTTCTGTATGGCTTCCTGTGAAACGCTCTGCACTTTGCCTTTGCAAGGAACACTTTGCAGCACCAGTCCTGGAAAATCCACTTGAGCTTTTGTGTGTGCGCTTGGAAAAAAACAAAAAAAACAACCCCACAACCCAGCGGTGGGGATCTTTCCGTCCACAATTCCTGTCAAAACAATTCTCCAGTCCTGAGCTGGGGAAATCTGGCAGGCTCAATCTCGCCCTTCCTGCCTGCGCAAGGCAGACACCCAGTCCTATCTCTTGGCTCAGCGTTAGCTGCGGTGCTTCAATGGCCTCTGCGCTGTCGCTGTGTCGCGGAGATGACTAATTTCGCACGATGAACGCTGACAAGCCAGGTCTGTAATTGATTGATCCCATGCCTCCCTCCCAAGCTGCTCCCCACCCAGGCCGTTTCCTTTCATGGCAGCTTTTGCTCTTCCTGCGGCCTAGACGAGAATTTATTTTTGACTATCGGCGTGTGGACGTTTCGTTCTTTCAGCAGGCGCCCTCAGGACAATGACAGGAATCATCCCCTTAACAGAGAGACGGCGTTGCTATCTGTCTCATTGCTAATGCCTCATCTTCCAAGTTTGGAGCACGGCATGTTTCCAGGCTGCCAAGGAGCCCTGTGCGCGTTTGCGGTGTCACTTCTGTACATCTCAGAGAGGATTCCTGGAGCTGTATTTTAAAAACAAAAGGCTGATTTGAGAATTCATCAGGAAGAACCACGGGATCCATGCCCTGGAATCCACAAGTTGAAAAAGGATCTTAATTCCCAAACAAGTTGGTGCCTTTTGTTGTATCCACATTGTAAACATCCGGCTATGAGGGGGGTCTCTTCCTGCCTGATATTTCTCTATAAAGCACCACAATCACCGATGTTGTTTGTGTACATGCTAAATAACAAGTACAATACTAACCAAGACAGCCCTGATTTGATCTTCACCTTGTTTGTTTGTTTGTTTTATTGTCATGAAACGTACTGTAAATATCTTGGCCCCAAGCCATTGTTGAGAAAGCAGTTTGAGGCTTTCTTCGTGATGCATGCCTTTCCTCCCATAACCCTGGGTGGCATCGCCTCTTTCTGGAGCGATCACATGCCATTTCCTCTCTGGCAATGCATTTTACTGCCTTTGGAGCCTTGGCATCACGGATGTGTTCCAACAGCCATTAAAAATCAACGCCCATTAACTTGAGCAAGGAAGCGCTGTTCCAATTTGGGATTCCAAGCCTCCTAGACAGGGCATCATCCTGTACCAGCTGCTCATGTGCAGCCTCAGCTTTTTCCCCCATTCTGTCCTCTAGTGCAATTACCAACCTCCCTTGTCAGAGCTGCCTGCAAGGATTACAGTTACCGCATCGCTTGAGGAATGTTTGACTCTTCCTTGGTTCTGTTGCTCCTCACTGTACAACCAAGCAGTGATTTGCTTGTGTGAATGGCCATCACAGCTCCAATGCTAGAAGTAAGTTCTAACAATGCTTTTTCGCCTTAATCAGGGGCTTAGTGTAGTATGCATCTTGGTTCTTAGTGAGGGGAATTGTGATTTTGCTCTTTGGGAAGGGACCACAGATCTGCAGCAGGGCACATATTTTGAATGGTGCCAGTCCCCAGGTTTCAGTGCAGGGATTCTCCAGCCCAGTTAGGAGAGAGCTTTATCTATGTGCTTCAAGAGCTCCTGCTAATCTACACAGACCATGCTGAGCCTGGTGGACCACTGGTGCCTCAACCACACCACTATTTTGCGGCTGTTCAGTAGTAACTGGTCTTCCCAGACCTCTGTCTGCCACTGAGCTCCCAGTCCCCAAATAAGGAAGGTATATATAACTCTGATGTGATGGGCAAAGGAAATGAGCAACAAATCTCAAACACAAATCAAGCAAAAGGAAGCCAAACAAAGTGATCTTGAGGAAGTCTTTTACTCGCAGCTAAAAAAAGACTAGCGTTATAAATTTGACTATCTGCTTTGAAAAAGATTAAAGAGAAAGAATGTCTTTTCTTTTTGAACACGGAACAAAAAAATAAAATTAGGAAGTTTGTTTCCGTCAGCCAAGCTTGACCGGAAATAGCTTGATGGTGTGCTCACCAAACTAGACTGATACCGTTAGCTATGCAGTGAAACAGCCAAGAGAAAGGAGCATCACTCCTCTCATGCGCGAAAAGGTGGGAGAAGAAGTAGCATTGTGGAACACAGGTGGGCAGACCTTCTATCCTGCCTTCCGAAAACAGTTGATCGTATGTGGAATATCTTCTGCAAGAGGCTTAGTACCATGCTACAGTCCTTCACTGAAGGAAACATATATACATATAAATCCTGTATATAACTTATTTTGCGAAGATCATTGTAAATGCTACAAGGCTTCTACTAAGATGATTCATTTAGGGCAGTAGTGTCTCTGTTGATTGCAGCTGCTTTCCACACCTTGATGCAGGAGCATCTTTTCCAGCCCTACCTGGAGATGTCAGGGATTGAACCTGGGCCCTTCTGCATGCAAGATATCCTTCTACCGCAGAGCAACAGGCTGTGCCACGCCAAAAGTTTGACATGTGTTTCAATTGGAATTTGTATACAGCGTGCTTCTTTTTTTCTCAGCACAGAACAAACAGAGCACAGAACCGCAATGGGGCTCTGAAATGATTCCGCTTTCTTCTTCTGTAAAAGGGAAAAGCAAACAGTGGCCCGCTCCTGCAACAGTGATAGATGAGGTGTTGTTCTCCTTGGTTCTGGCAGAGGCTTTACGACAACCGCCATATCTCTCACACTGCTTCGGGGAAATGTCAGGCTAAAATACCCGGCATATTCTAAAGAGGTGTTAGTTACAGCCCCAGAGAAAAGACGCACACAGTGACCTTTGAGTTTGGAACCACGTTTGCCAGAGAGAAGACTGAACCGAGAAGATTATAATAGGACAGCATCCACTTCCGACAGATAAATTGCACAGGGGGAAGACAGGCACAACTTTCTGGCTGAGACCAAAGTTACGTGAATGCACCTTTGCTGTCTAGGGAAAAAAATTGCAGGCGTTATTCTGTCCTGGAGCATGCTCTGAAAAACAAATGGTTTTGCAAGTTTCCAGGGTGCTGTGGAAATGCTAAATGTGTTAAGTGCCTACAGGCAAGCACCCATGTCATCACCAAATTTGGGTGCTGCTTCTTTAAGAAGCAAGCCCCAGAGGATGAAACAGGACAAGTGAGGAGCAACAGGAAACACTTTCAGGATTGCAACAGAAGTCTGTGTGATTGGCTGACCCTATATGATCTCTTGTAATGGCACATTCAAGGCAAGGTGCAAAGCTAGGTTCGCACTGCTGGCTAAGAATTCCCTGCAATCTTTATTTGGCCTTCAGCCCCCGAACATGGTAGAACTCCCATCATTGGAACGCCCCACTATGCAAACCTGCTTTTTATTTATTTGATCTTCAGGTCCCCTCACACCAATATTGTTCTATCCACCCAAATTCAGGTTGTCCAAATGTTTTAAATTTGACAAATAAGGTCTCTCGGCAGTTGCTGGATACTACTTGAAATGGCCTTTAGGATTTTTTAGCACAGATCCAAATTTCGCAGCTGTTGGGTTTCTGAAAAGAGGCAAACCAGAAATCCTCTGGTTTGTCTGTCTTGGGTCTCAGAACAGCTCTTGCTTAGCAGAAAATGTACTATTCTGGTAAAATGATACACACACACACACACACACACACACACACACACACACACACAGAGAGAGAGAGAGAGAGAGAGAGAGAGAGAGAGAGAGAGAGAGTCTGGTCACTGCATAAATAAAAGGCATTGTTTCCTGCAAATCCACTGAGAACGTCCAAGGATTCTCCGGGATTTCTGCAAGAATGCAAAGGGCAAGTCCAGTGGTTTGGCTCAGGAAACTCACCCAGGTTAGAAGGAACTTGATCTTCACTCCAGCCCTCTTTGCAGGATAAGAGATGTTCTTGGCTTCCACCAGAGCTCTCCGTCTCCTGCAAGGGGAGGCTAGGCCTGTTGTAGCCGCCTCGTCTTGAGCCTACAAAATCAAGATCCTTGTCCTGGCGAGGACAAGGATTCTGGCTCGGATTCTCAGGGTTTCCTGTTTCTGCTCAGGCCTGTCAAGCTGCCTTTTGTTGTGGTGTGTCGAATTCCTGCCTCGGGTTGCATCCAGAACCTCGAAACGCAAGGGGAGCAGCCAAGGTTTTCCTGCCTAGGCACAGTTCAAATGTGG
The DNA here is from genome assembly GCA_029204185.1 of Lerista edwardsae. Classification (NCBI taxonomy): domain Eukaryota; kingdom Metazoa; phylum Chordata; class Lepidosauria; order Squamata; family Scincidae; genus Lerista; species Lerista edwardsae. The sequence continues at coordinate 1,807,981 of JAJKFI010000102.1, read as the reverse complement.
GTCAGCCTCCTCCTTCCCTACCTGATCGGGAAACCCCTCACTCCCTGGCCCCAAGGAGCTGGCTGCTGAATGTTTTCCAGAGGATTTGGAAATGCCGTTGGCCATATGAAGCGGCTTTCTACTGAGTCAGGCCGTTGGTCCACCAAAGTCGGCATTGCGGACACTGACCAGCCGCAACCCTCCAGGGTTTCAGGCAAAAGGTCAGGAGCCAAGGATTGTGCGTGGGACTTCCTGCAAGCAAAACATGCCTTCTACCCCTGAGTTTTGGTTGCGCCCTACACCAGTTTGTATTTAGAGGTACACTGCCTCTAACCATGGAGGCTCCATATAACCATCAGGACTCAAAACTCTTCCAAGCTCATGTCAAATCCCCCTTTAAACCAGTGGTGTCATCTAAATGATTTAACAACAGGTACTCACTTTTGATTGGCGCGTGTCGGGACCCGCCCAGCGGAAGTGACGTCATAAGCCGGAAGTGATGTCGTGGCAGGAAGTGACATGAAAAAAGCCCTTTTTGAGGCCTCAGATGATTTTAAACTGACCCAACAGTTGCAACAGTATTCCACAGCACCCCAGAACATGTTAAGGAGGCCTGGCATCATGTTAAAACCCCAGAGCAACTCATTTTTCAGTGGCAAGGAAAGGAAAGGCTCCGCTCGCTGCCTGCCTGCCTGCCTGGCTCTGAGAACATGCAGGCAACTGGCATCATGTTAAAGTGACCCAACAGTTCCAAAACCCCAGAGCAGCTCATTTTTCAGTGGCAAGGCAAGGCAAGGCTCCGCACGCTGCCTGCCTGCCTCTGAGAATGTGCAGGCAACTCAAATGTGCAGGAAATTCAAATGTTGCAGGGGGCGGAGTCAACGAGTGGGCGGGGCCAGCCATAATCCTAGAAACCGGTACTCGCGTACCCCCGCGTACCCCCTGCATGACATCACTGCTTTAAACCCCTGGGCGTTCCTGATTTCCAGCCCAGCCAAACTGCTCTCTGCGCTACACTCCAGTTCTTAAACCCAATATGCCACCTAAACATACAGCACACATTTCAGCCCCCAGTTCTTTACTTCCATTCCTCTGTCTGTTCCAGCAGGGCAGGCTTTTAGATAGTCATTAACTGGCTCTGCTCAAGAGGAACAAAGCCAGCCACCCGCTGCTTGTGGGTCAGGGTCAGGGCCTTCACTTCGTGGCAGGTCCTTGGCGAAAGGCTTTTGCTTTCACACAAGTGGAACCAAGTGGAACTCTTTCTGCTCAGCCAAAGCAGCCGTGGCCGAAGAGCCCCTCTTTCCAAGCACAGGCAGTGCGCGGAACAGCTTTTGTTGGAAAGGTTACCGTCTGCAGGAAACGGGGCCATCCCTGCCCTGGGCCCACCCTCCTCGAGGCGGCCAGAGCACATTCTGCACTGGTGCGGCCCTGAGAGGGAGCAGCCAGGCCATGCTCTGGAATGCCAGGACTCTTGCTCAAGAATGCGCCAGGTCTCACAGCGTCCCAGAAGCCAGATGCTCCGTGACCTTCAGAGTTGGCACCCAAGAGGCTGTAGAAAATTGTGCACATCTGGTTTGCAGAGAGACAAGCAAGCGAGGAAAGGCTGGGCATCACTCTTTGATGGCACCAGCCTTGGGCTGCCGCAGCAGCCTTGAGCCATTTTCATTACATGTAGTGGAGTAGCTGAGGCATCTGGTACCCAGGGGCACAATTTTTTTTAACATCCCCCCCAGGTGCCAGTAGTACTTTTTGGAGACCTTTGCAAAACCCAGAAGCGACTCCAGGAGGCCTTCTGACTAAGATTTGGGGAGGCCGCATGCCTAGAGGCCATAGGCCAAACTTCCAGTTTTTGCAGAAGGCTGCTATTTTTGTCAGGGGTGCGAGTTGGCACCCCTACAAAGCACGGTACCCAGGGCAGTGTACCCCATCCCCCCCTTCGCTACGCCACTATGTGCAATGCACAATACAGATACCTCAAGTTTGGTCTGCAGACTGCATGTGTTGTGGGGTGTGCGGTGAAACACCAGGAACCTAATGCTAGTGAATAAAGAGGATTGACTGTAATATTCTCTCTCTCTCTCTCTCTCTCTGTCTGTCTGTCTGTGTATGTGTGTGTAGGACACCTCTTGCTGCCAGGATCCATCAGTCTCCGTGCAAATTCTATCAAAGACAGCTTGCTTGAAAGGTGAAAGTTCATTGAATGATTGGGTGTCTGCTCTAGGGCCAGACAGTCTGGGCCGGAGGGAGATATTTTGGCTGTTCCTGCTAGGGCTTTGGCAGGGATCCTCCTTGGGAAGGAAAGGCTCCAGCCTTAGGAAGGCAATCCACCGGCTTAGGAGCAGAGAGCCAAGTAGCAGACAGTGACTCGATAATGACCGCGGTGAAGATGAACGAGGAAGCAGCAGGGTTGGTTTAAAAGCTGAGATGCAATCTCAGTTAAATGGATAAATAGGGTGCTTTGGGGGGTTCAGCAAAACCTGCGCTGACTTTCTTAGTATTGAGTCCAACCAGCTTCTCATATAATGACTGAAATCAGAATTTGCATGTTTCTAGTTGAAAGCAGGAAATAATTCTGGATTGCTTTATCCAGACTTTTGATATTGGAGAGCCTCGAAGAAGAAACTCAGCGATCACCTGGTCCATTTGGATACCACAAAAAGCCGATGGCACTGTTGTGAGGTCCTTTTGTACCCCAAAAGCAAGTGATGGGGTCAGACACAACTGGGCTGGTGTACAACCTCTTGCAATGGTACAGATTCTGCTGAAAGTTCACAAAGCAAATTGCTCTATGGCTGGTGCATTAGCCCTGCTACTTGTTGATGGGATTTTAATGGAGATTCATAACCCGAATCCTTCTGCCATCATCAAGTTCATGTTTGCCAAAACCATCCAGGGGAGAAAAGAAGTTGCAGTCTGGGACCTATAAATCTACTGATAGCAAGATAGGATGAAAAATGGTAAAATGGTTAGAAGCTTCACAACTGGTGGCAAAAGAGAGTCCTGTTTAATTTCCAGTTCTGAGGTTTATGGGTTGCACTCCAGCAGCCAGACTTGGACATGAGACACAGAAAAAATGAAATGAAATAAGATCTTGCTGGTTTAACTTCCCTGTTTAATCAGTAAGATAAAAGAATTACTGACCGCAAAAAGGTTGTAGACTGTGCATACATCCAGGAAGCCTCCCCCAAGCTCAATTTGGAACTGATCTGGTCAGAAGGAGCAAATCTAGGTTTGGTTCGAACTAAGTTCACATTACCTAATTCCAGTTTAGGTGGGATCTGAACTCTGGCCACCAGTCTTTGCTGTCTTACACTTATCTGGTGATAGAAGGAGTCCCTCTGGCAGTAGAGGTCTCAAGCTTAGGGCCTCTATGCTGTCTATGCTCTCAGTGGGAAGCCTGGGAATTGCATTTCCTCTCTCAACAGCATTGGATATTCTTGGGAAATGCTACTCCCCATGTTTCCTAACAGCAATGGAACTATTGAGTCCTTAAGCCTAAATCCTGCTGCCACAGCCTGCCTGCCATGCCATGGTTTTTCTGAAGGGGTGAACAAATGTCCAGAAAGGAGGGGTGTTTGGGGGTACTGCCAAAACAGGGTGGCGGCGGTAGAATCTCAGCTCTAACAAAAACTACTGCATGTGGAAGGCATCCCGATTTTTCCAAATTATATAGGTCACGTTTATTAGTCTGGAGATTGTTAATATGCTCTTTCAGCATGATGTCATTCTCCTAAAACAGAGACAGCAAAAATTGCTGCAACTTTGGTTAAAAGTCCATGATATAGGCCGGGGTAATACGATCCTCAGCCGCCATTTCCCTGTTTTATGTGTATGAACCCTGTGTCACCCCGAAGGCTGAAAGCTAGGCTAACAGGATGAAGCATTTCATAAATCTACAAGTAAAACAAGGCAGGAGAGACCGGAGATATATGCATAAATATTAACACCATCCATAGCCACACTGAAACTGGGCAAACTATTCACAGGTAATAAGATACATGGCAGATAAGGTTCTACTTTCTTTGTGAATAATCTCCTTATCAAAACATACAGCTGACAATTACACAAGGGACTGGAAACAACAAAGAGTTTCTGTGGACAAGGAAATGCAGTGCTCAACCCAAGCCAGAAGTCAAGAAGAGGCTGAGATGTCTTTCTTTGCTTGCATTATGCAACAGACGCAAGGCGTCCAAGTGTCTTGGATCATTTGAGCGTCTGTCAATGCTCAAACTTCCTTGTGAATTTAAGGCATGTGTTGGTTGGCCTCACTTCCTGGTCCACAAAAGCCCAACCACAAACCACAAAAGCCTGTTCCACAAAACCACAAAGGAGCCTTGTTTACAAGCTGTAAGAGGAGTGGCTTGATGATGTTCTTATCCCGTCATCGTTCAAACCAACACATTTTTTAAAGTATGTTTACTGGTTCCGTGGCTGGATCCTAAAAGTTGCAGAGGGAGAGAAGAAATGAAATCAATCATGTCTCCCACTCATCTGAACGGGATGGTGGTGTAGTCTTCGCTTACCTAAAATTACACTTTTAGTATCTTTGTCCTGCTGCCAGCATTCACACTACTAATCAGTGCCCAGCTTCCAACATGGTTATGTAAGAAGGCAACAAACATAAAGATGGCCCACAGGGATGTCAATATTGTGATGCATTTGGCCGGGAAACACTTGTCCAGGATGGAATGGGCCTATCACAATTTTTGTCAAGAGCGCTGTTTTTCCCCTGCTTAAATTGAGGCAGGGGTTGGAAAATAAGTTACTCCATAAGAGTCCTACAGACTGGCAAGCACTTGTGTCGAAGGAGAGAAATGTGTTGCAGTAACCCACTCCAAATCACATGGAAAGCTAGTATCTAAGATGGGATCTAGCTTCTATGCCTAGATTGAGAGCGCAGTCCTAACCAGAAAAATTTGGCTGGCACCAGGGACACTGTGAAGTATGTTTGGACCACTCTCGGAACCAGAGGCCAGCACACAGATGTGTGCCATCCTTCTTGACTTCTTGAGATTGGCCAAAACACACTTTATGGTGGCCCTTGAGCCGGGCAAACTTGGCCGGCCTAACTCCAGGTTAGGATTATGCTTTGAATCACTTCCGTTCTGGTGACGGGAGATGTATCACAGTGACATTCAAAAGGGGTTGTCTTTGCACCTCGTGAGTTTTCTTAGCACCCCCATGATAAGACCCACGCAAGCGATTTGGTGAAGGCAGGGACGAGACTCAGGCCGACTTTGGAAACAGCCTCGGATACATTTATATTTCTCAGAAGTTAAATACTGCCTTCGAAATGAACATTAAACAAAAATAATCATATCAATCGTCAACAACAAAAACCCCACACTATTTTGTTTCTCACTGAGGTAGATGTCAGCTTGGAGGAAGACAAAGCAGAACAAAACAGTGGTTGTTATTCAATGCCTGCTAATCTCGCCAACCGGCTGGCCCGGCGGGGCCCGTTCAGGTCAGTTAGTGCATTTTTGTCTTCAAACCTACATCCGTGCTTGGCCGGGCCAAGCCTGGTTCGTGTTCGGTTAGTAGCGAGCCTATGTTACACATGCCCCTGACCACGTGTTCGCCCTCAGCACTCTTGCAGCATACAGGGAGCTGTTCCTGCCGGGGGCTGCGGCGCCCCACACTTCTCTGGGGAGATGGGCTTCCCCGCGTAGTCAATGCACAAGGCGTTCCGCGTCCTCGTTCCCTCTCCGCACGTCTGGGAACAGGAGGACCAAGGGCCCATCCGCCAGATGGGACACGGGAAGCTGCTGCAGGGCTTGATGTCCTCAGGCTTGAGCGCCTTGTCACAGGTAGAGGAGGCCTGGCCTTCCACATCCAGGCATTCCACTGTCCGCCTCTGCCAGCCGGAGCCGCAGGTGCGGGAGCATTCAGACCAGTCCCCCAGCAGCCACTGCGCCGTCAGCATGGGCTTGATGACGTTGGCCAGGTTCTTCTCCTTGCCCTTCTGCTTGCTAAAGTGGACGTCCTTGGGGATAAAGAACGTGTACTTCACCTTTGGATTGAACACCCTGGACTGAAGATTGAAGACCTCGCTGGAAACCGACAGCACCTGGACCGTTAGAGGCTCCGGAAGCTGGCGGTAGCTCTGCAGGCGTTCCAAGGTGGTCAAGGAGCCGCTGTAGCGCAGGACGGTGCCCTTCACGAAAATGTCCTGCTCCATGGCCGAGATGGTGAGGTTTCCGTTCAGAAGGTACTTGCCGTCCAGGGTCCGGAGCGCCAAATAGTTGCCGTCGTACTTCACTCCTCGGCTGTGCTGCTTGATGTCAATGTTGGTCGCGCCGGCGGGGATCGTGACGATCTCATTATACCCACCCCTGCAAAGACCAAAGTGACAATTATAGTTCCACGGCATTGTAGGCACATGAATACGACTGGGTGGAGAACGATTTGCCTCGTTCGGGAGAAGGGTTAAAGTTCCCTTAGGTACTAACTTTGCTATGCTAATAAAGCTCTTCTTTTAAGACGAAGGAGTGTTTGTGCATCACCAGTAACTTCTAGGGATTTGCTCCTAGGCTTTTTATAAACGAACCCATTAACTCAGAGGTCTGGAGGAGGTTTGGTTTGGGTTTAAGAGGGAGGTTTGCGCCTTGCCGAGGTTCCTCCAGTTCCACTGGGTTAAACGTTGGAGGTGACTGTTCCTAGTGCTCCTAAGCTGACCTGGTGGCTAGTACGGCACCTCCAGCGTGACAGTTGTGATGGAACCAGCATCCTATGGATCTGTGGCTGGTGCTCATGAAGAGAAAGCCCTTAAATCCAGCACAAGCAGCAGGCTGAATGAGCCATTGGATCAACGACATGCCGTGTCCTTTCATCTACGCCCTCCTCCGCCTTTGCAAGACTAGGACTAGACTGAGGTGCCCGGGCATGTCTCTTACTTGGATCTGTTGAGGGAGCCAGATATTTTCCTGCACGTTGAACCGTTGCCACCGCAAACCCCGCATTTGTCCAGCTTCTTGGGCGACCCAATGATGTGGTCGCAGCCGGCCTTGATGCACTGGCCGTGTACGCAAACAGCAAGGGTCTGCGGTGCGCAGAGGGTCCCATCGATCACCTGAAACGAAACCAAAGGCAGAACAAAATTAGATGGTGTCACCCATACGCCACACCACTGCAGCTTCAACACAACCAAATGCAGCAGCAGCCAGCAGGGGTGGATTGTAGGTCTCTTTTCCACGGAATCAAATCTCCCTCTCTGACCAATGTGAAATGTGCACGTATTTCTCATCATCAGCCCACAGCCATGTGGTCGAATCATTGGAATAGTTTCCCAGATGTGGAGGAGCTGTGAATCAGTGGCTTCTGTGTAACTGGGGGAACTTCTCAACGGCAGCACCCCCCCAATTATGGCTGCCAAGACCAAACTCTTACTTTGGTATCAAACACTTTGAATTCGTTCCCCCTTTTCGCTCGGCAGACCAGCTTGCAGCGATCCCGGGGAGACACCCCCGTGTACATGGGGATCCACTCCAGCAGGTTGCCACTCAGATCCGTGATGTTGTAGCTGTTGTACTTTTCGCACTGTTCCTCTCGAAAACTCGTATCTGCAAAGGAGGGAAATGGATCTCATTCAGATCTCAATAAAAAAGGAAGGCATAAAAGAGAGGGGATATGAGGTGCCCAAACCAATGCTTTAGTCCTCATGATTTGATGAAGTTTGGTTTATGTGTCCAAACACAATTTTTTGTGGGAATTGGGAAGGAGGGCTTGGCATCACCAACATATTTTTTAGAGGCCTCTCCGAGCTATAATTTCTAGGATGCCTTATGGAGAAGCATGACAGTTCAAATGGTCTCCACTGGCCCATATCTCCTGGCCTGACAACACATCAATGGATATCTAAGAGCCAGTTTCCTAACCTGTCCTCCAAATGATGTCCTCCATATACTCCTCTTATGAGGAAACTCCACCCCTTCCTCTTGGCACTGCGGGGAAACTTGCATTGTTAGTCAACAGGTCATTACCATTTGGTGCACACTCCTCAGTGTTGCATGACTCATATTGGACCCTTTGACCCTCACAGTATCTGCCTCCATTCTTAGGCACAGGGTTGTCACAGTCTCTGTAGGAGAAGTGCACTCCTCCGCCACAGGTCCTGGAACATGGCCCCCAAGGGCTCCAGAGTCCCCAATTTCCGTCCACTGCAGGCTGCAAGACATAAGGTCCTAGGTTACTAAGCTGTAGCCTACCAACTGTATTTTCTCCAGAAGGAAAACATGGCAGGATCAAAGGATGTGAAGGCCTTAAGAACATAAGCAGAGCCCAGCTGGATAAAGCCAAAGGCCCATCTGATCTAACTTCCTGTACCATACAGTGGCCCACCAGATGCCTCAGGGAAGCACATGAGGCAACAAGATGATTGCTTCTTGTTGCCACTTCCTTGCACCTGACATTTGTGTTCAGAGGGTTGGGTGCCCTGACTTGTGGATTTGTTTATCTGTGGATCTCGGCATCCATGGGAATGGAACACCGAGGTATCACTTGCCTGCCCCTGTTGGTCTTCCATGTCTGAGTCCAGACTTTCAAATCTGCTTTTCATTCAAAAGAAGAATCACAGAACTGCCCACTGTGGATCATCTAGTCCTGAGCCAGAGACAAGTTGCCTGTTTCTCACCACAAGTTTACCTGGGGCCACACGGCGTCTCGTTCCACACAGAGGCCATCCAAGCACATCTTCCCTGCCCCGCAAGGCGTCCCATCCGCCCAGGGCAAGCTGCCATTTTTGGTGTGGCAGAGGCGCTCTCCTGTCTCCAACTTGCACCAGAGCTGGGAGCAGATGTCCTCCTGCGTGGTGTTTGGGCAGTGCTGGAACTCTTTGCCAAATATCTGCTGGCACTGATGGTCCAGATCGTACAAGGGCACTTGGCCCGGGAGGTCCGTGGGGAGGGGGATGGCTTTGGTTGGTTCATCAAGCAGACAGTCGCCTAGAGAGGGAGAAACAAGAAGATCACATCGACGGCCAATTAACATTGCCATTTACAATGGGCCCTTGTTATCCGCAGGGAATTGGTTCCATGACCCTCCGCAGATACTAAAATCCGTGGATGTTGCGCTCTGTGGGGGAGCAAGGTGGCGATGCTACCAAAACTCATCTGAAGGCCACGCCTGACGCTCCAGATGTCACTCAGCTTCTTCAGAAGGCCTCCCAGGCATGACCGGGATCACTTCTGGTTTGTATCCGCGACTTCCAGGGCACGATCCAGAGGGCGCCCTTGGGCCGACACTATCCGCTTGCGTTGGCCCAACGTCACTGAACGGATAGCGAGCCGATGCCTACCATGTCCTCCATCCAGAAACTCTGTGATGTACATGGCACTGCAGGGGGACCACGGCAGGGTCTTGTTGAGGTGGATAAATAGTGGCGCCATCATGTGATGCTTTCCTAAGGTCCCAAAGAGCCTCTCACAGGTTTTGGAATCATCATGCGGCATGCTGAGTACATGCCCTGGAACAGAAGAGGAGAGGAGGAGACCATCAGCAGACTGCTTTTGTCTTTTTCAACCTGTATTAGCCCTGGGTGTAACCTGGTCACCTTAAAACCCTTTTTGAGCATCTCTTCCATCCAAGTGTTGTCGTATCCTATTGAGTTCTTCCCAAGCCCCCGCCCATCTCAGCATTGTGTATTCTGCACTTTGAACAAAAAAAAAAGAGTAACCCCAATTTTGCAATTGGAAAATTGAATTCTGGGAAATGTGGCAAAATTCTTTTGCGTATCTTGTTCTGCAATATTTAGTACTCTGTGTTTCTACTCAGCTTTTACTAGTCATGAGAAAGGAGCCAGCCTTGGGCCAGCCCTGGATAGAATTCAAGGTGGGACATGCCTTCTCATAAAATCTTGGGCTACCTGCTCTACAAACCTGCATACCTACTTGTGCTGTCCCTTGTGCTGGCCTAACTCCAGGTTAAGATTACCCTCTAACTTGGAGTTAGGCCAGCACAAGTGACTTGTTCCACATGCACCATCCTCCCTGACTACGAGAGTGGTCCAATTGTGCTTTATGGTGCATTTGTTACACTCCTAGGCTGGAAAAGTCCCTTGTGTTGGCCTAGCTCCAGGTTAGGATTGTGTCCTTAGGCACAATGAAATGCTGCCCTACTGGATCAATATGGCTTTGGTGGCTACCTAGTTCGTGTGCCAAGGTATAGGCTGCCTGGAGACCCTCGTCTTCAATCACGGAACAACTTTTGTTTGGGTCGCACATGGTACCAGTCTCTGCCACTCCGAGGGTGCTGCAGCTCTGGTGCCCGCAGAAATCCTGTGGGTCAAAGCAGAAAGAAAGAAAGGAAGAAAGAAGGAAGGAAGGAAGGAAGGAAGGAAGGAAGGAAACAGAAAGAAAGAAAGAAAGAAAGAAAAAGAAAGAAAGAAAGAAAGAAAGAAAGAAAGAAAACAACATGAAGAGAACTTCAATTTTTTTTTGCTGCTGTAGCCCCCTTTGTTGGTTGCAGCAATTGTGTCATGCCCCAGAATGCCTTGCAGCTTTCAGGTCGTACCCCAGAATGCCTTGCAGCTTCTGGGCAGCGCCAGTGTGCACCCCATCAGAACACCCTGCCTGTGGGGAGTCTAGATTGCATCATAGGACCAGGTGGGACTGGTGCTGCCATCTGAGGATCAGGACCTTAGGTTGATGGCCCCTGACCTGTTAACGTTGTCCTGCCCCTCCTGCAGTTCACCTTCCGAGACAATGAACTGCATCATCTAGTACGCACCTGTCTAGTCAGCAGAATGGCCGTGTCGTAGTGTTCCGCGTCGCGGTCGCTGGGAGGGTTGAAGAGCTGTTGCCAGGTGCAGAAGTTGCGCAGCATGAGGCCTCCGTTGTCGGATACCTCCGGCCCAAGCTTCTCGTCCTCCACCACCAGCACCCGCACCACCACCAGATTGATGGAATTCTTCAGACTGGGGTGTTTGTAGATCTGAGCCGCCACAGACATCAGAGTGAGGATGTGGTTCTGGAAAACGGACAAGAGACAGTCCTTGGAGAGATGACCTAGCACAGGTCCTGTCCGTGCATGGCTCCTCAACAGTTGACGTTCAAGGGCACCTTGCCTTGGAACTTGGAGGTCGCCGGACAAGCAGCTGTGGATAGGTGTGTCCTCCATGAATTAGTCTAATCCCCCTTGAAACCCATCTAACACAACTGAGCATTCTGGCAAGTGTGGGTTTTGCACATGCATTAAAAGCAGATGAAGCAAGCTCCACCTTCAAGCCCAGCTGTGAAAATATCCTCCATGTTCAAGTCCTGCAAAGTCCCTTCCTCCAGGGAGTGTTTTCACTCAAGCACAATGTGTAGGAGAGATGCACACCCCCTGGACATATTTGTGAATGGGATGTGTTCTGCTGGGCCATTTACGCACATCTCCCCGGTGTTTACACCACAGCACCTTCTTCTGGGGCGAACGAGACAGAAGGGAGATGACCTCATATGTCAGGCGCTCCAGCAATGTTTCAGGCCGATGTTAACGTCTTATCGGCAAGTCAAAATTCCGGCCCTGTTTGGCATCGGCTCATGGGATTGTATTCATGAGACAAGAATGCAGTCGTTACACAACGGTGCAGCGATTGAGAAACAGCAAATGGGCCCTTCCTTCCCAGGCATGTGGCACTTGGCCGTTTTCTGGCATCTGTGACTTTCACCATCATTGTTCAATTACAGTCCTATCCATACTGTCCTGGGAGTAAGTGCCATTGAACGCAATAGGACTTGCTTCTGAGTAGACGTGCATAGGATTGTGCCCTTAGTCACATAACAGGAGCTGGAGAGCAGGCGGTTCTGCTCTGACTGCTCACTGCTCAAACCCCAAGATCTTGTCCCCTGAAGTCAAGAGGCCACCACCAAAAAGGCTGAGATCAGAATTTGAGGGTGAAATCCTAACTTGGAGTAAGGCCAGCACATAGGCCGGCACAAAGGCCACCATAAAGTGCGTTTGGACCAATCTCGGAGTCAGGGGCAGTAGTGAAATTCAGGGGGTTCACCCAGGTTCTATAGAACCGGTTGTTAAATGGCCGGGCCCCGCCCACTCGCTTACCTCAGCTGGCTTCGGGTTTTTTTTGGCTCCGGCTATGACATCATAGAACCAGTTGTTAATTCATTTGAATTGCACCACTGGTCAGGGGGGATGGCGTACGTCTGTGTGCCGGCCTCTCTGACTCCAAGAGTGGTCCAAACATACTTTATGGTGTCCCTTGTGCCAGCCAAACTTTGCTGGCTTATCTGTGCTGGCCTAACTCCAGGTCACAACTGCGCTCTGGTCTGGTTATTACTTCCTTATCTTTGCCTTGCTCTTGAATGAGCCATACCTGCTGCCATTCAATCATGGCATTGGCTGAGAGTAAATTACTCTCAGTCCTGTCAAGTGTTCTTGCCCAGGAGCATGAAAATACCGGGGTTGCCCTTGAAACTCCCCATCTAGTAGCCCTGTCTGGAAGTGTCCTCCCCCCCCCCCCAAAAAAAATCCGCCCCCCCCCAAAAAAAAATCTGCAATAAATAAATTTGAAAACACACACACAGAACCCCCTTGTAAGCAAAGATGTAAAGTAAACTGAGCAAGCACCTATTTAATGAAGATTAAGAGGTCAGGTTCACTTGCTCCACCATCTGGTATCCATTTGCACTTTTTCCGCAGTGCTTTCCCTTCCAGAAGGCGGAATAAAGAGGTTCAGCTGTCCCCACAATGAAAACCTGGCTGAACCTGGGTAAACAGCCACCTGGCTCGTTTACCCAGGTGGTAAACAGCCACCTGGCAACAACAGTTCAGTTGGCCGGCAATGGCATGCACTTCCATAGTCTTACGTTATGTTGCTCCCCAGCAAGGTATCTCTACCTGTTTCTCCTTTTATCTCAGTGCCTTCCATCCAGCTTTCTCCCAGTCTGACAGCTTTATGTTCCCTTGCTTGCCTTTCTGTCTGCTTTTTCCTTCCTTCTCGCCACACGTCCATCGTTTTCTTCTTCTAGATGGACCCTGCCAGAACTGGTGCTTCGGCTCGGCTTCCTGTGGGCTCACCTGACTCTATTTACAGATCATGTGGGAGAGCGAGAACAAGACCACCCAACAAGTATCAGAACTGAATGTCAGGTCAAAACATCAGTATGGCGAGTCTCGGCGCAGTTAAGTTTCAATTGCAACAGAATGGGAGCCGTGACTCAGTTGCACCTGATTAAAAACCCACAGTGTGCAGAGCTGCAGTGACTCACTGAATCGGACTCATATCCTTGGCATTTTCTTGGAGCCCAGTTTCCCCTTCTGTGGAACCGAGTCAAAAGAAGTCCTTCGCGTGTCCCTCTGTTGTGTGACAGTTGCTTAATGATGACCACTGGCTGAAATATTTTTGTGCACATGTGCCTATTATTATAGCTCCATGGGAAGGCACATATGTGCTTTGTGTTCACCAAGTCCCAGCTTCAGTACTTAGAACTTGCAATAAAAGGACAGGTTATGGATTTAGGAAGTGCCCAATCCTGGATCAGCCCTAGACCAAATGGGGCCCGGAGCAAGAGGTATTTTTGGCAACCACATTTCTTAACATTAAATACCGTATTATTTAATTGCACTTTTTTTCCTTGCGTCTCAAAACTTCGTTACGAGGTCCACATTCGTGAACTATATCTCTCATGTAAGACAATAAAGTTGGGTTTTACAAATCTGTAAATCTGGGAACTAAGCTCACTTTGCAGCCCCAAAAATTCTGCACCGACTCCTGTTTGTACGCCTGTCCGCACACACTGTGCCCCGGGAGAGTCTGCAGAGTAGCTGCTGGCCAGAGCTGAGACCATCTTGGGCTACGTGCAGATGGGGTCTGGTGCAGGAGGAGTCCTCTCCCGATGTTCTTATTAGGAACAGAATTAGCAACTCCTGCTTGCCCACATCAATGCACAGCCTTCCTGGCAGGAAGTGCAGCTGGACTGACTTGCAGGCAGAAATCCAAGACCACAAAAGTTGGAACTGGCTAAACTCGAAAAAAATTCACCAACCCGGGCCAGAGAAGAGCAAAGAATTTGGGAAGCGTGGAGAGGTTTGAGAACTCCTGATATAGATGCTAGACTTGACATGAGCATAGACCACAAATCCTCACCCCTGAAAGCTGCTGCACATTTCATGCTTACTATAGGGGCTCCTCACACGTGACCTGGTTAGGTGCATAACCAGTGATGTCATGCAGGGGGTATGCGGGGGTACGCGAGTACCGGTTTCTAGGATTACGGTTGGCCCCGCCCATTCACCCGCCCACTCGTTGACTCCGCCCCCTGCAACGTTTGAATTTCCTGCACGTTTGAATTTCCTGCACGTTCTCAGAGCCAGGCAGGCAGGCAGGCAGCGAGCGGAGCCTTGCCTTGCCTTGCCACTGAAAAATGAGCTGCTCTGGGGTTTTGGAACTGTTGGGTCACTTTAACATAATGCCAGGCCTCCTTAACGTGTTCTGGGGGTGCTGTGGAATACTGTTGCAACTGTTGGGTCAGTTTAAAATTGTCTGAGGCCTCAAAAAGAGCTTTTTTCATGTCTCTTCTTGCCATGACATCACTTCTGGCTTATGACGTCACTTCCGGTGGGCGGGTCCCGACATGTGCCAATCAAAAGTGAGTACCTGTTGTTAAATCATTTAGATGACACCACTGTGCATAACCGTTGTCTTCACATGTGCACCTAAACCCACGTCCTGTTCCTGATACAGCGGCCTTGCAGGGCAGGGGGAAGTACAGTTCCCAGGTAGGGTCTTGGGGGAGATGGTCATGCCGTCTCACCTCTCAGGGTCTATTAGGGTCAGCAAGGAAATTGTCATTTCCTCAGCTTTGAGGAAGTCTCTCCACGCTGTGTCTGCTCTCCTGTCCCTGTCTGGGCCGATTCCATCTCAATGCTTTCCCCTGAGTGCGTTTGCCGGTCAGCATGTGCCTGAGGAAAGGCAAAAGCTGCAGCTCAGCACGCAGGACAGAGCAGAGGGAGCCGGCACTGCTAATCAGCTTGGTTAGAATCCCTGCCTTGGGGAAGGGCAGCAAAGCAGGCAACCGGCCCCACGTCGACCAGGCGGACCCCACCATTCCTGGCTGTTTCTGGACGGGCCTTGGCTCCCACCGCAAATGCCGCACCTCTGTCGGCGGTTTGAAGTGCGAGCCAGGAATTTTGTTATGCAGAGCCAGGGGGCGGCAGCCAAAGGATACTCTGCGGGCAGTGCTTGGGCACGAGACAGCTGGAGAGGCCGGGCAGCTCCACTACTGGGCTTGCTGCTGCATCTCCTCTTGCTCTATGCCCCTTTGCCATCCTTCCTCTTCAAAAAGGAACCATCTTTTTTGCGTCTCCCACTTTTGCTGTTTTAGCTTCATCAGTTTAGACTTGCGCAGGGCCCGTTTTAAGCCAATGCTTAATGTATGTGTTGTGGGGAGGATAAGGTAAATGTTTCCCCACGACTGAATGGTCTAGTTGTGACCGACGGTAGGGGGCGGTGCTCAACTCCGTTTCTAAGCCTGTAGAGCCAGCGCTTTGTCTGAGGACAAACTTCCGTAGTCACGTGGCCGGCATGACTATAAGCTGAGGCGCACGGAATGCCGTTCCCTTCCCACCGAAGTGGTCCCTGTTTATCTACTTGCATTTTAGATGCTTTCGAACTGCTAGGTTGGCAGGAGCTGGGACAAGCAACGGGAGCTCACTCTGTCATGCAGTCTAGAACTCCCAACCTTCTGGTCGGAAAGCCCAGCAGCAGCGGTTTAACCCGCTGCGCCACCACGTCCCTATTGCGGGGCGGATACAATTTAGTAAAGTCCAAATTTTATTTAATTTACTCTGCAAAACATCAGTACTTATATATTTTTTTAAAGCATCTGTTGCAATGAGTGTCTTTTACATACTATGAGAATTGTGAGATTATTCAGCTTAGCAGCGATTTTCAGCCTTTTTCATCTCACGGCCCACTGACAAATGTCAAAAGTATCAAGGCACACCATCGGTGTTTTGATTATTGACAAGGCGCACCCTGCTGCTTACAGGGACTCACGTTCCCCTATGGCCCTACTAATAAGTGACACGCCCCAAACTTCCCCAGCACACCTGTGAACCATTCACGGCACACCAATGTGCCATGTCACAGTGCATGAAAATCTCTGTTTACTGTCGTTATTATACCTGCCTGTTTAACTCTTTATATGCCAAGAGTACCGCAGAGCAGCAGCCAGGGCTAGTGCCCTGGGGAATAATCCCATGTTGGCTGAATCACAGGAAGGTTGCCTGTTTCTTCCGCTTTGCTTGTTTAGTTGATGACATCATCAGCCACTGTCCAAGTGGAAGATGGTCCTGAATCTTGGACCTTCTGGAAGCTGAGAACCGAATTCACAAGCCCATGACCCCGCCCAGTGAACCTTCTGACCCCGATTAACTCGATGGCAACTTCTTGTTCTCACGCTCCATATCAAAATTGGCCCTGCTCCTTCCTGCTTAACTTCCCCTCCCAGTGAATTCCTTGCCTACACAACTAGTTGCTTTCCAGTATCAGCTTATTGATTCTGTTTGGCTTCCCAGCTTCTGACACTCCACAACTCCCCTGTGCTTGCTAATTACACCTACTGGCCCTTCTGCCTTCATTTGATGTTAACCTTGACTTATCTCCTCCTCCTCATTCACTCTTTTGATCTATTCTATCTCTTTTCATCCATCCCCCTCTGGAAGGGGAACTCCTCTCCTTAAGAACATAAGAAGAGCCCTGCTGGATCAGGCCAAAGGCCCATCTAGTCCAGCTTCCTGTATCTCACAGTGGCCCACCAGGTGCCTAAGGGAGTTCAGTAGACAACAAAATGCTTGCATCCTGTGGCCACTCCCTTGCACCTGGCATTCTGAAGTAGCCTACTATTAATGTAAGGAGGTTGCCCAACCCATCATGACCTATAGCCCACGATGGACTTTTCCTCCAGAAATCTGTCCAGTCCCCTTTTAAAGGCATCTAGGCCAGATGCTATCAGCACCTCCTGTGGCAAGGCGTTCCATAGCTTAATTACCTGCTGGTAAAAAAGTATTTCCTTTTATCTGTTCTCACTCTCCCAACACTCACTTTCAGTGGATGCCCCCTGGTTCTGGTATTGTGAGAGAGCATATGACAGGTACCGGTTCTAACACACGATCATATGCTTAGTTTCCAATTTCTGAACTCACCAACTGGGATATTCATTTCCACAACACGTATCGTACATATTTGGGGGTTTCCTGCCTTAGAACTTCTCTAGACCCTACTAAGTTCCATGAAAGATCTTCTGCAGAGTTATTGACCCAGCAAAGCGAGTATTAGAGATTTATGGTATTTTGGTTATGCAGGTTGATTGCTTGGGATGGGGAGGTGTCCAGATTTCAGACTTTTTCCTGGATTTTGGAATAATTGCATGAATATAATGAGAAATGCTCCCTCTTGCTCTTTTCACTGTTGCCCATTTGCATGGGTGCTGGCCTCTTTGACATTTTTCAACAATGTCTATATAGGCACACATCACAGAGCAGAGAGTGGAACTTACAGCCAGTATGTGGGAATGAGCACAAGACCTTCTTTCTACAGCAAGTTTTTTTTTAAAGTCTTGGAAAAAGATGCCTAGGTTTCAGAATAATCTGAATTTTGGATGTCTGAATAAGGGATCATCTACCTGCTTTACTGATAAACATATGTCAAGAATGTTGGAGCAGGGAGGCAGATTAGCAGTGGTAAACTTAAAGTAGCATCAGTCCCCCAAAAGACAACAGCATGCAGAAACTATTCTTTTTCACTGGCTGTGTTCAAATTGTTTCTCTCCACTCCCATCCAAGCAAGCAGGGTGTTTTCTAGCACCTTAGTCTAATGATGTGTTTAATGCAACAGGCTGTTTGGCGTTCGCACACTCCAGAAGTAAAACTATTTTGGATGTCAGAGTGCAGCATGCGTCCAATTTTAAATCAAAGAAAGCACACCACCTCTCCAAAACTTTAGCTAATGGACAGATTGTTTCATGGTCAGCATGAAGCAAAGCCACCTGTTTGTGTGACGTGGGAGAGGTCAGCAGTGGTTTCACAGCCTGATTGCAACAGTTTAGGCTTGGTGTGTTTTTCCTCAATGCATCAGGAAGCCATTGCCTTCAGAATAACAATGTTCACTTGTGTGGCACATTTTTCATACCAGAGTGCTGCATAAGCACCGGCTGCTTTTGCCAGCAGCTGTTCAAGAAGCAGATTGTGGCAGCTGTTTCACATTACACAGGACTTAGGGGAGGAAGTCGAGAAGAATCCTGCATCCACTGGGGGAAACATTGGAAGAAGCCAGACTGGGACGGCAAGGATTGGAAATATGCCTCTTTATCCGCACATTGATTTGGAGCAGTGATGTCATGCAGGGGGTACGCGGGGGTACGCGAGTACCGGTTTCTAGGATTACAGCTGGCCCCGCCCATTCGCCCGCCCACTCGTCGACTCCGCCCTCTGCAACGTTTGAATTCCCTGCATGTTTGAGTTGCCTGCGTGTTCTCAGAGCCAGCCAGGCAGGCAGGCAGCGAGCGGAGCCTTTCCTTTCCTTTCCTTGCCACTGAAAAATGAGCTGCTCTGGGGTTTTAACATGATGCCAGGCCTCCTTAACATGTTCTGGGGGTGCTGTGGAATACTGTTGCAACTGTTGGGTCAGTTTAAAATCATCAGGCCTCAAAAAGGGCTTTTTCATGTCACTTCCTGCCACGACATCACTTCTGGCTTATGACCACTTCAGTTCCGGTGGGCGGGTCCCGACACGTGCCAATCAAAAGTGAGTACCTGTTCTTAAATCATTTAGATGACACCACTGATTTGGAGCCTTCTCAAGCCGATTGGCGCACACAGATGCAGGTGAGAACTCAAGTTGCCACAACCCTATGACTCCCACTTGCAAGGAAACAGCCAATCAAGTGCCCTGGAAACAAAAGCCAATATCTGGAAGAATCCAGACTCTCTTTTTTGGTTCTCTCTGGAGGGGCCGTTGTGTAACTCCCGGACTGGATTCTGCAATTGCGCCTATCATCTGACATCACCTTGATACTGAAATCAAGGGGGGGGAAGCAACACCACTTCCTCATCTCATCCACGCTGTTTTGTAAGCGACGTTTTGTAATAACAAGGTAAGTGCAGCTTGCAAGAAAGATGCAGCCAAACTGGAGCAGGTTCAGGGAAGAGCAACAAAGATGAACAGTGAGCTGGAAAACAAGTCCCACGAGGGAAGGTTGAGGGAACTTGGTATGTTTAGCCTGGAGAAGAGAAGGCTGAGAGTGGATATGATAGCGCTCTTCCTATGGGACATCTTATGGAAGAAGGGACACATTTGTTCTCACCTGAGAACCAGGTCCAATGGGCACAAACTGCAAGAGTGGACATCAGGAAGAAATTCCTGATGGTAAGGGAAGTTTG
This sequence comes from Lerista edwardsae, assembly GCA_029204185.1. Classification (NCBI taxonomy): domain Eukaryota; kingdom Metazoa; phylum Chordata; class Lepidosauria; order Squamata; family Scincidae; genus Lerista; species Lerista edwardsae. The sequence goes on along the minus strand of JAJKFI010000102.1, from coordinate 1,788,622 downwards.
ACAGTGGAACAGATCGTTGAGGGAGGTGATGGATTCTCCCTCTCTCCTCACTTTCAAGCAGAGGCTTAGCAGGTACCTGCTGGGGATGCTCTAGGAGGATTTCCTGCTACAGGGTTTAGACTAGATGACCTTGTAGGTACCTTCCAACTCCATGATTCTATGATACAGCTTCGATGTCAGAATGGTCTCAAGGCAGGACTGCTACTGCTGTTGGAAATTGTATATCATTATAGGATGGTATCTATACATGCATAGATTCCGGACCCACCCCACCCCTGTGGATACCTGAAACTGGATACTGAGGACGTCTTTTTAAAGATAGGGGCCCATCAGTGGTTTTGCTGCAACAAGGTAAAAAAAGAGATTTGTTTAATGTTCCCCAATCTTTTTAATAGCGTCCCAGTATGCTGGAGCAGGGGCAGGCCTCTGCACCCAGCTCCCCGACCCCCAAGAGGATGCAAACATGCTCAATGGCATGTGTGCAACACGTGGAGGCTAGCTCAGGGCCTATCTACCTGCATGAATGGCTTTGCCCATCTCACTGAACACAATGGGCTAAGTAAAACAAATAACACTGTTTTCAAACACCTCTATTTATATCCTCAGTATTGACAGTGATACTGATAGCAGTTCTCCAGAGTTTCAGATGGGTACTTCCCAGCCTCACCTGAAGACCAGGTAGGCACCTGGAACCTTCTGCATGCAAGGCGGATGCTTAACTCTGAACGATGGCCCCGGAAGTCTGGGAAAGTGCTATGCAAGTGTGCCCCAGTATCCACTGCAACCCGAACCCACCAGCCGCCTCTGGGAAGCTCACAAACAGTGCACTCTTCCTCCACCCCAAAATGCCCCTTGTCACTTTCATTCTGTTCTCTCGCACTTTCTCCCACCCCCTCTGCCCGCCTGCCATGACTGGCACAACCATTGCAGGGACTGGATCTGGCCAGGAGCAGGTTTCAAAACCCTGAATGATTGGGTTGACCAAAAGAAAAGTGTGCACACATACCCCATGGGAAGCACAGCCCCTCTTAATTAAGCCACCTTCAGCTCTAAATCATTTTAAAAACTGTTGTGTCTTTCTCCAGTCTCTTGCTTTCCGTCTGCCTCTGTGTGACTGGTTCCTTACTTTGTACAAGGAAAACCTTTCCAACACATTACTCTATAACAAATGTTCACATTTACAGTTTCTGCAATTCTACTTGCTCCATGCACAAAAAGAAGAGACTTTCTTCCATCTTGGAATCAATCGTATTGGTACCGATCGTTTACTATTAGATGTCCGGGGGAAACTACCTCCACTCTAAAAACCCAGTAATTGCTGATGAACCATTGGAATAAACTGTGCACATAAGTTTCCATATTCCCCTTTAAGAAAATGTCCTTAATACGATTGGTGCTTAACGTCTCCAATGAGAAACTGGTGGTTTCAGAAGAAGCCATTTGTTGCACATGCAGATTATTGGTTGAAAATTTCCCTTTGTTGAAAGAGGCAATCAGGTGGAACAGGATATTTACACTGCTTGATTCAGAATCTCTTGTGTAAATGTTCCGTTGTCGTTCTCCTCAACCGCCCCCCCCCCCGGAAATGGATTATTCCAGTGGCTCTTTTTAGAGAAAGCCCTGCAAAGATCTTCTCTTTACAGAGTGGAAAGTTTCCTTCATCCTCTGGCTCCAAAACATGGAGATTGTGCTACTTGTATGTGGTTGGGCACAACCTCTCTTCCCATTGCATCTAAACAAAGTTTAGATCATTGGCTCTATGGTGAGAAAAGGTGGTCCCATTTAGACTAGGAAAGGCACAGATCTCTTGACATCATAGATAAGATTTGTCATGATGAGGGTTTCTCTAGCAAAATGGTTTCACCGTCACGGTGCCATGAATTTGGTACCGACAATAGTTTCGATATGCGTGCTCATCCTTGCAAAAAGGGCAAGGCAGCGCTCTTTTTATTGGGCCAAGTTGCGCGAATCGGGGAGCATGTCAAAATGACCACTCAGCCATGCACAGTGGAAAAACAACAAATAAAACCCCAAAGCCTCATGCAAAAGTCTCTATATCTTGGTTAAAAGGCAGATGTTTCCGTCTGCTGGGAGGGCGGCCAATTCCCATGCTACACATTTTCTGCGCGGGGAGAACGACGTGTCTCAGGGCCGCTGCCAAAAATGGCATCCCAGGGTTGCGTTCCCTCTCCTGGAATATGCAGGAATGTCGAGCGCATGACTTCATTGCATTGTGCGTTTCCCAGCCCTTGCCAGCGCCTGCCCGTAATGTGAAGCCGGGGCAGGGAAAAATGCATGACGTGATGATGTCACATCGCTAGGTGAGTGCGGCCACGCATTGCAGGGGTTGGACCGGAACTCTGGAGCGGATGCGGCCTGATGTCCATTTCTGAACGTGCTCATTCCGCCCCGAGATCGAAAGCAACCTCAAAGAGGTCGAATTTGTCCTACGGTGACCCTGTGTGCAGTGGTGCTCTGGGCCTCCTGTCTGTCTGTCTGTCTGTCTGTCTGTCTGTCTGTCTGTCTGTCTTCATGTGTCATCATGCTTTGCATCACATCAAAATTAAAGTGGCGGGCCCTGAGAAGTGGATCCAGATTACAATTAGCCCCATTTCACAGACGGAGACTGAGGCTAGATTTGAAGTGGGCGCTTTCCCGGCCACCGTCCTCGACTCCACACCAGGTCTGCCACACCAGGTCGTACCCTCATTCCACTTGCACACCCACAGCCACCCCCACACCCCTGCTGCACCTGCTCTGAGATTCTTCAAGGGAAGGCTGAGCCAGACGGCATCTTACCTGCAGGTCGTCCCCATAGAACTGGACCATGGAGGCATCGGCCACCAGCAGGGTCTCCACGTAGCGGGCCTCCGACGTGAACCGCCTGGTCCGGCTTCCGGTGAGGCTGGGGTCTCCCTGGACGGCCTCCCTTTCTGGACGGTCCTCGGAGCCCTCCCTCGCCCACCCGCTCTTCTGGAGCTGGTGGACTTGCAGGAGGGGAGAGCCGCTCCTCTGCCCCTGGGGCTGGATGAGATATTTGTCTCCGTCGACCAGGAAGGAACCGTGGATGCCCTGGCAGAGGCTGACCGCCGCCAGGGAGTCCGGCTCCCCGTTCACAGTCCCCGAATAGAAGCACTCCCGAAGCCCCGCATCTTCCCCGTCCAGGAGGCCCAGGGGCGCCTGCCTTCCGAGGCGCTGGATCCTCAGCCCCGGCGCTAAGAAGCTGGCGTCGGGCTCCAACTGCAGCACGAACTCCTGCCCGAAAGCGGGGATGGCGACGGACACCTGCCCTGTCGCGCGCCCCGGTGGGGCCGCCAGCCAGACCGGCACCACCTCCTGGGAGTCGCTGTCCGGCAGGGGCAGCGCCCGGGCAGGGCAGAGAAGGACCAGGAAGGCCAGGCGGGGGAAGAGGCGAGAAGGAGCAGGTGCCGGCCAGCCAGCGGAGGGCCGGGGGTGGCGAGGCAGGGGCATGGATGCGCCGGGCTGGGAAGGAGTGACAAAGGACAGACAGAGAGAGAGAGAGAGAGAGAGACTCCCAGGCAAACTCCCAGCTGTGCAAAAAGTGTGCGCTGCAAATCTGCAACCCACAGTCTGGGTGGAAAAAGGCGATGGGTTAAATGTGATGGCGGGGAGCGGGGAAGAGAGAGAGAGAGAAGGAAGCGAGAGCGAGAGAGAGGAGTTAGCAGCAAGTTGCCCAGCGTGCAACACCAAAAACCCCCTTTCCGCCCGCAGGCTGGGTGCTGAGGCGTCTGCTGCCGCCCCCGCCCCCCGCCAGCTCCCCAGCAGCCGCTTTCTGCGCGCCCTTCCAAGCCACTCTGATAGAAAAAGCCGCCACCGCAAGGAAAAAAGTCCGCTTGGAAGGAGCAGCCTGCTGAGCTGCAAGGCGCTTGGGGGATTCTGACTTCGCTCCCTCTCTAGCCTGTGCGCGCTCCCCCCTTTTTGCCCCTCTTCCTAGAGCGCTCTCCGGCTCTTCCCGGGCAGCTCCTTCCCAAATCTTTGAAGCGCCACCGCAGACGGCAAAGTCCGACGTATTTATACTTTCTTCCCCCTGCTTTGACATAAGAGGTTTATTTTTGATCTCTCGCACTAGTCCGCATTCCCCTCCCCTGGGACCCAGACAGCGGGAGGAGGAGAAATGAGCCGCGGGGGGGGGGGAGTTTTTGGATGGGAATCGAAGCCAATCAGGAGCCAGGAGGAGCCGCCTCTCGTCGAAGTGTAAACGCAAACATTTCCCCCCCTCTTTTCTCTGTCTTATTCTCTCGGTGTTAACTCTTTCCAGACTTTCCATTGGACTCGGGGGCAACTGGAGTGGGAATAATTAGAATTTTTTAAAAAATAAAAAAATTCAGTTCCAAAAGGGATTTTTCCTTTAAAAAAAAAAATCTGCATTCATTCTTCGCTGCCTTGAAATCTGGGCTTCCAGTTCTGATGTCGTCTGCCCTTATCTGGGGCTCAGAAAGGGGTGTGTGTGGAATCTGTGACATTAGGAAGATTTCCAGATTCTAATAGATGATATATCTATAATCCCAAGGAGTGCTGCCAGGAGTGAGCCAGGAATTCCCAAGGAGTGAGCCAGGAATTCTGTTGCTATCCCGCCATCAAGCCAGGATTCTATTAAGTCCCATCTGATAATTTTCTCCCCCAGAAATCCTGTGCTGAAATAGACAGAAGGCGCAGATAATGAAATAGAACAGTGGTTCCAAAACTGTGGGTCAGGACCCACCAGTGGGTTGCAAGCCAATGTCAGGTGGGTCACAAAGTACCTAGAGCAGCCAGATTGAAAACCGGGGAAGATAGGATGCTGGGAAGAGTAGAGGGCTGTGTAGTTGTTTTGCTTGTGTCGAGCTTGTGAATAGGCTTTTTTTCTTTCTGATTCACTTTGCTATTGGCAAATGGCTGAGAAATCACCCAACTGATTGCTGTTTTCTCAGGAAAGCAGCAGGCTCTGGCATCACAATGATGGCATTTCCAGCCATGACATCACTTCTGCTGGGTCCCAGGCAGATTGTTGTTCTTAAAAGTGGGCCTTGGTGCTAAAAAGTTTGAGAACCACTGAAATGGGAACATACAAGCAAAATCACACAAGTAGTTATGATGCTTCTACCCAGGTCTTTGAAGTGGGGTTATTCCAGAACTGACTGACTGACTGACTGACTGACTGACTGACTGACTTTCTTTCTTTCTTTCTTTCTTTCTTTCTTTCTTTCTTTCTTTCTTTCAAATGTTAACTGGAACAAACTCTCATCTGCAGAGAAAATGCATTTTGTACTGATTCGGTCAGAAAGCTAAGTGGCAATCTGGAACAAAAGTGGTCTTTGATCTTGACCTCTTCAACAGGGCTCTGACTTTATTTGCGACATGCCATGTTATTACTCATAGTGTGCCCACTGCAGACAATTCTCATTTCTTTTTGTAGGGTTGCCAGCTATGCTTTGCATTAAGAACCATGTCTTCTTCTGGAGCGTCATGACCACACAGAATGTGGCTGAGAAGATGGGACACTAGAAAGGGGGAGGGCTGTGTGGTTATTCTGCTTGTGTCAAGGTTGTAAATAGGCTTTTTCCCATCCTGATTCACTTTGCTATTGGAAAATGCTATGAAGTAACCCAACCTATTGCTGGGTTCTCAGGAAAGCAGCAGGCTTGGCATCCAGAGTGGCATCACAATGACTGCACTTCTGACCATGACATCATTTCTGGTGGGTCCTGGGCAAATTGTCATTCTAAAAAGTGGGTCCCAGTGCTAAAAGGTTTGAGAACCACTGCTCTAATGCTTCTGCCGCATCCCATCATTGCGACGTACCTGTTGGTCCAGGGAGGAAACTTGGTTGCACTGAGCCAAAAAAGGCCTAATTGATGACTGGGAACATCCTTTGCATGAGGAACAGTGAGCTGGGAAGAAAGAGACATTCTCCTTTAAAAGAGCCAACGTTCCATGCCTGCTCTATTCCATGATGGAATCCTACGGAGCTTCATTATTGTCCCCAAAGGAGTCATTGTGCATGGTGATGATGACCAATTCCCCTTCAACTCCCCTGGAACTTGCAGATCATCTGGACGGACCAGTTTCCTGGACTCTACCCAGCCAGAAAGCCCCATCATTCCACCCTCTTCCTCGCCTTTGCAACGTGCAGTTTGCAAGCCTTAATCCTGAAAATATTTGCAAGGATCATATATAAGCAGTGTTTGAAAGCTCCAGATACTTGCCTCCCTGGAACCTGGGAAAGCAGCATTAGGGGAAAGGCCCAGGCCAGGATGAGGGTCCAATGGTTAGCGAGCATTTACTCTGGACACATATTCCTTGTGTCCGAAGGGAGAGTATTTGCATCTGCTCATCTCTGTTGAAAAGCCACCTCCGTGTACTCAGACACACACCAGCTGTGTCTCTAAATAGCCGCCTCTTACCCAGAGGACCACGTTTCTAATTACTGAAAGTCTTTTTATAAAGCGAGGCACTTTTGACTGTAAAGACAGAAATGCCGCAAGCAGGCCCGGCCCAACCATGAGGTTGACTGAGACTGTCGCCTCAGGCGCCTCTGTTTGCTCGTTCACATGCACTGTGGTTCTTCCCCCACCCATTCCCTGGATTGGACGAGGAAAAGGGGGATGCAGCAGTCAGGAAAGTGTGTAGGAGAGGAGTGGCGGACTAGAGCGTCTCTAGCATTCTCATTTCCTCTCCCGCTCAGCCCCTCTCTTCCTTTTCCAATCCACATAGTGGAAGATGACAGGCTGGCACATCACCAAATAAGCAGGGTAAACAGAGACAGAATTTGTTGAAAAGTGGTATGTAATTAATTAATTATAATTAATTATAATTAATTAATTAATTAATTAATTAATTAATTGGCCTGCCACTTGACATGCTGGGAGGTCTTGGGCCACTCCTGATGAAAACTTTTTTGACGTTCTTTCGTCACCATTCTAGATCAAAGACGTTGCCACTGACGGCTCTACTGGCCCCAGAAGTAGTGGCGGGTAGTTCCATGGTGCATAGCATGTGCTGAGGACAAGTCCAGGGGCCTCCCATGAACCGATGCTGGGACAATGTCCACAGAGTGGCAGCGTGCCACGCAAAGGGGTTCTGGTTGTTGTGGTTTGTTTTATAAACTTGGAACATCTCTGATAAAATAAAAGCATGTTGTTATTCACAAAGAGGGGTCGGGTTGCCAGGCGGAATGCCTCCCCAAACGGCAGGCGGAATGCCTCTCCCAAGTCGGAATGCCTCCCCATGCCTCCTCTTGAGGCGGAGCCTGGTGATGTCATAAGACTGCCCTGCAGTAAGAGGGTGGAAGTCTGCAGCAGCCCAAATAGTGACTCGGGATTAACTTTTGCCACCCACCCACTTGCGACAAACATTAACGAGCGAACAGGGTCTGCGTTGGGCAAACCAGCAGCCTGAGGTTCCATGCCCTCAATGAGCAAATTACTGTCAGTATTGTTGGAGATGGCCCAACTGGGCCCAACAACTCAACCTGCTCAACTTGAGCTGTACCTGGGTGAACGTTGCCTGCTGTCGACAAATGTGTTTGGCTTGAAATCCACCCACCCACCCCGCACAGCGATGCCTGCAAAATGCTTGCAAACAATGCTTTGGAACAGGATGCATTTCGTTCCATTTCCCATGCCCTCCCTTTACCTTTGACCTTAGAGGACACACCGGGTCCTTTTGATTCTAGGTGGTCCTTGTTTTCATTGCGATCCTGGTTGTCAATGGCCACCTGGGAAATTTGTGTTCCTTCGGCCCCCTATGAACATTTAAAGATTTTCTTGTTCGGTTGATGTTCCAACTTTGAACTATCTGCAGGTCTGCAGGAGAGATTTGTTTTTAAAACCACCCAAGCCTATGTCGTGCCGACACTCCCCAAAACCATCACTAGATGCCAGTGTTGCCTCACCTTCTTCCTGCAAGATGTCATCAGGATTGGACCAAAGGCATGGGGAAACCGCAAAACCCAAACGTAACCCAAACCATTGCTGTGGTATTCCTGACCCACGTTGAGCAGATGTCATAATCACAAAGCAGGGCACAGAACCCCAAAATGTAGGACGTTCAAGGAAAACGTAGGACATTACAAAATATAAGCTAGAACTACATACTGTAAATTGATTTGGGGATTTCTCGTCTTCCTTTCACACAACTCAGTGAATGAAGGAACTGTGGACAAACCCACAAGCAATTCAGATACCCCTTTTTGATCCTGGCTGCTCCTGTCTGTCTTGCAATGTAGGACATTTTGAAATTCAGGGAGGCCAGCACATGGATGTGCGCAGTAATGGGATCTGGGGATTGACTACAGGAATGCTGGGCGGGACTTTGGCGGGACTTACGCGTCATTGGCTGCCCGTCCGTTCGGTCCGCCGCCCGCCCTGGCCTCGGAGGGGTGCTGGCTCGCCGGGGGACGGGACGGGGGGCGCGCCGGGTGATCGGACGAGCAGCGGTGGGGCGCGCTCCCCAGGAGAAGCCTGCGTGGCCGGCGGGCAGCCGAAGGAACGAAACGGGCAGGCTGCCAATCACGCGTAAGTCCCGCCCAGCGTTCCGCTAGTCAAGCCCCAGATCCCATTACTGGATGTGCGCCATCCTCCCTGACTCCAAGAGTGGTCCAAACGCGCTTTACAGTGGCCCTTGTGCTGCCCTAACTGGGTCACCTAATTCCAGGCTAGGATTGCACCCATAGATAAATAGCTACCTACCCCCCAGTAAACGCATCTGGATAAAACACGGCACCATGGTTTTAGGAGCATGGGCCCAGCCGACTGCGTGTTTCCCCAGCACTTCCTTAAGCAGCAGATTCCAAACATCAGACTGTCCCAAATATTCCTTGCAAAAATGTGCCCGGCAGTATGGACTGGAAGGATCCTCCTCCCTGTCATTGCATGATAGAAGGCTCAGAAGCACATCCGCCTTAAGAGATGCATGATCATCAATGATGCTAAGAGGATGTGCTATTTTTCAGCACCAGGGGGCACTCTTGTTTAAGTACAGTTGAGGATCTGCCTGGATTTCTGGGAGAGCTGTTTCCTTTTTCCTGGTTGCTGTTACCTTTAACTTGGGTCTTGTGCTGTAGGCAAAGGAAGTGCTGGCTAGCCAGCAAAGAGCCCTTTGACCCCAGAGCAGCTGGGCAAAGGACTTTCTATGGCCAGATGGAAAGAGCTCTTGGTGCTGTTCTTTGCCTTGTCCTCTAAGCAAGCACAGGCCTTGGGAAGCCAGCTCTAGTCAATTTCCAGCAAATTAGAAGGATGCTTAGGGTCATAGATGGTGCCAGGGGTCAGCCAAGTCGGGTCCTGGCCAAAGGCTCCTTAGGGCCCGCAGCAACTGTCAGAGTTGGCACAACTCTGTCTGCTGTCCAGAGGGGGCAGTCTAATGTCCGAAGGGGGCACAATGTGATGTCCTGTGACCCAGACCCTTCTTACCTGTCCTCTCTGTGATTCTTGCGGGGTGGTGGTGGCCTTGAACCTATTTCCTTCCCTTCTCCTCTGAGCACGTCCCTTTTGTCTTCTGACCACTGACCAAGATGTGCAGACCAAGGACTCTGATGCCCCCCCCTCGCCATCTTAAGCACACCTCCATGCACGGCGATGCAGCTCTAGGGCCTTGCCTTCCGAGTGTTAGTTGTACCTCTGATGCTAATCAGACGCTGTAGATATTCACTGGACGGAACTGTGAGCAAACCTTTCTTTTTGCAACTTTACCAAACTTTATCATGTGTCTTTTGTTAAGAGCAGTCAGCCTGGGTGAGGGAGGTTCCCTTTCCCCCATCACCAATAAGAAATTTCCAGTAGCAACCCCCCCCCCCAATCTAAAAATATCTAGAGTTACATTTTGACTCTTGATTTTCCTGACTCTGGGCTTTATCCAGCACCTGAAGCAGCTGCAATGAAGCCCCAAAGTAAGGGAAGGAACATGGGTTCCTTTCCGTGACTGCCCATGCCCCACAAAATGCAGCATGCACGTCACTCAGTGGCATCACTATAGGGAGGGCAAAGCTCTTAAGTGTTGCAAGAATTCCTTGCAGTGGAAATCACTCCTCTCCTGCACCGTTTTAGCCAATCCTCACAGGGAAAAGCAGCATCTTGGCGTTGCTGGCTACAGCAGCAAGGGACAGGAGGGATTTACATGACAGGGGAAGGCTCCTTGCAACACTTAGAGCTTTGCCCTCCCTGTAGATCCGCCACTGATTTCACTGACGTGGCTGCACTGGTGCTGGAAGCTGCATAGGATCAGGCTCTCTCTCCCTGCGGCCTTGCATGTTTTCTGTGACCTCTGGACACATGTGCACTTGGTCTTGGGGGCAGGGAGGGGCGCCTCTTCTCTGTCCCTCGCCCAGGGGGCTTGGTTGTGGGTGCAGGTGGAGCAAAGCTCTGCTCTCATCCCAGCCCCGGTTCAGGAAAGCCCCTGCTAACTGGGCAAGAGGCACTTTTTCCAGTGGTGTTCCTCTTATATTTAGCAGGGGGGAGTAATTGTCCCTCTTCACCCCTGCGCAGTCTTTCTAGTGGCTGTTGCTGGTGGTCTGCCTTTTTTTAGATTGTGAGCCCTTTGGGACAGGGAGCCATTTAACTTTATTATTATTACTATTTGCCTGTAAACCGCTTTGTGAATTTCATGTTGAAAAGCGGTATATAAGTACCTGATTGATTGATTGATTGATTGATTGAAAGGGCCTGCAATTAGCAGTGGCTGTCTATTTTACTTAAAAAAAGGATTGATGGAGAACCTTCCCCCCCCCCCCAAAAAAAAGAAATTCCAAGAAATTCCACTTGAATATGCAAAATAGATTTAATTCTTCCATGGTTGGAATAATAAAAATTTCAAGATAACGTTTGACTGCTTGGGTGGCCTTTATGGTGTATCTTTAAAAAACATGCTAGAAAATGAACAATTCTGTACGTCTGTATTGTTGTTTATGATTATGGTGGTGGTGGTGGTGGTGGTGGTGGTGGTGGTGGTGATGATGATGATGATGATGATTTATGCCTTTGCACGGATGTTTCCAATAAAAACAGTTGAAAATGCAGGCGTATAATGCCTCCCAGCTTGTTGATGCTCTCAGAAAACAGTCGGACATCCTTAAACAGACGCTGCTGCTTTCTAGAGTCAAGCTCAGCCTGCACAGGCTAGCAATGGCTTTCCCTGGTGGCATTAGGAACTCCTTGCCACAGGATGTGGTGATGGCGTCTGGCCTCGATACCTTCAAAGGGGGATTGGACAATTTCTAGAAGAAAAGACCATCACAGTTTTACAAGCCATGACGGGTCCTGGTTGTAGAAGTCGGCTGTCTCTGAATGCCAGGTGCAAGGGAGTGGCAACAGAATGCAGGTGTCTTGTTGTCTTGTGTGCACCCTGAGGCATCTGGTGGGCCACTGTGAGATGCAGTGAGCTGGATTAGGTAGGCTTTTGGCTCTTCTTATGTTCTTATGGCACAGGCTGCCGACATCGCTTAAGACCAGCCCATTCCCCCCAAACGTCCAGGACCCTCGTGCAGGCAGTGCGGTTGCTGTGCTTTCTCAGCTGTTCGGAGAACGGAATGAGCTGTGCAAGCATCTGCCCGGCCCGTCTGTGCATCCTTGGCATCTGGGTTGCGAGCCTGCTGTGAGCCAGGTTCGTTCCAGATGTGCAAGCTCCAAGCAAGCCCTTGCGGTCTGCTGCTTTGCAATCCGGCAAAGGCCGTTTCCGTCGAGGCAGCCCAGGACTCTGCCTACGCGCTCCCAACCGGGACGCTCGGCTGGAGGCTTACGAATCTGGAACGAACCCCGGACAGCGCAGGTGTGTGCAATATAACGCTGTCTCGGCATCGGCAGGATGCTCCAAGGCTGCCTGTTCAGCACCACTCCCGCGGCCTGTGTGTGGGTGACGGTTCTGCTGCATATCTGAGCAGACTCGGGAGGTGTCGCGGCCAGCATTCCCAAGCTGTCTTTCGACCACAATCCCTTCCCAGAGGTTCATGCTCAATTGCAAGCTCTTTCCCGCAGATTGGCTCTCCCTGAGCCACAAGGCAGCACTGAGAACCAGTCCCACTCTGCACGATTTCAAACGTGGCAAATCCAGCATTGACCTGACTGCTCCACAGGGGAGAGCTGCCACCAGTTGTGGTGCCTTTGTGTGCATTACCTGCACTTGCAAGCACATGCCTGTGGCATTTATTTTTCAGGCCCTCGACACTGTGCCAGATATTTGATGCGGCCCTCTAGCTGGAAAGTTTGGAGACCCCTGTTTTGGGCTAAGGACCTCTGAATTCACTTTGAGAACATAAGGATGTCTTATCCTTATGTTGGACATCCTTATGTTGGACATCTGGCAAAGGGCCATTCTAATCCATTCTCCCGGTTCCTTCAATGGCCAACCCAACATTCTGGAAAGCCTACCAAGAAGAAGAAATAATAATAATAATAATAATAATAATAATAATAATACATGTATTTATATACCGCCTTTCTTAAGATCACTAGATTTCTCTAATGACTGTAACTCAAGGCGGTTTACATAGGCAGACTTTTATTCACAAACCCGAAGGTTTTTACAATTTACAGAAATGTTCTGTCTTTCAAGAACTACACACATACAGATCTTTCTTTCTGGATTTAGCCTTCTTTCTTAGCCGCCCGTCTGTCTTCTGCTGGCTGATAAGAGGCTTCCCTGCTCCCACCAGAGACGCAGCTGACTTCAGCACACTCCTCCTCCCACGAGGCAGCTGGAACTCAGCTTTTAATCAGCCGCAGTTTGCAAGGTCTGTCGCTCACAGAGACTTCCGGTAATCTCGAGGTCATGACCTTCAGATCTTCAGCTGTTATCTTCGGGCAAACGGAGGCATTAACCCTCTCAGCTAAATCTTCTACCCGAAAGTGAATGATGCAATCACTTTCCCCAGCAACTGTTATCCAGTGTGCTCTTGAACAGGGAGGCTCGATCCTCATTGGTAGTGTGGCCTGTGCTATAATAACTTTGTTCCTCCATGAATTTATCTAATCCTCTTTAAAAGTCATCTGACCACAACCAAGGCTTGAAGGAACATCTTCACCAGCTTTAAGACATACATATTTGTCTTCTCTTGTGGCTTGTTCTGGCCGTGGCAGATGATCATTGCCCTGAATGTTGTTGGGCAGCCCACTCTGCAAACTAAGAACAATTCCACTATTAACAGGAGTGTCGGCATTTCCTATGCATAATATAAGAATCGGCATGAATTCCTTTTGAACGTTGGTCAATTCTGTGTTGAAATGTATCCTCAGAGGCCATTGAAGGAAACCGTGGAGAGCAATGGCTGAGTCTCTGGTTCGGGCCAACAAAATAAAAATTCGGCAGACCTTGTGAAAGCTGGCTAGACACTGATGCAAGAAATATGCGTTCTCCTTGGACTCTCCGCTCTAAGTGTTGACCGCTGATTTATTGGCTGGCAGATGTGTGAAGCCTTTGATCCCTATTCAGGGCAGGTCTGTGGCTTTTAAGGGTATCCACACTTGACATCAGGACGATTTCGCTATAGGAAAAGAGCCGCATCGACCCAACTTGGAGCAGAGGGCCTGGATCCGATCCAATCATGGTATTGTCTTATCAAAACTGAATTCTTGATCTAACCCTGCACAGCCTCCTCTCGCTGTAGTGTCCCACAGGTCCTAATGCCAGCCCTCCTCAGGCTGCTACCTCACAGGGTTCCTGTGAATCAAAAGAGGTAGGGAAAAATGGGGCAGGCGAGGGGCAGTGGGTAGCTTTGGGGGCAGATCAGGCTAGGATCAATCCCAAGAGCAGGGCGGGTTTGGCAGTGGGTCCCCAGTCTCATATTTTATTTGTTGGTTGGGGGTTGCAGCACACCGAAGGCTGAAGACCCCTGGTTTAGATGAAAAGCCTGCATTGGTTTCCCCATTGCCCCTGCATGAGATATAGGGTCTTAACCATAGAGATGCAATGGCTAGAGGGGCACCCTTCTGATCCCCCATACAGAATCATTACAACCAGAGGCAGATCTAAGGGAGGGCAAAGCTCTAAGTTTTGCAAGAAGCCTTACTTTTCCATGAAAATCACTCCTCTCCTGCACTGTTTTAGCCAATCCTCACAGGGAAAAGCAACATCCTGGCGTTGCTTACTGGCTACAGCAGCAAGGGAGAGGAGGGATTTACATGACAGGGTAAGGCTCCTTGCAACACTTAGAGCTTTGCCCTCCCTGTAGATCCGCCTCTGATTACAATGGAGGTGGCCACGTTTTCGAGCTTGCAGGAAAGATTGCTAGCAGGGTGAGCGTGCTCGGAGGAGAAGCAAACAGCCCTCTGGCGCGAATAGCAAACATTTTGCAATCCTGGACTGTGTGCTTGACATGAAGCCCGGGTTGGCTGATGTTTCCTGCAAAGTGCACCTTCGGTGGCCAAGCTTTGCATGCTACGAAACGCCTGAAGTGACGTGTGATTCCTCTCGGAGCCCTCGAGGACCTGCCACGCTGCTCACACTCCAGTCTGAAAAAAACCGACGCAGCCCGTGACTAGCACAATGTGTTTGAGCCACATGGGAAAGATGACGGTGTGGCTAAGAAGGAGGGAGGAGGAGGGAGAAAGAAAATGGCTTAAAACACAGCTGAGCGAGGACTGTAATCACGTACGATCCAGGCCATGTTTAATCTGAAGCATGCACCATGGAGTCCAGTGATGGTCCAGATACGTAGAAGGCACATCATCAGTGGTGTCATTCAAATGATTTAGGAACAGGAACTCACTTTTGATTGGCACTTGTCGGGAACCCGGAACCAGCCATGGAGCCCGTTAGGATCCGAACGCCTGTTCTGGTCCGTTCCCCCTGAATGACATCACTGCCTTCGCCCCCCTAGGAATCTGGAGTCGCTCCCTTTAACCCTCTGAGTGCCGGCCAACCAAGAAGAAAAGCTCTTTGCAGAGGAATTGGGAGGGGGAGGAGGGAGAGTGAAGTGGGCGGAGTCAGCCCTAATTTTAACTAGTGGAACTGAGTTCCCCCGCATTCCCCCTGCATGACATCACTGCACATCATCCATCCATCCATCCATCCATCCATCCATCCATCCATCCATCCATCC
>JAJKFI010000102.1:1756986-1773584 GCA_029204185.1 Lerista edwardsae | reverse complement strand
CCATCCATCCATCCATCCATCCATCCATCCATCCATCCATCCATCCAATCCTTTCCAACATTGCCTCTTTTAAAGCATTCCAGCATGCCCAGACATTTCTTACTCTGCCGACAGCCATTTTGACATGTTAATAAGTCCATAAAATGGAGGACAGTGGCTTGTGGTTGCTAGGCAACACCGGAATGTGCATCTCAACCACAGAGAAGGTGACAGAGGAGCATCTCCCATGGTTGCCTAGTAACCGTGGCCCGGCTTTCCCAGTTCCTTGGCCTCGGCAAAACAGCTGGCTGGGCGAAAGGCGAAAGAATGCTACCTGTGTAGACAGTGCAGAAAGACAGAGGCTTTGGACTCACTAAGTTTGGGGGCTCAAAATGCAAAGAGAGTAGGTTGTTTGTTGAGGGTGCGCTTGTTGGCAAACCCAGGTTTAGTGCTGGGGCATGGGAGAAAAAGAGTGGAATCTGGGAAGGAAGGAAGGAAGGAAGGAAGGAAGGAAGGAAGGAAGGAAGGAGAGTGGACCATAGAGGCAGGAAAAGGGACTCTATTTTGGAGTGATGGAGGTAAGACTAAAGACCATTTCACACATTACACTTGTGGAGGCACACCTGAAAATTGAATGCAACAAGCAGTTTGCAGTCTTGGACTATATGTCTGTCAGAGAGCCGGGGTTGGCT
Organism: Lerista edwardsae; assembly: GCA_029204185.1. Classification (NCBI taxonomy): domain Eukaryota; kingdom Metazoa; phylum Chordata; class Lepidosauria; order Squamata; family Scincidae; genus Lerista; species Lerista edwardsae. The sequence goes on along the minus strand of JAJKFI010000102.1, from coordinate 1,772,913 downwards.
GCAGTTCCATGCAAAGTGCACACTTGGAGGCCAAACTTTGCATGAAGTGTGAAACGCCATGAGATGACACCAGGGCTGGCCCATGCCTGAGGACAACTGAGGCAGTTGCTTCAGGAAGTGGATTGGCAGGGGTGTCCACCACACCCCTGCCACTTCCTATCTCTGTCGCTCGCCTCCTGTTCCCTGGAGCCAGAAAAGAAAAAGGGAATGGCGTGGAAGAGAAGGGTGGAGGAGAGGAGTGGTGGGCTAGAGTGGCTCAGGTGGTCTTGGATCATCCCTTCCAGTAAATGTTCTCATGCGTTTAGGTTGATCTTGGTGCACTGCACTGCAGTAGGTCACCCATCCAGTGGTGAGCCGTTGGCTCAGGCAGGGGGAAAAATGAGGCTCATGTTCTCTTGGGCTGGGCGCCAGGTTTGGATGCTGCCGACCTCTCCGACAAAGACAAGTGGCGTGGAGGCGCACAGCCTCTCTGAGCCTTTCCACTCTATCTTTGGACTGGAACTCTTGAAAGGGCTATATTAAACCCGCGTTGTGGTTTCTGGCCTCCCACCTCTGCTAAGAACATAGCAGGAGAGCTTTGGGGGTGTTCTTGGACTTCCTCTCTCCTCGCTTTTCAATGAGTTCATTTGCAAGCAACCTTCAGAAAAGGAGGAGAAATTTGGGAATACGGAGACCCAAGGCTGGAATTTGTGTCCGTGGATGATGTTATGGAATTTCAACCCATTTGTTTTTTGGCGACCGCTCAGATTTTGGTAGGAAAAGCCATGCTTTTAATGCTGCTATTGGACTCCTTCTCCAGGCGCATTTCTCCATCAAAAATAGAAATCCACACCCAATTGCAAATGTTTGCTTAGAGACTGAGGGCACAATCCTAACCTGGAGTTAGGCTGGCGCAGTTAGGCCAGCAAAGTTTGGCTGCCACAAGGGCCACCGTAAAGCGCGTTTGGGTCACTCTCGGAGTTAGGGAGGATGGTGCACGTCAGTGCGCTGGCCTCTCAGACTCCAAAAGGGGTCCAAACAGATGCTACGGTGTGCTAACCAAACTTTGCTGGCATAACTGTGCCGGCCTAACTCCAGGTTAGGATTGCGCTCTACAAGTTTTATATGCCGCCTTCAGTGGCGGACGGAGGGTATGGCAGCATAGGGCACGAGCCCTGGGGCGCCATAAGGTGGGGGGCGCCGTTGGCGTGCCCCCATGCCCTCCCGCCAAGCCAGCGTGCGCCCTTTCTGCACGGGCTGCTCTGGGCGCCGCGCCAGCTCTCCGTGCTCTGGGGAAGTCGCCCAGAGCACGGAGAGCTCGCGCGGTGCCCAGAGCGGCCCATGCAGAAAGGGCGTGTGCCGGCTTTTCGTGGGGGGGGGGCGCATGGCGTGAGGTGCAACGGCGTGCCTTGCCCTGGGCATGGGCAAGGCACGCTACGCCACTGGCCGCCTTTCCTATGTTCAAGTCATTACCTTTACCTTGAGCATAATGTTCAAAAAGGACATAGTGGAGTTGGAAAAGGTGCAGAAGAGAGCGACAAAAATGATTACGGGGCTGGGGCACCTCCCTTATGAAGAAAGACTGCAGCGTCTGGGGCTCTTCAGCCTAGAAAAAAGGCGCCTGAGGGGGGACATGATTGAGACATACCAAATTATGCACGGAAGGGATAGAGTCGATAAAGGGATGTTCTTTTCCCTCTCTCAAAACACCAGAACCAGGGGGCATCCGCTAAAACTGAGGGTTGGGAGAGTGAGAACAGATAAAAGGAAGTACTTTTTTACCTAGCGGATAGTTAATCTGTGGAACTCTTTGCCACAGGAGGTGGTGATGGCATCTGGTCTTGATGCCTTTAAGAGGGGAAGAAAGGTCCATCGTGGGCTATAGGCAATGATGGATTGTGCAACCCCCTTACATTAGTAGTAGGCTACTTCAGAGTACCGGGTGCAAGGAAGTGGCAACAGGATCCAAGCATCTTGTTGTCTCATGCCTCCCTGGGGCACCTGGTGGGGTCGCTGTGAGATACAGGAAGCTGGACTAGATGGGCCTGTGGCCTGATCCAGCAGGGCTCTTCTTATGTTCTTATGTTCTTAAGCATTAACCCACTTGGCAGCCCACTTACAGTCTCCTGCCTGTGGGACCTTTCCCTCCCCTGCCCTCCCTTCCTGAGACAGCCAGAACTTCCTTTTGTGTAGTGGTGCTTTGCTTTCTCTAAGTGTGTCTGTCGGCTCTTAATCACACCCTGCCGCTGAAGCGAAGCCGGCTTGACTTCCACCAGGTGCAGCTCTTATCAACGGCCTTTCAAGGTGCCGTCCCCAGCCGGATGGGGCTGGCCCGCCCGGCAGGCATTGTGTGCCAGCTCCCTGCCCTCGACAAAGTCCTCCCTTGGTCTCTGCAAAGACTTTTCAAGGGCCCATTCAGGGGAGGCCTCGGTTGTTGACTCAGCGATTAGATGACCCTTTCCCTCTTTTCCTTCCTGACTTCATTATTTCCTTTCTTGAAATACAAATGCAAACAAGGAAGGCCGGAGAAATTACATGAGAGTCGATTGAATGGCTTGGGGTCCTCCAGCTCAACCCGTCTGAGACGGAATTCCTTATCTTTCCTTCCAGGCCTTTCTCAACTCATTCCTTTGCATCGTCTGTTGACACCCTGTTGTGTGCATGTACCCCTTTGACTTCATCTTGGATTATGAGGTGGCCAAGCCCCCAGCCCAGCGGTGGGATTGAGGGGGAACGCGGGGGAACTCAGTTCCACTAGTTAAAATTAGGGCTGACTCCGCCCACTTCACTCTCCCTCCTCCCCCCTTCCAATTCCTCTGCAAAGAGCTTTTCTTCTTGGTTGGCCGGCACTCAGAGGGTTAAAGGGAGCGACTCCGGATTCCTAGGGGGGCGAAGGCAGTGATGTCATTCAGGGGGAACGGACCAGAACGGGCGTTCCGGATCCTAACGGGCTCTGCGGCTGGTTCCGGGTTCCCGACAAGTGCCAATCAAAAGTGAGTTCCTGTTCCTAAATCATTTAGATCCCACTACTGCCCCAGCCCGTGTTGCTCTGAGTTGTAGTATGCTGGCTGGTGGATGCCCTCAATGCTTTTGGGTCTTTTTCCCCAGTCTGACCTGGAGAGCTCAGGGATTGAACTTGGAACCTGGTGCTTACAAGGCAAGTGACCTACCACTGTGCTACAGCCATTTCCCTGCTTTTCCCCCCTCCTTTCCTCCCACATGTGTAGACCAAGCCTGATGCAATCCCAGGACTCTACCATTTCATTTCCGCCTCCTTCTGTTGCATATATATAGACAGTGGTGTCATCTAAATGATTTAAGAACAGGTACTCACTTTTGATTGGCAGGTGTCGGGACCCGCCCACCGGAAGTGACGTCATAAGCCAGAAGTGAGGTCGTGGCAGGAAGTGACATGAAAAAAGCCCTTTTTGAGGCCTCAGATGATTTTAAACTGACCCAACAGTTGCAACAGTATTCCACAGCACCCCCAGAACATGTTAAGGAGGCCTGGCATCATGTTAAAACCCCAGAGCAACTCATTTTTCAGTGGCAAGGAAAGGAAAGGCTCCGCTCGCTGCCTGCCTGGCTCTGAGAACATGCAGGCAACTCAAACATGCAGGAAATTCAAACGTTGCAGAGGGCGGAGTCAACGAGTGGGCGGGCGAATGGGCGGGGCCAGCTGTAATCCTAGGAACCGGTACTCGCGTACCCCCGCGTACCCCCTGCATGACATCACTGTATATAGACCAGTTTTGGAATACAAATAATTTCGAAGATACCCAGAAAAAGGTATCAGATGGAGATGGTTTATTATTCTCTTGCATAAATAAGACAGGAACAACCTTTTGCTGTTTGTGGTCTCTTCTGAAACTGTAACAAGAGCTGTACACAAGGATGACCGAAGAACACTCTTTCAGAGGAGACACTTCCAATTAAAAAAAGAAAAATCCACATTTCAGATCTGCAATTACTGAACCTACCCATTCATCATAAGTGATTCATTTTCCTTTGAAAAAACCCCCAAACTTCTCACGTCCTGGGAAAAAAAGCGCTTGGATGCAGCGCAGGTCTACCGGTTAGACCTGGGGAGTGAGGCACTGAAGAGGTTTGTGTGGCTCACAGGTGCAGGCCAATCTGATGAAGGCCAATCTGAGCAGAGTAAAAAATAAAAATAAAAAAAATCTTTGCTCTGGCTTGGGGAGGAATGCTGCTCAGCCTCCCTGGTAGACACCACTGTTGGTTTAGATTTCAGAAATGCAAAACATTCTTCAGCTACAGCTGTATTCCTGCCAATTCTTTAAATCAAAGCAGAAACCAGCCCGTCTACAAGGACGGCTCAATTTACCATTAAACCTTCTTTTGGGGAGTAAAAAATAAGTCTTTAGTCTGAGTACGTGACTTACGCTGCAAACTCATTACACGGGAGATGGTCACTTTCATTGCATTTATCCCTCAGTCATTCAGAGAGGACGTGGTGGCACAGCGAGTTAATCCGCTGTTGCTGGGCTTTCGACCGGAAGGTTGGGAGTTCGAGACTGCATGACGGAGTGAGCTCCCATTGCTTGTCCCAGCTCCTGCCAACCTAGCAGTTCGAAAGCACCTAAAAAATGCAAGTAGATAAATAGGGACCACTTCGGTGGGAAGGGAACGGCATTCTGTGTGCTACGGCGTAGAGTCATGCTGGCCACATGATCGGACAAAAACGCCGGCTCTACAGGCTTTGAAACGGAGATGAGCACCGCCCCCTACAGTCGGTCACGACTAGACCATTCGGTCGTGGGGAAACCTTTACCATTCAGAGAACAGACAGGTGGGTGTTGTTTAAAGGACTCCCCTCTCCTTCTAGCAGAAATCCTTCCAGCCTTGGATCAATCTAAAAGCAAATTAAAGATGGCAGAAAATGCATAAAGTAACTGAATGCAGGATCCCATGCTTTACTCAGAAGTAAATCCAGTGGGGTTCAGTGGGGCTTACACTCAGGTGAGTGTGCATAGGATTGGAGCCTGAGGCAGGTAGTCTCTGTATCACCTGCCTCCTGGACAACACGCTGCCCCCTGGTGTCCTACAAGTGGAATTGTACCTACTTTCCAGGTACATGAGAACATAAGCCCTGCGGGGTCATGCCGAAGATCTGTCTCATCCAGTAGTGTGTCTTTCACAGCAATCCACCAGGTGCTCCTGGAAAGCCCACATGCAAGAGACATCCCACTTTCCTCGCACTGTTCCCCTGCAACTAATATTCAGAGGTAGACTGTCAATGGACCTGGAGGTATCACATCAGGTCTAGTAGCCATTGATAGACCTCCATGAGTGTGTCCCTTCTAAAACCATCTACGCAAGTGGCCATCACTGTGTCTGGTGGCAGCGCGTTCCACAGGCTAATTCTGCACTATGTGAAGAAGTAGCTCCACCCTAAATGTAATTCCAATGGGTTTCATCAGGTCTAGAGTTGTGAGATGGGGGTGGGGACAGCGGTGGCATCTGGGCGGAACAGGCCGGTATGGTGTTCTGCTTGTTCCGCGGACGGGCCTGGGCCACGCCGCCTCTCCTGAGGATGGGCGAACTGTTCCTGGGCCCGCCTGCCCTCCCGTGCGTCCGAATCGCTCTGAAATGGAGCGATTCCAGGCACAGGGAGGCGTGACTGGCCTCCGCCATAGGGGCGGAGGGCTGCCAATCATCCGGGCGTTCCAGTTCCTGCACGCCCGGATGACATCACTTGGTGGGGAACCTTCCTGGGAAGAATGGCCTGAACACAGTGATGTCATGCAGGGGGAACGCGGCGGAACTCAGTTCCACTAGTTAAAATTAGGGCTGACTCCGCCCACTTCACTCTCCCTCCTCCCCCTTCCAATTCCTCTGCAAAGAGCTTTTCTTCTTGGTTGGCCGGCACTCAGAGGGTTAAAGGGAGCAACACCGGATTCCTAGGGGGGCGAAGGCAGTGATGTCATTCAGGGGAAACGGACCAGAACGGGCGTTCCGGATCCTAATGGGCTCTGTGGCTGGTTCCGGGTTCCCGACAAGTGCCAATCAAAAGTGAGTTCCTGTTTAAATCATTTGAATGACACCACTGCCTGAACAGAATGCAGCACAAAAAGCTGTCTTGCTTGCAGCTCCATTGATGGGTGAACCTTCCTGTGTCCTCCACCTGCCAGCTTTTGGGTGTTCAGGATTGTCAAAACTCACCTGAAACTGCTTTTATGCCCCACCTTGTGCCTACCCAGGACTTAATCTGAATGGAGGCTGTTTGCCAGAGCTTCCACTCTGTGCTGTCACAGATGGCCCACAACATTTTCCCAGAAGCCAGCTGCTGGGAATTCCCACACTCTGCCACCAAATCAACAAAGAAAAGGGGGTGGGCAAACTGGGAATGAACATTAATCACGATAGAAGAATGCACATTTTGAGCCTTGGGGGGAAAAAACAACAATAACCTTATGGTCTGGGGAACGTTTTCTAGAGAAGCCACTGCTTTTCCAAAACCGATAGCCTAAGAAAAGTTGCTGGATCAGCAGTGCGCATTGCACATGCGCAATGCGCACAGATGCGCTTCCTCAGCATCCCTTGTTTACTATATTGGCTATTTGCCAGCATTCAATCACCCCGTGCAAATGTTTTGGACTGGGGTGTTAAAGACATCTGGTATTCCAAAATGAATTCAGTGGTTGCAGTATAGGGAAGCCTTTCCGGAGGCTGTTTCAACCTCCGAACGGCCCACTGACACCATGCGTACCCTGCTTGGCCTTCGGGGGCGGGGCACGGAGGGCAGGTGGCAGTTCTGGCCCCATGATTTCCCTAGATCCCCTGCTAGGCTCACCCCTGTTCCCTTATCGCGGGGCTGCACTGGGGCGGCACAGGCACTGGAAAGTTGGATCGGATTGGGCTTGTCGGGTGCAACTGCATTTCCAAAGCATTTCCCAAAGCCATAATGCAAAGCACAAAACTGCATGAGTCAGAAGGGACCTTTGGTTTGAAAATATAACACATTGGCATCATTCCTGGCAGTGGTTACCCGGGTTTTCAGAATTTTGGCCTCTAGTGTCCGGCTCAGCTTGCTGCCCCCTAAAGCCTGTTGCCTGGTGCAGTTGCCCCCTCTGCACCCCCTCCCCTATGCCGCTGTGTGACGCCTCATCATCTTCCCAGTTTTGCTAAGCTGATTAAAGGCTGTAGCGAGAGAGGAAACCAGGCTCCCAAGTCGAGCCTTCGAGGATAGACTCAAACTTCCTGGCAAAGCCTCGTTCAGCACTTTCAGGCTGGGGCCTCCCTTTGATGTGTGACAAATGCTGACTTTGGGGTGGCTGGAGAGGTGGTAGCAACGGGTGGCCCTCCCTTTAAAAGGTATGGGAACGAATTGAAGCCTAGGGGGCGGGCTTAGCGGCCATGTTTGTACGTACAAAACATTGCTCATTCCAAGCATTTCCAATGGGTTTTCTGGTACTGTTTAGAGCTGAATCGTTTACTCCTGAAGTAAAAACTTACCAAAATAACAACGTGTGATCGTGGAGAAACACCATTGGTAACCTAATTATGAGTTAATATGCAATTCCAAAGTTTAATTCCGCAGAATTATATTACTGAACACACCGGACGAAATGCTGTCTATTTTAACTCGGATTGCACTGTTTTGACAGACTTATTTTTTGAAATCTACACAAGCAGAAATAAAACGGCCAGGCCCCATTAAAAAAAATGTCTGTTAATGTTCAGAATTTCGAAAATATTACCGGTCGTTTTATTGAGCCGATGTAATGTGAATACATGAATCTTTCCGCGGAAATTAAATCCCATTTTTCGTCCAGCGATTCGCGCACCCGTATGCAGAACATGCAGGCAGGCTTAAAGATGTTGAAATTAACTTTTACACGCGCGCCATGTGAGCGAGAGAGCCCCTCCGGCGGCAATCCTCGTCGTTCGCGGCGCTGATCTGAGTCAGCCATTTTTGTAAGTCCTCGGCTTCAAGTCTGTGACGTCATGGCTTCTCCAGCTATTTTTCCTCCAAGGGCGGTAGCGACCTCCCCACGGCTTTCTGCATGTCGCTGCTCCTGAGGTCAGCTATCCTGCATTTCCTCCCAGGAGCTCAGGGCAGCCTGCACAGCTTTATAACCCGGCTCATCATCCTGACGGCAGCCCCGGGAGACGGGGGAGGCATTGCGGCAACAACGACCCAGTGATGCCTGGCTGAGCGCAGGTGTCAATTCCAGCCTTAGCCCAAGGCGAGGCGGTGAATCCGGGACGATGAAGGACAGCCAGGATGGAGTTGTGGTTTGGGAGTCGGCCTGACACCTGGGGGATCCAGGTTCGAATCCCTGCTCGGCCACGAAGCGGCCTTGGGCCAGACCTTACGAGAATACCATCTAGGCCTTGCTAATTTCTCTGTCTGTTGATATGCAGAGCGACACTTTGCATTTGGGAGCCAGGATGAGGCCAAGACAGGCAGGATGGTGGCAGCAGTGGCATTCCTGCAAAGGGGGGGGGCAAAATGCAAAGTGCTGTGTAAAACGGCCCCTCCCCAGTGATGTCATTCAGGGGGAACGGACCAGAACGGGCGTTCCGGATCCTAACGGGCTCCGTGGCTGGTTCCGGGTTCCCGACAAGTGCCAATCAAAAGTGAGTTCCTGTTCCTGAATCATTTGAATGACACCACTGCCCCTCCCTCTAGTCTCCAGAGCCATTCCCGGCAGGGAGAGCCAGCTCAGAGGCTTTGCTCTCCGAGCTGGGAATGCCTCTGGAGGTGAGGGGGAAGGGCCACATTATACAGGAGCTCAGGCTCCTGCAAAACGTAGCATTCCCCTCCCCGTGGGATCGCCCTTGGATGGTGGGACGCTTCTGCCAGTCAATTTAAAGGGTTCTGTGCTGGTTGCAGGTGCCCTTCTGAAAGTCCCAGCAACCCCCCACCCCCCGAAGGCCTCTGCAGGATTCGGAGATCTTTTGGCACATCCTGCTGCTCTCTGCTGGCTTCCTGAGGGTTTCTGCTGGATTCTGCAGAGAGCTGGTGGGTTCTTCCAAATCCACCAAATGTAAAGTGATGCACATTGGGGCCAAAAACCAAAACTTCACCTATAGGCTAACGGGTTCTGAGCTGTCTGTGACAGCTCAGGAGAGAGATCTCGGGGTGCTGGTGGACAATTCAATGAAGGTGTCGACCCAGTGGTGCGGCAGCAATTAAGAAGGCCAATTCCATGCTCGGGGTCATTAAAAAAGGGGTTGAGAATAAAACAGCCAATATTATCATGCCATTGTACAAATCGATGGGTAAGGCCGCACCTGGAATATTGTGTCCAGTTCTGGTCGCTGCACCTCAAAAAGGACACATAGTGGAGCTGGAAAAGGTGCAGAAGAGAGCGACAAAAATGATTACGGGGCTGGGGCACCTCCCTTATGAAGAAAGACTGCAGCGTTTGGGGCTCTTCAGCCTAGAAAAAAGGCGCCTGAGGGGAGGGACATGATTGAGACATACAAAATTATGCATGGAAGGGATAGAGTCAATAAAGGGATGTTCTTTTTCCTCTTTCAAAACACCAGAACCAGGGGGCATCCGCTAAAACTGAGGGTTGGGAGAGTTAAAACAGATAAAAGGAAGTCTGTGGAACTCTTTGCCACAGGAGGTGGTGATGGCATCTGGTCTTCATGCCTTTAAGAGGGGATTGGATGGATTTCTGGAGGAAAGGTCCATCGTGGGCTATAGGCAATGATGGATTGTGCAACCTCCTTACAAAGGTGGTGGGCTACTAGTACCAGGTGCAAGGGAGTGGCAACAGGATGCAAGCATCTTGTTGTCTCATGCCTCCCTGGGGCACCTGGTGGGCTGCTGTGAGATACAGGAAGCTGGACTAGATGGGCCTTTGGCCTGATCCAGCAGGGCTCTTCTTATGTTCTTCCGATGGCAGATAAGGTACCCCTAGTGGAGAAGGAGAACTGACTGTACAGTACATGAACGTCAACGGGGGAGGGAGTCTCTGCAAGCTCAGGATAGAGGAGCCTGGAATTTGTGACCCGGGAACAGCTGGTGCTCAGAAGCGAACGCGGAGCGCTTTCCAAGTCGGAAACGATAAGGCGCCTGCTAATTGAGAGGAGGGAGACAGAATGCAGCCTTCTGCACGTTGGGGCCCCCCGCCCCGATCCCCCCCCTCCCCAAAACAACATCCCTTTTGGCAGTAGCCTCCGGCTTGGCAACCTTTTCCCGGGGCTCAGGAAAATGTCACGATCTGACCACAAACACAACAGCGTCCTTTGCAAAAAAACAAACAAACAGCCGAGTCAGACGAACAGAGGAACGTGGACGAGACGAGGGGGGCGGCGGCGGGGGGGGGGCAAAGCTGCCCTGAATTGGGACCCGGGGCAGGAAAAGGAACGCGGCAGAGTGCCAACCAAACCCCACCCCCCCCCCCCCCGGTTTTTGGCCGCTCCCTCGCGTTACAATCGCAAAAGTCCGCGGAACTCTGGGGAGGGGGCGCGCGTGGCGAAGGAGCGCGCTGGCTCTTTAAAGGCCGGGCGAGGCGCGCGCTGCCCGGAGCGCCTCCTCGGAGCGCCGAGCGCTGCCAGTGGCTGAGGGCGGGCCCAATAAGAGCCGTCCGCGCCTCCCCTCGCCAAAAAGAAACTCTGGTTCCAAACTCCGGGCGGGTTTTCCGCCCCCCTCCCCGCAAGTATTGCGCTTTTTTTTTTGGCACATGACAGAAATGTATATAAGGCCCTAACGCGGCGGCGGCGCAGCCAGGTGCTGCGAGGGGGGGACCACGCGGCGCCCCGGCTGCGATGCCTCGCCACTGAGCAGGGACCGGGGCGCGCTCGCCCTCCCTCCCGCCCCCGCCGCCTGCCTCCCGCGCGGCGCGGATGTGAACCTGCCCTCGCCGCCCGCCCCGTCCGCGCCATGCCGCTGCCCGGCTCCCTGCTGCTCTGCCTGGCCGTCCTGCCCCCGCTCTGCGCGCCGCTGGAGACGGAGATCGTCACCCCGCTGCGCCTCGACCCGGACCTCGCCGCCGGGCGCCCGTCCTCCCCGCGCGGGCCCGAGCAGGCGCCCCCGCGGCCGCCGGGCGTCGTCTTCCAGCTCCGCGCCTTCCGCGAGGACTTCTACCTGAGCCTGAGCCCCGACGCGCAGTTCCTGGCGCCCGCCTTCGCCACGCACTACCTGGGCGCGCCGGGCGCGGGCGCGGGCGGCGGCGGCGGGGGCGACCTGCGCCGCTGCTTCTACGCCGGCGACGTCAACTCGGACCCGGCGTCCTTCGCCGCGCTGAGCCTCTGCGGCGGGCTGACGGGCGCGTTCGGCTACCGCGGCGCCGAGTACCTGATCCGGCCGCTGCGCAACGACAGCGGCAACCGGGCGCTCTGGCACAGCCGCGGGGAGCACCTGCTGCAGCGCCGCCGCGCGCCCGCGCCCGCCGCCACCTCCCGCTGCGGCGTGGGCTCCGGCTTGAGCGCGGCCGTCGTGCAAGCCCTGCACAGGTACAAGGTCGCCCAGCGGGCCGACGAGGCGGGCCGGCCCCAGGGCGTCGTCGTGGCGGGGCGCGCCAAGCGCTTCGTCTCCGTGCCCAGGTACGTGGAGACGCTGGTGGTGGCCGACGAGTCCATGGTCAAGTTCCACGGCGGCGACCTGGAGCACTACCTGCTCACGCTGATGGCCACGGCGGCGCGCCTCTACCGGCACCCCAGCATCCAGAACCCCGTCAACGTGGTGGTGGTGAAGTTCCTGCTCATCGGGCAGGACGACAAGGGCCCCAAGGTGACCGGCAACGCCGCGCTCACGCTGCGCAACTTCTGCGTCTGGCAGAAGAAGTGGAACAAGGGCAGCGACAAGCACCCCGAGTACTGGGACACGGCCATCCTCTTCACCAAGCAGGTGCGTGCCCGGGCAGGGGCGGGAGAAGCGGTGCCCGACTTGCCACCCTGCGTCCCCAGCCCTCGACGCCTCCCTGTCCCAACGCGCGCCATGACAGCAGTGGCTCTTGGATGTGCCCTGGAGGTTTCCTGTGCGTGTGCAGAGCGCCGCTGCCGTGTGTGCCTGTGGTGTCTCGCTGGTGCCAGATGGGGGCAGTGGCGTTTCTACAGGGAGGTCAAAGCTCGAAGTCTTGCAAGAAGCCTTACTTTGCAGTGGAAATCACTCCTCTCCTGCACCGTTTTAGCCAATCCTCACAGGGAACAGCAACATCTTGGCGTTGCTTACTGGCTACAGCAGCAAGGGAGATAAGAGGAGGGATTTACATGACAGGGTAAGGCTTCTTGCAACACTTAGAGCTTTGCCCTCCCTGTAGATCCGCCTCTGGATGGGGCTGCCCAAGGGGGTGAGTTTGAGCCAGTGGGATTGGAGCCTGCGAAGGAAGCGACCCATTTCCCCGCTTGGCAAGTAGGAGGCGCTGTCAGAATGTGAGCTGGTTATCCCCCCCCCCCGTGTGTGACAGTGAGAGCGAGTTGGTCCTGGAAGCCACCTTGGCCCTGCCTTTCTGGGGCTCTTTTCATGCTCAGCCATGTGCATGCTTGAAAAAGAGCTCCGAGCCCTGTGCGCTGCATGCCCAAGAGCCCAGCTGATCCCCTGTGGCATCTCCATTGGAAAGGAACAGGCTCGGAAAGACCACCTTGGTCAGAGGCTGCCAGTCAGAGCAGGCACATTGTAGGCGAGGTGGACCCATTGCCAGACCCTGCATGGCAGCAGCCTCGGAGTGGGGATGCCGGGAATTGAACCCGGGACTCCAGCATGCAAAGCAGGTGGTGGAGCGGTCCTCTCGGGACCCCACCCATCGCCCGGCTTGTGCGTGATGTGGTTGGCAGGCAAGGGATTCCCCTTGAACAGCAGCCCAGAAAGCAAAGGGAAAAAAAGCGAAGCGCTGGCACCATTTTGGTGGGGCCGGTAAATGGGTCAGCGGAACGGCATTCCGCATCAGGAGGGATTTTGCTGCAAGATGCCAGTGGGCACCTTGCTGGGCAGGGAGGAGCCAGGCCGCTTGTCGTTCTTCTGCCCTCTCCATTCTTCCCTCCGCTTGCAGGCTTGTATTCTCCCAGTAAGCCTCTGGATTGAGAACCTGGAGCAGCAGTTGCCCATCAGCTCTTAGCATTTGCTAGATGGATTGTTTTTTTTTTCCTTTAGGAGTGGGAGAAACTCTGAGAAAGTTAGGGAGAAAAGTTCCTTTTGGGAACAAGAGCATGGGGCTAACGGTGCGGTGCAGTGGTTAGAGCACTGGACTAGGACAGGGGGTCTATAGCCATCCTTCTGCCCCAGCTCAGTCCATCTTCCCACTGCACATGGCCACTGTGGGGGTGAAAGAATGCGGGGCGGGAGAACAGCACATTCTGCTGTGAGTTCCCTTGAAGACGGGTGGGGCCAAAATGCAACAAGTCAACTAAGACAGACGGGGAATGCGATTCCCTTCCTTCCAAGGTGGTTGTGTGAGGACCATCTCAAGATAGCCCACGTGAAGCTCTCGCACACCCAGAAAGCACCATATCAAGTGTTATTTGGACCAAGGGAAAGTGATGGGCAGTTAGTTCAGGGCAGACAAAAGAAAAAGAGATCTTGGCACTATCCATCCTTATTTGATGGCATCAGCTGTCAGGTGTTACATGACTGTCATTGTGGAGTATCCATGGAGAACTGCGTGGAATTGGATTTCTAAGTGCTTCTCTACAGAGCAGTTTCTGGGGGACCAAGCCAAGCAGGAGAGCTTTTCTATGGGCTGGGCGAGAGACATCCTTGGTCCAGAAGGGTGTTTTTTTCCCCCCCCTCCTGATGCTCTTCCTTGCTTCTGCAACGGAGCCAAGAATTTGTACTGTAACTCCTCAAAACAGCTGGACATGGTCTGCTGTCTTCTTTTTCGGAAAGCACTTCCAGGGTCCTTCATTGCCATGTCTCTTAGGAAACTGGAGAAGAGTTAGGAATGTATGCCCCCTCCCTTAATGCACTCCAAGGTTCTTTCCTTTGGAAACGTTGTGTCTTGCTTGCCTCTCGCATGTGAAGTTCTTTCTTTCCTCCAGAGCAATGTGGTATGTGTGTGTTTATTTACATTCGACGCCAAGGAGTTATGAGTTAATCCGGCTGCATCGCTTGGCCCTTAAAGAGACCTCCATGTGGTTTAGCCTTTGGGACTGTAGCATAACGAAACTTAGAAAGACAAGCTGACTTTCCCCTGCGTTTTCAGTTTTTGTTTGGTGCCAGTGAAATGGGCTGGGCCAGTGGAGATCAGTGGGAAGTCCCTTGCTTGTTCATTGGCTCTCCAAAAAATTAACGTCTATCATAACTTCCTGCCAATCAATTCAACTTAATGGAGAGAGGAGGACTGGACCTGTTCTTAGCTCCTCCCATCTGTGGTCCCTTCCCTTCTCAACCTGGCGGATGCTGACAAAGCAGAGCCTCCTCTGTGATTGGTCACGTGCAATGGCATCTTGCCCAATAGGCATGCAGCTCTATTCTGAGTCCCTAAGCATCCATCATGATCTAGCAGTGAGTGACATTCAGATGCTTTCCAGCTGAGCCCGGTTCAAACAGGTCAGTGATGTCATTCAGGGGGAACGGACCAGAACGGGCGTTCCGGATCCTAACAGGCTCCGTGGCTGCTTCCGGGGTTTTTCTTTTCTTTTCTTTTTTTCCCAACATTTAAATTTGAACTCAAAAGTGAGTTCCTGTTCCTAAATCATTTGAATGACACCACTGAAACAGGTGACTGGCCTGAAACATTCTCAAGGAATTCTCCTTGCTGGGCTGGAATGCCGATCGCACGCTGCCCCGACCCATGGCAGCAATCCTGCACATACGCATCGGAAATGCTTCCAAATGACAAATGGTGAATGGCCCAGTGTCAGTTATGGCTGAATGGCGGTTTGAACCCAGCGGCGGTTTCCAAACTGAGTCTGACACTCCAGCTGCTACAAAACACTACCTGTTGCACCCAACAGCTACCCTTAGGTTGATGCAGCAGTTAAGAAAAGTGTGTGTGTGTTTAATGCTTAGTTTAGTGCATTCCTGTAGGACACTGGTTCCCAAACCTCTCTGACTGGCAGCTTACTGGGCCATCGGCCTTGGCTGGCTCCCCATTCAGGCTACAGTCCTATACATTGCATAGGGCAGCAGGTTTTTTGTGCACTTCACATCCAGCACCTCAATCGCTATTCTCACCATGGTTGTATGGTGTGTGGGGAGGGTGGGGGGTGTACAGGAATCCCCTGCATTGGAGCCCACCACTCCTGAGAGTGGCCCTGATGGCGTCGTGGCCAAGAGGCTGAGCGACAAATCCGGAAGTCCCTGCCTCGATTCTGCCGTGAAATCACTGGGTGGCCCCAAGCAAGCTCTTCCCCTGCCCCCCCTTCTGTATGCAATAGGGGCGGGGAAAGCTTGCCAAACCTCACAGGGTTGTTGCGGGGTGATGAAGAAATCCACACAAAGTGTTTTGGACACATGAAAGCACTCAGCGCCTAAAATAATAATAATAATAATAATAATAATAATAATAATAATAATAAAAAGCAATTAAGTATTATGACTCAGCAGGGGGCTGTGACTTGATTCTACAATCTGATTAGCAAATGGCTTTTTTTGCAAGAGGAGCAGGATGAAAGAGTTGGCAGGGTGTCCCCCTTCTAAGACTTTGGGAAATAAGACCCTGAATGCTGGCTGAGGGCAGGAAGGCAGCCTGGAACTGAATGCAGTTGGAACCCAGCTCAATGGGAAATGGCCACTCAAAGCATCCCCTGACGTTTGGCACAATATGAAATAGCTGATACAGTGGCCTGAAAGAGGACTGTGCGAAGAGCCAGTTTAGTTCGGCATCCTCTTTCTCCCACTGGCCAACCAGATGTTTCTGGGAAGCCTGAAAGCAGGGCATGAAGGTGAGAGCACTGCCATCTCAGTGCCATCCGACCCCACCTCTGGAGTTCTTGGCCAAACAAGGCGTGACACAACAGAAGCTTCATGGCACTGCAGATATAATAATAATAATAATAATAATAATAATAATAATAATAATAATAATA
>JAJKFI010000102.1:1731055-1756976 GCA_029204185.1 Lerista edwardsae | reverse complement strand
TAATAATAATAATAATAATAATAATAATAATAATAATAATAATAATACTTGGATATATGGCAACACCAGGCTGTGTGCATGTTGGGTTAAAGGTACAGCGCAAGGGGAGAGAAGGGGTCGTCCCTCCTCCTGCACTGTAGCCAGGGGCGTAACTAAAGAAGTGCAAGGGGGTGCAATTGCACTGGGCAACAAGCTTTTTTTTAAGGGGGGGCAACAAGCTGAGCTTGACACTAGTGGCCAAAATGGTGAAAACGTTGGAGTGTATGAATTTTGCCATCCTGTTGTATACTGTTGGAAAGGAAATGCAATGCAGAATGCAATGAAACACACCCGAGTGTCATATCTTTACTCTGTCAAAAGTTATGGCCAAAAAACCAGAGAAGACGCAAGTACAACGGTGACATCACTTCCTGTTTTGATGTCACTTCCTGGTCAACGTTTTGCTCTCTGCGCTGGGCTGAGCTTTCAGTAGCTACGCCTCGGCCTGCAGCACTGAGAAGTTGCAGAAAGATGATCTGGGGGCAGAGGGGAGGAGAAATCAGTGTTGTGTGTAAGAACACATGTGTGCACGAGAGGTCACGCTCTCGCCTCCCCCCTAACTCCCATTGCTGTCACCCCAGCCCTTCCCCAACTCAGACACAGACTTGGGGGCTGGAGAGCGGGTGGCAGCTGTAAAAAATTTGGCCCACCCAATTTGGTCCCATATGCGCCTCCCCAGTTGAAGGCATAAATCAAGAAGGGGGAGGGGAGGGTGACCCATCCCTAGGGGGTCACTGGAAAGCCCGTGGGAAGCTACATTTTGTGGCCTGGTACTTTTCTGCCAGGGACTGCCAACCACCCTCGTGTACATGGGTAAAGCTTCAAGGAAGAAGAACCACAGACTTTGGTGTGGTTTGGCTGAACATGTGAACCCATTCAAAGAGGAACGCTCTCCTCCCTCCCTCCCTCCCCTTCCAATTCTTTGCATGATGTTGGACTGGAACAGGGCTGCCTTGGCTGTGGCCTCTCTGCTGATCTATGGTGGAGGACTGCAGGAGCCTCACATGGTATACATTAGAGCAGGATGTGGCTCGGCAGATGAGACCCTCGCTTAGCAGAGACGAGAGCTGGAACTTGTCCACGAGCTTTGAAACGGAGTTGAATGTTCCCCGCCCCCTATTTTTGTGTCACCGCGCACAGTCTTGTGACAAATATGATATCCCTTACCCGACTGTAAAAATTCTTCATGGGGGTGGGGAAAGACCCATTTTCTAGCATTAGCAATGCGGTCTCCCGGCTACTTAGGGAACAATACAAAGCAAAATGCAATCTTTTAATAGATAACACAAAGGTGTCTTAAATTCTCCTTCTCTTCCTCATTCTCTGGAATTCTATCCCGGAGCCGATGAGTAACCCTCTCTTTTGCAGGACAGGCTTTTCCATAACTAGTTCCAAAGTAAAACTCTTTTGGAAGCAAATAGACCATTGCAAGTGTGTGTGTGTGTGTGGGGGGGGGGGGTTCCCTTAGCAATTTGGACAATGCAATTACTATAGGCCTGAACTTTACGTTGACCTTTTTTTCTATTTGGGTAGCATCTTCTGGCCCTCATTAATAGCAGAGGTGGTTTGGTGGGTTGAGAGATGGTGTAGTAGCTGGGAGAAGGAGTGCTAAGGATGATGACTTCCCCTGAAATCAGCAGGTGGTCTTAGGCAAGCCTTAGAGTGCATTCTAACCTGGAGTTAAGCCAGCACAAGGGCCACTGTAAAGTGCATTTGGACCACCCTCCAAATGACCAAAAAATGAGCACGTCTGTGTGCTGGCCTCTCTGACTCCAAGAGTGGTCCAAACATACCTTATAGTGGCCCTTGTGCTGGCCTAACTGCTGCCGGCCTAACTCCAGGTTAGGATTGCGCCCTCTTGCATGCGCAAGACAGAACATTGACATAATGATCTTGTGTGTCTGTATTCTGTAGCACAACTCTTTGGAACTCTGTGCAGCTTGTACATTGAGATGAGTGTTGCGTCCCACGTTGAAGGCCTTCTCCTCTCTCCCAACCAAGAGCCAGCTTGCACTTTTTGCGCATTACTGCACAGCTCATTCCTCAGTCCTCGATGTGAGAGCATTGGATCAACAAAGACATCTGCCTTTCCTGAACATCTGTGGTCTCTTGATACTCTGAAATCTTGCTGCCTGCCAAAAGGCTGTTGCATAAATCCCGAGCCCTTGTTTCATTAATTTTCGGGGTTTTTTTTTTCCAAAAGCAACTAATTGATGGTCAATTTGCAAGTCTAGTCAACAAGTTGGGGGAGGGACAAAGAGGGCTGTTGGCCATCATTCTCTGGAAGGTCCTCTGCTCATGCAGTGGACAGCAAAGTGCTTCTTCTATGAGAAGTCCTGGAAACTCAGCACTGGGGAAAAAATGAGGTTGGGTGATTTAGATTAGGAAGTCCTACCTCTGCATTTCTGTCTCTCCATCCTTCTTGCCACCAAGGTCTGGGTGGTTCCTATCATCCCCCCCTCCACCTGTTCTCTTGCCCCAAACCCTACCTTACAATTCTTGCACCTCCTGGCAGCTCTCTTCCCTTATGCAAGCCTTTTCTTTTCCCCATTTGGCATTTGTTTCTATGCAACTCGCTAGCACTGCAGCAGAGCATCAGTAACCTTCATGGGCAGCTGCAAGACAGCAAGGATCATAGGATTTCGAAGGGCACCTGGCAGCATCCGTTTGCACCCAGGCCCAAGGGCGGAGCTTCTGGTGCATCTCTCAGCCCGCAGCCAGCCTCAGAAAATGGGTCACTGTGTCAGTGCAGGTGTTGGGCAGGGAGCCAAAGTCTGCCTTCCGCGAGCAAGGAAATGGGAGAGGACCAAAAAATGAGTCAGGCAACATGCATGGCCAGCTTGAGCACAACAAGGCCTCTCTCTCAAGGCCCAGCGCAACATGACAGTAGCCCTCCGCCTGCTTGGGTAAGGAGTACACAGGGTGGACGTTCACTCCCCCGATGCTGCAGCGGTCCCAATTCAGACTGCGCCGTCTCCCACGCAAACTCTTTACTCAAGAAAGAAAGCCTTCGCTGACATGAAGGGGAACTTTTCTTCCTCGCGTAAATGGGCATGCGTAGGGCAGTGCAATCTGGATCGGGACCGTACGGAAAGGTCAGTGTATTGTCTCCTGGCTCTAGCTTGGTCTGCAGTGTCCGCCTGGGTGCTGTGTGCCCGAGTGAAGTGTATGCTGGAACAAATGACATAGCTGGCAGCATGTGACATTCGGCTTCTCAGGTTAACCAAGGTGGTCCTTGTGGAACACACGACTGCGTGTCTGTGCCTCACTGCTTCAAGTGGCAAGAAGTTCCAGAGGCACAGAGTCACCTGGGTTTGGACTTCCTTTAGAGGAGAAATCATTGGGGGGCTTAGGGTGTCTTAGTAATGGTTGCTTGATTTACAGATACTAGTCAATTCTAGTTATCCACTGGGGTTAGGTTCCTGGAATGTCCAGCGGATACTGACTCAGCCAATATGGAATCATTGATCCTGTGGTTTCAGTGGGGTTAGGGCAGTGATTCCTAAACACACCTCTGTGTGTGCGGTCCTCCCTGACTCCAAGAGTGGTCCAAATGTGCTTTACGGTGGCCCTTGTGCTGGCCGAACTCCAGATCAGAATTGTGCCCTGAAAGACATTGTAACTCTCAAGCCCATTTCTTCATCCTACAGCTACACTTTCTAAACCTAGAGAAGTTTCTGGAACTGAAAGGACCTGCTCGGCTTCCTCCAAGAAGCAGGTTGGCTCAAGACCAGAAAGAAGCTTGTCTTGTGCTCCCAGTGGGGAACTTGGTCTTCAAGCTCATCGAAGGCCAACGGTGGCATGTGCTTCTTCCGCAAAAAAGATAAATGGAAGACGACAGATGGAAACTGGGGCGGGGAGGAAGCCACACACATATTTCAGGAAAGACCTGGGAGTATAAGCATCACCTTGCCGGATCTGGCCAAGAGTCTGTCTAGTCCAGGATATTCGTTTCCGACTGCAGTGGGGTCGATGTGTCTGGGAAAGCCCACGAGCAGAACTGGATGGAGCCAGCCAGCCAGCCCCTCTTCGGTTCATCGGATTCCGCTTGGCCTCTGCTCACAGAGCTTTCCTGAAATAACCCATCTGGCTTTGTCATTCCCACGCAACTTTTTTTCCATGTGTACAGAGTGCTGGTTCCAAAAAGGGATGCCAGAAAACATGAGTGTGCCACAAGAGCAGGCCTTGGAGAATCTGGCCAGGCTGGGATGCCTACTGTACGCTGTAGGATCCCTATGGAGCAAATGGCCCCAACACGGCTCTGAAGCTCCTTAATCCAAGAGACTGACGTTGCTCGAAGGCAGGGGTCTCCAAACCTTTCAGCCAGAGGGCCGCGTCAAGTATCTGGCATGGGGAGCCTCTTCCCTTTGTTGCTCGTGTTTTCTTATTGATTGTGAGCCGATATCCCAACTGCTGCCATTCTGATCCTTTCCGTAAGATTTAGGACCATCGCAGCCAAATTCCAGCTCCTCGTACCACAAGCATCTTGAATTCCTTTGGCTGTCAGCAAGATCTCAGAAAATGATAGGGGTGAAAAATGATATTCAGGTCTCTTCCCCCAAAGATGAAAGATGCCCATGTGTGTGAATTCCAGGCAGCCATTTATCTTGCTGCCCACAATCCTGCACTTCAAAGGAGTCCACCCCCCAGAAAGGAGGAGGTCACAGATACCGATCTGTCTTTTAGGGAGGAGGAGAAACACACATGTAGATCCAGGGGGAATCTGAGGGCTCAGGACAGGAGATGGGAGGTGCACCATCTCTCAAATGCTTTCTTTAAAGTTTTGTAAAGGATGTTCCTCTCCACGCTGAGGGCATGCTCTGAGGATAGGCCAGGGGCGCAGCTCATGAAAATGTAGCCCAGTGCAGAGGGCAAAACGTTGCTGCAGAAGTGACATCACATCAGGAAGTGACATCACAATTGCATTTCTGTTTTCTCTGGGTTTTGGGCCATCACATTTGATAAAATGAAGATATGACACTTCAGCTTGTTGCATTGCATTCTGCATGAAATTCCACAGCGACTGATGTATAACATGACAGTATTATTCCTAATAAGCACATCTTTTAACAGATTACAATGTTTGCATGACAGTTGCATTTTCATTTTCTGTTTTTTTTGCCATATTAGATAGAGTAAAGATATTACACTCTAGTTCATTTCATTGCATTCTGCATCAAATCACCTTTACAATGACATATAACATGATGGTATTATTCATACCTACCAAAGCTTTCATAATTTTGGCCACTGGTGTCGAGCTCTACTTGTTGCCCCCCCCCCAAAAGCTTGTTGCCCGGTGCAATTGCACCCCCTGCACTTCTTTAGCTACGCCTCTTGGACACGCATTCCCTTTCAGGATGGTTTACAAGCTGGTAGGCTCTGACCTGAAGTTCTTCCTGCCACTTTGCAGCAGGAGGATATGGAATCAATTTGCAGCATGCTCTTAACGGCGCAGCCTGGAACGCAGCCTACGCAGGGTTGTGCTGTGGCCTCTGCAAGGAGCATCTGTGGGGCTGTGATGTCACTCCTGGCTCCTGACAAGGCCTGGACAGCTTATCGCTTAAGACAAGGATGTGGCCGATATCCCCCCGAGGCTCCTGACGTCAGAAGCCAATGATATGGTCCTTTCCAGCTGCGGCACTGGTGGTGTAAAGCTTTTAGGCCTGTGCGATGGGAAGACAATCAGAACACTCACAGCAAGGCTTCCAGCTGGGGAGGTGAAACCTTTTCTCTTGCATGCCCTCCGCTGATCGATAAAGCATCACGTCCACCACTGAGGACTTTCCAGGTTTTTCTCAGCCGCAAGCAAGGCTGGAAGTTCTATCAGCGGTGCTGTCTCCATAACCGGGGAATCATCCGAAATTGGGGGAGGCCCCATCCTTGACAGCAAGGCAATCTTCCTTCTGTTTTCAGCTGTGTGCATTTTCTTTCCCCTGCCCAGGTCTTTAAATGCTTTCCCAGCCCCATTGCCTGTCTCCCCCGTACCACATCCTAGATCGTCTTTCCTGCCCTGCTCGCATCCTAGAGAGGGTTTGTTTTCTTTGCCAACAGGCAGACACTTCCCAGTTGTGTCCAAGACCTTTGTTTGTGAGTTCTTTCTCAGGGTTTTGCCATCTTAGTCTTTCATAACCCTCTTGCTTACGGGATGTATGTTCAGTGCCCTGTTGGTCCTTAAGACTAAAGAGCCTCATTTTTGTTCTCTGCAGGATTTGTGCGGTGCTACCACCTGTGACACTTTGGGGATGGCAGATGTTGGCACCATGTGTGACCCCAAGCGCAGCTGCTCGGTGATCGAGGACGACGGCCTTCCCTCTGCATTCACAACCGCTCACGAACTGGGTAAGGAACAGAGTGCAGAATGAGGCTTTCAACCAAATTGGACACTTAATAAGAACATAAGAAGAGCCCTGCTGGATCAGGCCAAAGGCCCATCTAGTCCAGCTTCCTGTATCTCACAGCGGCCCACCAGGTGCCCCAGGGAGGCATGAGACAACAAGATGCCTGCATCCTGTTGCCACTCCCTTGCACCCGGTACTAGTAGCCCACCACCTTTGTAAGGAGGTTGCACAATCCATCATGGCCTATAGCCCACGATGGACCTTTCCTCCAGAAATCCATCCAATCCCCTCTTAAAGGCATCAAGACCAGATGCCATCACCACCTCCTGTGGCAAAGAGTTCCACAGACTAACCACCCGCTGGGTAAAAAAGTACTTCCTTTTATCTGTTTTAACTCTCCCAACCCTCAGTTTTAGCGGATGCCCCCTGGTTCTGGTGTTTTGAGAGAGGGAAAAGAACATCCCTTTATCGACTCTATCCCGTCCATGCATAATTTTGTATGTCTCAATCATGTCCCTCCCCTCAGGCGCCTTTTTTCTAGGCTGAAGAGCCCCAAACGCTGCAGTCTTTCTTCATAAGGGAGGTGCCCCAGCCCCGTAATCATTTTTGTCGCTCTCTTCTGCACCTTTTCCAGCTCCACTATGTCCTTTTTGAGGTGCAGCGACCAGAACTGTACACTTACTCTGTGTAGCTTGGTATGTCTGCCCTGATCCTCCTCCTCCTCCTCCTCCTCCTCCTCCTCAGCCTCAGTAGGGGCTTCAGACAGTGTTCTTTCCCACCCTGACTATTTCGTTGCCGCTGTTCCTTCCGGCACCACCAGGGCTTAGACTGGGCTGCCCGAGCACCAAGCCTGGGGGATGCTCACATTTCACGTACACTTAAAAAATAAGGCGTAAGGAGACAAATTTGGTCTTCGCTCACGAATGACATGAATTGGCATAGGGTTACAGATCTGTGGGCCAAATCAGGGCACAATCCTAACCTGGAGTTGGGCTGGCACAAGTTAGGCCAGCAAAGTTTGACCTGCACAAAGGCCAACATAAAGCGCATTTGGACCACTCTTGAGTCAAGGAGGATGGCACATGTCTGTGTGCTGGCCTTCCTGATTCCGAGAGTGGTCCAAACATACTTTACAGTGTCCTTTGTGCTGGCCAAACTTTGATGGCCTAACTTGTGCTGGCCTAGCTCAAGATCGTGCCCTTAGTCTGGTGTGAGATGGAGAAATCATGCATCCAGATGATGCATTAAAGTTGTGAAAGGAGCTAGAAAAACAATAAAAAGTAAGCTGTTAGAAAGCAGGACAAACTGCTTTTGTCTTTTGTCTTTGAAGTACTTTAGCGGAGGTTCCTGTTGAGCAGTCTGTGGCTCTAGTACCATCTAGCATTAAGGCTCTGCAGTTCTGTGATCCGGTTCAGTACTTTAGCCTTCCAGATCTGATCAGGCAGGCACCGGGAAGCAGGTCAGAGGGTACCAATTACAGACTCTTGCTTGGTGTAAGCTTTTCACCCATCAGTCCTGCAGCATCCAGTCAGCCGGTGCCTGTGCTTTGCATCTGTCTGGCTTTGCTGTCCTGCAGCTCTGCGCCAGCCCAGTCTTGGCTTTCGGTCCTCATCCATCATCTTGTGGTTTAGGAAGTGGCCAGGGAAAACCAGAGCCACAGTAAAGAGGCAAAGACCATGTCTGCGGTCATCGCCTGGGGAGCTGCTTTTTGGGGACGGACAGATGAAGCGGGAATGGCTGGATCCATAAAAAAAAAAAGATGCTGTTTCTTGGTCCATAATTAGAACAGATGGTTTAAAATAGGTCTTGAAGGCCTCAGGAAGTTTGAGACAATGGCAAAGCTTCCAGAACAGCTCAGTGGGGAAACTCCACCTTTGTGTGTGCGTTTGTGTGTATTACTGGGGCTCTGTAATGTTATTCCCAGTGCTAAAGGGAGGTTTGATTGGGAGTGTTGGAAAACAGCTGTGAGGAAGAGAAGAGGGTCCGAGTTACGGACTCAGCCGTTTTGGCTTTGCTGCTGCTCCAGTTCCCAGGACTTGGAAATCCTGAAGCAACATGTCACGGCCAGGATGCATTCGACACACACCTCGATCCGGAAAAGCTGCGTGCCAGGCTGCGAGCAGGATTTGCAGCCTGCTCGCTTGGCTCCGGTTTGGATAACAGGAAGAGGCTGGGGGCTTGATCAGGACCGAAATCAAATTCCACGTTCACCAAGTAAGTTAGGAATCGGCTGTTCCGGAAGCGAGGTGGCCAGGGATCAGATTGCCCAGGCAGAACAGGAAGACACACATGTGCAGCCAGGCTTTGCAGGAGAAGGGGATGTGCGTCCCTTTTCCCTGCTGTAAGGATGCGGACGGGCGAGTGGTCTACTAGCCTCTGTGTAGAGCTGCCCAGCTCTATACTGAGGTCAGGATCAGTCTTGCTGCAAGCTCACGTCTCCCTCTATACGAGACTACTTTCACTGAACATCTGTGAGGCCCTGAGGTTTTTTCATTGGAGCAGGACAGAGGAGGCTCCGATTCCCCACCCCTGAGTTGTAGAGCATTTGTTCTACGTGCAGAACGCCATTCAGTTTTATGCATCTCCTTGGCAGGGCTGGGAATGGGAAATACCCCCACAGGAGAGCTGCATAAATATTGCATTAGATGATCCAATGGTCTGATGCAGGAGACGACAACCTCCTAAGTACCTGCAGGACTATGTGAAGCTTACTATTAAAACACCTGGTTACCTGGTTCTAAAGTTTGACTGAGTGAATGTTTATTCCAGCCAATTCCAACCGGAGGTTATTCAGCTGCTCCCGATACTATCTACTATCTGTTCTTGCATGTCCAGAAGTTTGAAGGAAAGGGGTGGTGGTCCCTGGTTCCCCGAATGACTTGGGGAGGGGGCGTCTGAATCAGGAACTAGTTCCTCTCCTTTTCTCTCCCTCCCTGGGCTTCTCGGGTTTCCTTCTCATTTCTTTTGCAAGGACCAGTCTCTGCACACAGAGCAGATGGTGTGAATCTTGGCCAGCGAACTGCTGGCTTGCAGGCTCTCTCTGGCAGCAGTATGCATGCATCTGTTGTAACTTCTTCTTTCCTGTCTTTGGGGGCAATCTGATGAGAGCACAAGCAGCGAGGAATTCGCAAGCATCCAAAGCAGCCATGATCACACTGCAGGCATTTCCAGAACATAAGCAAAAGGAGTGCCTTACGGACTATGGAAGGGAGAGTTGGGGATATGTACAGCAAACATAGGCCTGTAGGATCCATGAGCCCCAAAGCTGTGGGCTCTGTCTGGTGAACGGAGAGGACAATCTCTCGATCTCTCTCTCTGCCTGATTTTGAACATCTCAACTCTCTTCCCTTCTAGGGCACGTGTTCAACATGCCCCACGATAACGTGAAGGTCTGCGAAGAGGTCTTTGGCAGGCTGAGAACCAACCACATGATGTCTCCCACTCTCATACAGATTGACCGCGCCAACCCCTGGTCGGCCTGTAGCGCTGCCATCATCACCGACTTCCTAGACAGCGGACACGGTGAGCAGGGGATAAGGGTGTAGGTAGGTAAAAGGAATCAGGGATGTGGTGGCACAGCGGGTTAAACCGCTGCTGCTGGGCTTTCCGACCGGAAGGTTGGGAGTTCAAGACTGCGCGACGGAGTGAGCTCCCGTCGCTTGTCCCAGCTCCTGCCAACCTAGCAGTTCGAAAGCACCTAAATGCAAGGAGATAAATAGGGACCACTTCGGTGGGAAGGGAACGGCGTTCCGTGCGCTACGGCGTAGAGTCATGCCGGCCACATGACCACGGAAGCTTGTCCTCGGACAAAACGCCGGCTGTACAGGCTTTGAAACAGAGATGAGCACTGCCCCCTACAGTCGGTCAGGACTAGACCATCCGGTCGTGGGGAAACCTTTACCTTTAGGTAAAAGGAGGCAGGGATAAGGGACAAGGCAAGGAGACTTAGGACCCAATCCTGCCCAACTTTCCAGTGCTGATGCAGCTGCTATGCTGCCCCGAGGTAAGAGAGCAAACATTCCCTCCATGACTGTCTCCCCACCAATGCAGGGCATGGTGCACACCCCATTGGCATGGCGGCATCTGTGCTGGAACGGTGGATAGGATTGGGCCCTTATTTGGGAGTAAGGCTAAGCAGTGCATTTTTCGGTTATTACACCATTAGGTATAGTACAGGGATTCCCAAACATGCCTCGGTCATGACACACCCGCAGCTTTTTCTTCCCAGCTCAGCTGTGATCTTGGATCTCTCAAAATCTCATGATATTCTGAAACCCCCCAACTGCAGACCTGCGCTTTCAGAGGGAGGGCACCCCCTTCCTTTTGTGACTGCTAGATCAGCGTCCAGCATGGCACAGCAGGCTCCTCTCTTGCCAAAACGGGACTGCATTCCATGAAATATTCCTCCCTTGCTGACTTCCTCTCCCGCGGCCTTCCAGGTGACTGCCTCTTGGACCAGCCCGCCAAGCCGATCCCGCTACCCGAAGACCTCCCAGGGTCCAACTACAACCTCAACCAGCAATGCGAGCTGGCCTTTGGCATCGGCTCCAAGCCCTGCCCGTACATGCAGTACTGCACCAAACTCTGGTGCACAGGGAAGGCCCGCGGCCACATCATGTGCCAGACGCGCCACTTCCCCTGGGCTGATGGCACCAGCTGCGGAGAAGGGAGATTCTGCTTGAAGGGCGCCTGTGTCGAGAGGCACAACATCAGTAAGTACCGGGTGAGTAACTGATAGCTCTGTGTTGAGGATGTAGCTTGAGGAAGGGAAGGCTTGTATTTCCATTCTGCGCACTTGTGTATCAAGCTCCACAAGCAGCTCTCTTTCCAAGGCTGCCGTCCAACACATGCTTGCTTTGGAGTAAGCCCCTTTGAATGAACAGGACCTGCTTCTGAACGTGCAAGTTGGTGCCACATTTGTTGTTGTTGTTCAGTCGCTAAGTCGTGTCCGACTCTTTGCGACTCCCTGGACCTCAGCACGCCAGGCCTCCCTGTCCTCCACTAGCCTCCGGAGTTTGCCCAATTTCATGTTCATCGCTTCGGTGACACTATCTAACCATCTCATCCTCTGCCTCCCTCTTCTCCTTTTGTCTTCCTTCTTTCCCAGCATGAGGGCTTTTTCTAAAGAGGGCTTTTTCACCTCTCTTCTCATGAGGTGGCCAAAGTATTTGAGCTTCAGCTTCAGGATTTGTCCTTCCAGGGAGCAATCAGGCTTGACTTCCTGGAGGATGGACCGATTGGATCTCCTCGCAGTCCAGAGGACTCTCAAGAGTCTTCTCCAACACCATAATTCAAAAGCATCTATTCTTCGGCGCTCTGCCTTTCTTGTGCCACATGCAATAATACAAATCAGAATCCTAGCGGTGCATCTGTGACCAACTGCCTTCATGGCCTGTCGGCTTGCTCATGTCGTTGCTCCCCCAGCCCCACAACAGATCTGGCAATACTATTCCCAAACCTGCTGCCTATCTAAGGCAGAGTCTGGCTGGGGTGAGAGGGGAGCGCTTTACACATGCTCAGAGGTACTCTTTCCCCGGCTCGATGGCAAGTATGTAGCCCTGCGCTTGAGCAAAATGCGGTGCAGAAGGTTGGGTCATTCAAGGCTAACCAACTCGTGGGAATGTGAAACGGCTGTGTGATCCGGCTGACAACAATTGCTGTGCGTTTGTCTCATGGCATGGCAGATGGACGGCAACTGGAGCAAGTGGGCACCCTACGGCCAGTGCTCCCGGACCTGCGGTGGAGGAGTCCAGCTGGCCAAGCGTGAATGCAGCAACCCACCTCCGGCGAACGAAGGGAAATACTGCGAAGGGGTTCGAGTGAAATATCGTTCCTGCGGCCTGGAGCCTTGCTCCAATTCAGGTGAAGCTTTGCACGGTGTGTTTTTGCCAAACCAAGCGCATGCATGTGCGGATCAGACCAGTAGTGTCATCCACTGGTCACTTTTGATTGGCGCTTGTTGGGGTCCGCCCACCGGAAGTGATGTCGTGGCAGGAAGTGAGGTCATAGCTGGAAGTGAGGTCATGATGCCGCCGCCACCACACTGCCTGCCTGCCTGCCTCCTCACAGAAAGTGCGGGCAACGGCTGCGGGCGTGCAGTACGCATGCGCAGCTGCTGAGCCAACCAGCCGACGGGGCCAGCTTCGAGTGGGCGGGGCCAGCTCAACTTCTAGGAACCGGTACTCGCGTAGTGGTGCGTAGTGGGTGCATGACATCACTGGATCAGACCCCTGGGCTCTTTTGACACTGAACGGAATTCTTTTCTCGCAGTCCCAGGCAAAAGCTTTCGAGAAGAGCAGTGCGAGGCATTCAACGGTTACAACCACAGTACAAACCGGCTCACGGCCACCGTCTCCTGGGTGCCAAAGTATTCCGGAGTGTCTCCCCGGGACAAGTGTAAGCTCATCTGCAGAGCTAACGGGACAGGATACTTTTACGTCTTGGCTCCAAAGGTGAGTTGGGAAACCAGATAGCTATCTTGCACAGCTGGAAGAGGGCAGAACCGGGGCAAACGCAGTTTGTGGGATTGGCTGCAAAAGCAGGCATACTTAATGGAACTTTTAATGGGACATAATGCGGTTTCCCCCTCCTTTTTTTTTTTTTTTTAATGTTCTCCAAAGGCAGATGTTTGAGTAGATGAAATTTTCCTTGGAAAATACGACCTGCAGAAATACTTTTCCTTTTGCACCGAATGAAGACATTTTGCTGGTGGCCAGATTGTGGGCGCAATCCTAACCTGTAGTTCAGCCAGCACAGTCAGGCCAGCAAAGTTTGGCCAGCACAAGGGACACCGTAAAGTATGTTTGGACCACTCTTGGAGTCGGAGAGGCCAGCACACAGACATGCACTATCCTCCCTGACTCCGAGAGTGGTCCATACACCACTCCCTTGTATCTGGCATTCTGAGGTAAAATTCTGAGGTAAATATGAGGTAAAGAAAGCAAAGTTTGGCCAGCACAAGGGACACCGTAAAGTATGTTTGGACCACTCTTTGAATCAGAGAGGTGAGCAGACGTGCACCTTCCTCCCTGACTCCGAGAGTGGTCCAAACATGCTTTATGATGTCCCTTGTGCTGGCCAAACTTTGCTGGCCTAACTGTGCCAGCCGAACTACAGGTTAGGATTGTGCTCTCAATAAAGACATGACTGTTTAGAGCCAATTCCTGGTTCTAATGTGCATGATTTCATGCCGAACGCAGCTTACATCTGCATCAGAGTATCAAAAGAGACCGTGTCCCCCTTTATTGACGGAGTGGTCTTGGACCAGACAAATACAAAGTGGTCTTTCCGTCCACATGAGTGTCTCACATTTCAAAGCTCAGGCTGTGTACGCAGATGGGGGAAACCTCTTCCCAGAGGACCCCAAATTAAACATCCTGTATCTTGGTGATTGTCAGGTTGTGGACGGCACCCCTTGCTCCCCCGACTCCACCTCGCTCTGTGTCCAGGGCAAATGTATCAAAGCAGGATGCGATGGGAAACTTGGCTCCAAGAAGAAGTTTGACAAGTGTGGAGTGTGTGGCGGAGACAGCAAGAGCTGCAAGAAAGTCTCGGGCCTGTTCACCAAACCCATGTGAGTGCATGTCCTTTTCAGGCCTTCCTCACTCAAACGGTCAAGGCACACCATCAAGACGGTTGGCAATTGACAAGGCACACAGTGCTGCCAGAGGGGAACTCACAACCCTACTAATCAGTGACTCACAACCCTACTCCCCCAGTGGTGTCATCTAAATGATTTAAGAACAGGTACTCACTTTTGATTGGCACGTGTCGGGACCCGCCCACCGGAAGTGACGTCATAAGCCAGAAGTGATGTCGTGGCAGGAAGTGACATGAAAAAAGCCCTTTTTGAGGCCTCAGATGATTTTAAACTGACCCAACAGTTGCAACAGTATTCCACAGCACCCCCAGAACATGTGAAGGAGGCCTGGCATCATGTTAAAACCTCAGAGCAACTCATTTTTCAGTGGCAAGGCAAGGCAAGGCAAGGCTCTGCTCGCTGCCTGCCTGCCTGCCTGGCTCTGAGAACATGCAGGCAACTCAAACATGCAGGAAATTCAAATGTTGCAGAGGGTGGAGTCGACGAGTGGGCGGGCGAATGGGCGGGGCCAGCTGTAATCCTAGAAACCGGTACGCGCGTACCCCCGCGTACCCCCTGCATGACATCACTGCCCTCTCCCCAGTGCTCGCGGTACACCTGGGGAAGCATTTGCAGCGCACCAAAGTGCCATGGCTCAAGGGTTGAAAGTGGAACTATAGAAAGTTCCGCCCTAGAAAATTAGAGTAAGACCACGGCTGTGTGAAGTTGCTCACTCGTATCTAAACGTGCCTTCTTGTCTCCCCCTCAAGGCACGGCTACAACTTTGTGGTGCTCATCCCGGCCGGCGCGTCCAACATTGACATCCGACAGCGGGGCTACAAGGGCCTGATCAGCGACGACAACTACCTGGCTGTGAAAAACGGGCACGGCAAGTACCTCCTGAACGGGCACTTCATCGTCTCGGCGGTGGAGAGGGACCTGTTGGTGAAGGGCAGCGTGCTGCGCTACAGCGGGACGGGGACGGCGGTGGAGACCCTCCAGGCCTTCATGCCCATCCAGGAGCCCCTGACGGTGGAGGTGCTGTCAGTGGGGAAGATGACCCCCCCTCGAGTGCGCTACTCTTTCTACCTGCCCAAAGAGAGCAAGGAGGACAAGTCTTCGTACCGCAAAGACGGAAAGCGGCCGCCGTTCATCCACAACAGCATCCTCAGCCTCTCCAACCGCCTGGATACGGGCAGGCCGGATTACAAACGCCCCTCCTACAAGTGGGCCACCACCAGCTGGGAGGACTGCTCCGTCACCTGCGGCAACGGGCTCCAGAAGCGCATGGTGCTCTGCCGCGACGCCCTGGGCCAGCTGGCCTCCGCCTGCGACGCCACCCAGCGGCCCGTCGACATCCGGATCTGTGGCGACCCCTGCCCCGCGTGGGAGGTGGGCGGCTGGTCCCCGTGCTCCAAAACCTGCGGCCGGGGCTACAAGAGGCGCGAGCTGAAATGCCGGGAGCGGGGCGGCCTCGAGCTCTCTCGCGACCGCTGCAACCTCAGGAAGAAGCCCCAGGAGCTGGACTTCTGCACCCGGGGGCCGTGCTGAGCGGGCGGGACCCGCCTCCGACCAAGGCGTCATCACGTCGTCACACAACGTCCGCCCGCTCTTGACAGTCGAGTGGCTCAGAAGGTTTCCGGAAGCCTCCGGGGGGGAGGGCGAGGGGGGCAGCTGAGCAGAGGGAGGGGGGTCTGTTAACGTAGGGTGCATTTCGACAGCCAAACCGGACTTTCCAGGAGCAGAAAGAGAAGGTCAGGCCAGCGAGGCGGAGCTGAGCAGGAGGGGTTTGCCGGTCTTCTGGCTCAGTGACGAAGCAGGAATAAACAACTACCTCGGCGCTGCCAAACCACCCAAAAACCTCCACCACGTCTTCTGCGGGCACGAGGGAGGAGTGCAAGCTCAGCGGGGAGAGAAATTGCCGTCCGGGTTGGACCAGAGCCCATGGCGTCATTCCTTCACAGCCGTGGCCCCACCCCTTCCCCAGTGTCACGGGGGGGGCGTCTCTTGGGGGTCCAGAAGCCTTCGGGAGGACAGTAAGGAATTCCCCGTTGCACCTGCAATACACTGTAAGGCGGAGGGACTGGTGCCGGCGGTACCCCCGTGGCCGACGAGCAAGTGACGCTCCAGCCCGGGCACACTGCCGGTATCTGGACCGACTTCTGCTTTCACGCTTCCATGCAGGGCTGGCAACCGGTCGTTGATTGGTAGCTTTGATATGTGTGTGTGTGTGTGTGTGTGTGTGTGTGTGTGTTTTAATTAACATTTATGGACGGAACAGTGTAGGGTTTTAAAACGGTGCCTAAAACCTCTTCCCTTTTGGCCTTCCTGGCAAACCTTTCTTGATCGCCTCTCTTAGGTCCTTCCGTGGAACTGTGTCAGATGATGTAGGGTGACGGTGCCATCTGTGTCCCACCCACACCCCCATACAATGCAAGAGGGACGGAGACAATATGGGTCTGTTTCTTGCTTTTATTTACACTCCAGTTCCTCCAACCCACCGTTTTGTATGAGTGTCTAGGAGTGGTTGTGAGCCTGGGCAAAACCCCTGTGAATCAGAACCTCTCTTCCTCGGAGGTGTCTCGGATGTTTGCCAGGCTACATTTGAGTGCAGTGCATGAAAGACCTGGAGGGCCAAATTGTCACTGTCGTGGTGATCCTTCTTTACTACTTGAACACTTCAAAGAAGGGCATATACAAGCAGCTGGAAAGGACAGCAGCTCTTGACCCTACCCCCCCAAAGGCTAAATCCTGTTCTACAATGCCAAGTGCATTGTAGAACAGGGTCCCTTCAATGTCCAGAACACCCCCTGTCGCACACATCTGGAACCCTAGTTGTGTGACATTGCACCCTGAAAGTTACACCCTTAAGCATGACTTCTATAATACAGAGGTTTTCTTTAGAACAAGGGCAGAGAGAGGCTGTGGTGCTTCTAAAGAAAACTTCTGTTTTATAGAACCCGACCAGGTCATTTCCAGTAGGTGTTAAATCCATCATTTTTCCTTTTTTTTGTACATGGAAGGGGACACCACCCTCATCCTCTTTCCTGAAGGGCTTCTTTTCCTAAACAAAAATTAGTCTTTGTTTATCTCTGCCGCATGTAGCAAATAGGAACTCTGGGTTTTCAAAATGGTGCTCGTCCAGAGAGTATTCAGTGGACCTTGGTCAACTACAGGTAGTAGCATCCTACCCTTCCCCCACCTCCTCAAAGATTGTTTACATGATTTTAACTTTGTATTGTCTGTGACGATCAACTGAAACGCAAAAAGCAGGATAGGATGGCGTTCCACTTGTGTGTAGGTTGTGCAAACCTACACAAACCTTGAGGCTCCACTGAAACCACTGGTGTATTTGCACAAGTGTAAACAAAATTACTGTGAGCACAGGAATAGACATTCTGGATCCTCCCTTGGGATGGGGAAAGGGAACATTGGAAGGACAACCAGTTGCAACAACACGGAGTCAATGGAAGGCGTAGTAGCGACTGGTGTAGAGAAGGCTTAGTTGACCTTCCCCTCTAAAGGCATTGTGTTATGTAAATGCTAGATTGTTGGCATCAAACTTCTACACATCTCGTATTATCATTATAAATCGGGTTAAAAGGGATCATAAAATTATCTAGTCCAAACCTCATTGGGGATTACTGGTGCTTTGTAGTGCCTATGAAACTGAGCTGTGAATAGCAACTCACCTTGCTGTCTCTGCCACAGACTCGCTCGTTGGCCTTAGGCAAGTCCCCTATAGCTTTGGTTCCCCAGCTGCATATCTCGTTATTTGACAGGGTTGTTGTAAGAACGACAGCTACATCATATCTGTGCAGTGCCTTGCACACTGAGGGCACAATCCCAACCTGGAGTTAGGCCAGCATAGTTAGGCCAGCAAAGTTTGGCCAGCACAAGGACCACCATAAAGCTCATTTGGACCACTCTCTGAGTCAGGGAGGATGGTGCACGTCTGTGTGCTTGCCTCTCTGACTCCAAGAGTGGCCCAAACATACTTTATGGTATCCAGTAGTGTCAGCCTACCGGTATGCTGGGCGGGTCTGCTCGGTCGCTGGGCGGGTCTGCTCGGTGATTGGCAGCGTGCTCGCTGCGTTCCATTGCGTAATGGTGAAAGCCCGCCCAGCGTACCGGTAGGCTGACACTACTGATGGTATCCCTTGTGCTGGCCAAACCTTGCTGGCCTAACTGTGCTGGCCTAACTGCATATTAGGATTGCACCCTGAGATTGATTGATTGATTGAGAGAGAGAGAGAGAGAGAGAGAGAGAGAGAGACTGTTTAACCTATTTTAAGTCTGTAGTGAAGATTACACACCTGTAAAACGTAGAGATCTCAAGTTTGCTGGTGTCTTTTCCTTTCTGTGAAAATGCAAACTGTCATCATTGTTAGTTATCTTCCTTTGTCTTTAACCCAGCGATGCCCCGATTGCTGACTTTCTCAGAGGCTTCTGATCCTAAATCAGGGTATAGGATCAAAAGTATTGGTTCCCAATACAATGTACAGCACTGTTCATCCTCGCCTATTCTGGTGTATGTGGGGAGGGAGGGGCTTGATTTTTTTTAAAAAAGTATAATCCTTTTGCAAGATGTACAGCAAAAGGATGGAAATGCCAATTGTACTGGCTGCTCTTTGTATACTGTGTATACTGTATGTTGGTCTCTGCTATTTGTGTGTTGATAGCAAACTGAAATAAAATTAAGTATTTAAAAAGTTTGGTTGCGGGCACATCTTTACACATTTTTTTTAAAAATGGACTACACTTTTCTTAAACGCACAAGAGCAGTTCAAAGAGGCTTAAAACCAGTGGTGTAGCAGTTCATATTGAGATATGACAGTCTCCTAGCCTTAGATCTGCTTAGATTCTACAACAACAAAATCAACTTTTAATATCTTTATTAGAGGGATTTATACCTGGTTCAATTGGGAGTAATTGACTCAGGGCGCAATCCTAAACTGAGTTAGGCCGGCATAAACTAAACCAGCAAAGTTTGACCAGCTCAAGGGATACCGTAAAGTATGTTTGGACCATTCTTGGAGTCAGGGAGGCCAACACACAGACGTGAGCCAT
The DNA here is from genome assembly GCA_029204185.1 of Lerista edwardsae. Classification (NCBI taxonomy): domain Eukaryota; kingdom Metazoa; phylum Chordata; class Lepidosauria; order Squamata; family Scincidae; genus Lerista; species Lerista edwardsae. Next base: position 1,737,947 of record JAJKFI010000102.1, on the reverse strand, counting down.
CCTCCCTGACTCCAAGAGTGGTCCAAAATGCTTTATGGTGGTCCTTGTGCTGGCCAAACTTTGCTGGCTTAATTTATCCCCATCTAACTCCAGTTTAGGATTGTGCTCTCAATCAGATTAAGGGTGCAATCCTAACCTGGAGTTAGGCCGGCACAGTTAGGCTAGCAAAATTTGGCCAGTACACCATAAAGCGTGTTTGTTCCACACTTAGAGTCAGGGAGGATGTGCTGGCCTCTCTGACTCTTAGAGCAGTTCAAACATACTTTGCTGTGTCCCTTGCACTGGCCAAACTTTGCTGGCCTAACTGTGCCGGCCTAACTCCAAGTTAGGATTGCGCCCTAAATCCGGCCCTGTGAGTGGGGTGAGAGCAAAACCCCTCTGTGCAGTTGGTGGCCTGCTTGGGGTTAGAAGCAAAGGGCAGGTGAGAGGAGAAGAGCCCCTAACCTGTCGACAATCCCCAATTCTGTCCCAAGCATCTTCATAAGACAGCAACAAGGCTGAGAAGAAGCTGCTATTTGTAGCAGGTCCTTCTAAGCCTCGCCATTCAGCAAGGGTAGTGAGAGTTGCCTCTTCCCAGCACACTCAGAATGAATCGGTCTGTTCTCTGGAAGCAATCTTGGCCCCAGCCTTGAGATAAGGCCACAAGCCCTGTCTTTCTTCTTGGGATGCCTCCACACTGAGCTGCCCATCAAAGCCTGTTCCAGGATGTGTCGTCCTCATTCTGTCCCCTAAAGAAACGGCATGATTTCCCCACCACCACCACTACCAGTGAAAAATGTTGCATCGGAGACTCTCGTAGGAATTGACTTGGCCATGGCCAACGGGAAGGAGGGAGGTTCATTTGCGTAACAGAAAAAATCAAGTACATTTCCCGATCGGTAATAAGCCTCGAATTGAGGTCCTCTGAAAACGATCACTGACAGTGATTTATAGTTTCATATTCTTTCTACCCCAAAGGTCCTGTTTAATGTTCCATTTTACTGCGACAAACAGTTTTATTAAGAACATCTGGTCATCTCTTTGAGCAAAGAGAGAGAGAGAGAGAAAGGCTATGTGCTTGACATTGCAAAGGTCACCAGTTCAGTCCCTGATATCTCCCGTAAATGGACCTCTGGTATCTGCTGGTGGACACCCTGCAGTGCAAGACGTATTCAGAGCACACTGGAGATAGCAAAAGGGCCAGTTAAATAATCTCTGACTGCAGGCCCCTGGGCATACAGTATTGTGCTTACTGAGGACGAATTCCAGTGTTAGATTTTTCCCACCCCAGAGGAACACCCGTGGAGGAATGCATGGGAAAAGATTGTGCTGAAAAACAGAAAAAATCCATGCCCAATGTCCAGAGAAGATTGGCAAGGAAGAGTGTGCAGCATCTAATCTAATCTCATGGCCACAGATCCTTCCTGCATCTGTCTTGATGTTGCACCCAGACGTGAAATTTTCTCATGGCTATTTCTCCAAGGAGGAACAAATAATTTCATTGGAAGCATTGCATTTTCCTCCTGAGCTTTGCCCACAAAAAAGCAGGAATGCTTCCCACATTCTCCTCATTTGAATTTCTCTCCCAAGTTTGGAGTTTTGAATTACCTGGTTTTGTTTCCAGAGCAGAACTGAATCAACTAGAATTCACTAGTAGGTCCATAGAACAACTAAGGAACTTAGTTCTTCCCTCTGGTCCCTTTGTATGTGTCATCCTGAATTCCTTGGAGAGAGGGTGCGGTTCCAGATGCAATTTGATCATACTTGGGAAGCTCAGATCTCCATGGAAGCTGTGAGTCAAAGGAAGGGTTGACTCCTACAGTCCCATGCACTAGCAAGTGTACACATTATGTACAGTATATACACAGGGTGTAACTTTTACTGTATGCAGGTTGGAAATTCTCAGCAATCTTGTGAAATAATAATGAAGCTTATGAGAAGTCTCAAGGACAGTGGCTATTTTCGGCAGATATTGTTGGCGATGGATATGGTTGGCGATGCCAACCCAAGCTGCCATTTCCGCCAACTGAGAATTCCCCACACCTCACCGACTGCTAATTTGGATACCGTGCAGTGTGTGATATTTTGCTGTTAGTCACTGCTTCTGCGAGGTGCATTTTGACCTCTGCCTCTGGGGCTGGCCTGATCACAAGGCCTCATGGTGTGTGGGTGCAACTGGCAGCAGAGTCTGGGTGCCGTTCCAAACCAGGAAAATTGTTTCATCCTGTATTCAGTGATTGTCAAACATTTTAGCATCAGGGACCCACTTTTTTGAATGACACACTATGGGGACCCATCTAGCTTTATGAGACTTAGAGCACATGAAACTTTGGCCGGCACAAGGACCGCTATAAAGCAGATTAGGACCACTCTCGGAGTCAGGGAGGATGGTGCACTTCTGTGCTCTGGCCTCTCTGACTCCGAGAGTGGTCCAAGCATACTTGATGGTGTCCACTGTGCCGGCCAAACTTTGCTGGCCTAACTGTGCCGGCTGAACTCCAGGTTAGGATTGCGCCCTTAAACAAAAGGTATTTCTCAGCCCAAACCTTGGCTGCAGGACGACATGTAAAAACGGATTTTGCAACGTGCCTTGTCCTCCTTCCTTTGAAAAGTAAACATTTAAGGCCATAAAATGGGTTTAAGGGCGTATTAATGGATGGGGGCACTGGACAGTGTAAACAAGGGACTTCGTCACACCTCCAACAATTGGGGGGAGGAGGAACAGACTTGCCCTGAAGAGGCTTGGTTGGAAATCCTCCCTCTGCACCAAAATGCTTCAGCCTGGCCTGTGATTTGGTGTGTGTGTGTGTGTGTCCCTCCACCAGCCTGAATATCACCTCTTTTTTCCTTTGGCTCCCTCCCTGCAGTCTGCTCCAATTGGAGCGATCTTTGCAAATGCAATCTGTTTATCATAAAACACAGAACCTCCTGTTCTCCTTGTCCGTTACAAGGTCAGGACAACCGCGTTGCTCGACTTCGCTGTTTCTGACAGGCCCTGGACTGCAATATCACCAGGCGTTCATTCACTCCAGAGACGTGGGGCCAGCTTATTAAGTGGCCCTGTTTTTTTGGTGCCCGTCACCCCCTTGTCTTGTCTTACCAATCACCCACGCAGACAGAGAGAGGGATGACATGGGTCTCTGCTGGGATGCTGGAGGCAGAACAGGCAGGCGAGGTGAGGAGACATGTTCTCAATTCTTGCCATGCGCGCGAGTCAGATCAGGATCAGGAATCGTTCAGCATGATCAAATTCGAATGCAGGGGCAAAAAGTTTCAGGAAGATTCCAAACCTCTCCGTATTCTCCATGGTTTTTGCACAAAGCAAAGACAGAGACATTCCAAAGAATGCCAAAAGAATGTTGTTCATTCTGATGACTTTTCTTGGAGGAAGGTTTTTATACACGTAGTTGGACAGACACGTCCTCTGTGCATGACCTGGAGGAAGCTGCTTGGGCAAGGAAAAAAGAGGCCTCTGGGGCTCACACAAACTTTGGCCTCCTTAGAGACACAGCCAAAAACGCGATGAATGATTGGCAATTGCGGCAGTTTTGGAGATGTCACAGTAGGGTCTGGAAGAGGTCCCAGCCACTCCCCTTACTTCAGCCCTGCAGAAGTGGAATGAGAGGGGAGGCTCTCTGGATTGACCACCCCGCCGTGTCGGCAGGCTGGATTGACCACCCCGCCGGGTCCCCACTCTGCGCATTACCGAGCAATATCCCTCCTTTCTCCATCCTCCTTCGTTCCCATCCCCTCAGGCTGTTCACTCTGGAATGTTTAAGTAATCATTTGACATACGATTTTTGGACCGCGTTAGAAATGGCAAATGTTTCAGAGAAGGCCGGTCTGGGTTTTTTTTTAATGTCTTATTGTCTGCTGCCGGGGGCCTTGTTCCACCCTTGGCTTGCAATGTGAATATATATGCCACAAACTCAGGGCGCAATCCTAGCTTGGAGTTAGGCCGGCGCAGTTAGGCCAGCCAAGTTTGGCCGGCACAAGAGCTGCGGTAAAGCATGTTTGGACCACTCTCCGAGTTAAGGAGGATGGCCCAGGGCTGTGTGCTGGCCTCTCTAATCTGTTAGTTAATCTGTTAGTCTAATCTGGTAGTTAATCTGTGGAACTCTTTGCCACAGGAGGTGGTGATGGCATCTGGTCTTGATGCCTTTAAGAGGGGATTGGACGGATTTCTGGAGGAAAGGTCCATCGTGGGCTGTAGGCAATGATGGATTGTGCAACCTCCTTACAAAGGTGGTGGGCTACTGGTACCGGGTGCAGGGGAGTGGCAACAGGATGCAAGCATCTTGTTGTCTCATGCCTCCCTGGGGTACCTGGTGGGCCGCTGTGAGATACAGGAAGCTGGACTAGATGGGCCTTTGGTCTGATCCAGCAGGGCTCTTCTTATGTTCTTATGTTCTCTGACTCCGAGAGGGGTCCAAACGTACTTTATGGTGGCCCCGGTGCTGGTCAAACTTTGCTGGCCTAACGGCAGGTTAGGATTGTGCTATCAAACTCTTTCTTCTTATGAAAAGGGACAGTTTTGTTCCATTCCCTCTGTAACGTTACTGACGGGCTTCGTGTAATGTGTAGCTCGGCCCGAACTCTCCGGGTGCTAATAAAATCCCGGGGAAAAGGCAGGAAATGAAGGCTTGCAACATTACTTCTCTTGATTAGCGAGGCTTAACCTTCACATGACTGCTGACAAAAGTGAAGAGATTAATAGGCTTCTTCAGAAGTTTTAGATCCGCGTCTCCAAAGAGAAATAAAAGGGCTGGAGGAAACCAGGCAGCTGTTCAAGATTAGGACTCTTAACTAGGTAAACCTTCCTGCAATTGTGGTCAGATTCGACTGCGGTGAGCTGGGCAGGAGACAATTCCCCCCTCCCCTCTGTGGTTGTCGGTGGTTCTGCATTTATTGTAATTAACATTGACCTCAGCTGAGAGATGTCGAACCCTCGAGGCTGCTAAACTTGTGTTAGGTCAGCATGGGAGTAATTTAATGTTGGCTCAGCTCTTTATTTTTGTAATGTTTTTTACGGGGGAGAGATGGGTGTAAATGAGTTCAGCGCGCAGGAGGAGGGCCAGACGGTCCCCGAGACTCGAGTTCTCGCTGCAAAACCCTGGCACACGAAAGACACCTGAGAGTCTCGGATGACGAACGGATACTCGTGCCAGCGAGATGTCAGAGCCTTGACAGCTCATCATGTCGTGCTTGTTTGGGACAGAGAGGCTCCTCATTCCGTTCTAGCCACAATCCAAAGTACCAATTATCTCCTTGGTGCCCATATATGCAGTGGTTTCCCCAAAGGTTTTCGCCTGGCATCTCCTTTGACCTACTGAGCCCCATTATGGCTGCAATACCAAACATTGTATAGGGTGGCGTTTTTTCCCCACAAGGATTCTGCGGCTGCCCTGGCTGGCTTCTGCAGTTCTCTGGGGGGCCACAGCTCACAGTTTGGAAACCGGCGCCTTATAGGGTTTGAGTCTGGGGGGCTGCAAGGGCTGTCTGTTCACACATTCAGGGCGCACTCCTAACCCCCTTTCCAGCACTGGCATAGCTGTGCCAATGCGGCGGGTTCTGCATTCTGCAGGGGAGTAGCAGTCGTGGAGGCCTCTTAGGGGAACCTTAAACAAATCTCTCTTTTTGGAACCTTGTTGCAGCAAAACCACGGATGTTCCCAGTGATGTCATTCAGGGGGAATGGACCAGAATGGGTGTTCTGGATCATAATGGGCTCCGTGGCTGGTTCCAGGTGCCAATCCAATCAAGACGAGTGCCAATCAAAAGTGAGTTCCTGTTCCTAAATCATTTGAATGACACCACTGGATGTTCTTTAAAAAAAAGAAAAGAATCCCCAGTATCCACAGTTTCAGGCATCCACAGAGGGGTCTGGAAGGGAACCTAGCAGATACCTGGTCATGCCTGTGCTGCTATCTTTTTCATTTGGGTTGTTCCAAGACAGATGACCACAATTTTAAAAAAAACACAAATTAACCATTTAAAAATTTGAATGTTTTTTTTTTTCATTTAGGAATATCCCGCATGGTACTTTAACAACCATGTAATTTTTATTTTAGCTATTATTTTTATTTTATTATTATTAATTTTATGTAATTTTTAATTTTTATTATTTTTAATTTTTATTTTAGCTATTTCATTTCAGCTGTTATTTGCTGCTGACTCACACTATACCGCTGCCGTTTTCATATTATGATTTCTCATACAGGAGACCTCAAATGTTTAACCGATGTGGACTAAGTCGCTTCTGGGGCCCCCTTCGAGATTAGGGGCCCTGACGCTTAAGCCTTCTTAGTGTCGTAGTCGATCCGCCCCTGTGTGGCCTGCGAGCCTCATTCGGCTGTCATCATCTCCACGTGGCTCTGGGTTCTTCCTTGGCCACACCCCACTTTGCAGGCACTGAGATGCAAATCGGTTTCCAAGATAAAAATAGCCTGGCAGGCCCTGGAGAAGGCTGGTCCTCTTCCTCCTCCTCCTCCCTACCGATCAGCCTCATCTTTCCCCCAAATCGACATCGCCCCTTCCGATCTGTTAATCCAACGAAGCGTGTTTAGTTGCACTTGCGTGCCTGTCCCTGCCAAAACACTTTCCCAGGAATCACACACGACACCACCTCTCTGAGACCCTCAGATCCGTTTTCCTTGCCCTTTATCCGCCTGACTCTCTTTAAGAAGCATCTTCTTGCCTCCGCAGCTCCCCTTCCCCAGTCCCGAGCTTGCAACCAGAGGCAGATCTAAGGGAGGGCAAAGCTCTAAGTTTTGCAAGAGGCCTCACCTTGCAGTGGAAATCACACCTCTCCTGCACCGTTTTAGCCAATCCTCACAGGGAACAGCAACATCTTGGCATTGCTTCCTGGCTACAGCAGCAAGGGAGAGGAGGGATTTACATGACAGGGTAAGGCT
>JAJKFI010000102.1:1696551-1713345 GCA_029204185.1 Lerista edwardsae | reverse complement strand
AATAATAATAATAATAATAATAATAATAATAATAATAATAATAATAAAAAAACAACCCCTCCCTGGGAGCAGCTACACGGTGCGCGCTTGGATGCGGGGCAGAGTGACGTCAGGTATCAGTGTCGAGGACTGGTGGCGAGAGAAGGCGAGAGGGGGAATGCCCCGGCTGCATCTCAACAGCGCTCGCTGGCAAAGCAGATCACGTGAAATGAAACACGCCGTGCAGCCAAGCAAGGCGGATCGCGGGAAGCGAAGGGGGATGATTTGATTTCCTTCTAACGCCCAGCACATCTGACAGTCCGGAGCTGTGTCTTCTCAAACATTTTATCGCTGCGAGCCGTCTCAGTCCTTCCTTCCTTCTGCCAGGAAGGGGATGAGATCAGTGGTGGGATCTGCAAATTGAGAAGGGGAATGCTGGGCGGGACTTAGGCGGGACTTACACATGATTGGCAGCCTGTCCGCAGCGTTCCACGGCTGCCCTGGCCTCGGGGGGGGCTCCTGCTCGCCACGGAGGATGGGTGGGGGGCGTGCCGGGTGCCTGGGCGAGCAGCGGTGGGGCGCGCCAACTGGGGGCAGCCCCCCCCCCAAGGCCAGGGCAGCCGTGGAACGCTGCAGACGGGCAGCCAATCGCATGGAAGTCCCACGTAAGTCCTGCCCAGCGTTCCCCTTCTCAATTTGCAGATCCCATCGCTGGATGAGATCAGTGGTGGGATTCAGGGGGTTCGCACAAGTTCTATAGAACCGGTTGTTAAATGGCTGGGCCCCGCCTACTCGCTTACCTCGGCTGGCTTCGGGTTTTTTTTTTGGCTCTGGCTATAACGTCATAGAACCGGTTGTTAATTCATTTGAATCCCACCACTGGATGAGATTTTGCTGGTGCTACACAGTCAATCCACTTTATATGCAAACTCAAGGGGCAGAATTAGCCACTTTCCTCATTATCTGCCCCTCTGTCCTTGTTATCCTCTAGGCAGAGACCTTCTGAAGGCTGCAGGGAACTTCGGAACGGCAGCCACAACCAGCATTGACCCCTTTAAAATGGCTGGCAGAAGCATCCACTGGCCATGTTTAAGGGGTCCGTGCTGGTTGCAGGTGCCATTCTGAAGACCCCTGCAGCCTCTGGAACAGTGGCATCATGCTGCCGGAATGCTGGGCGGGAGGAACGGGTGAGTGGCAGCCCGAAACAGAGCGGTACGCAACGGGTGGGCTGCCGCTCACCCGTTCCTCCCGCCCAGCGTTCTGGCAGCATGACGCCGCTGCTCTGGAACAACCATGTTCAACCATGTCCAGCCCTAGTCAAGTCAAAGGCGAGAGAGACCTTGCTAACCGTTAATCAGCAGTTCCCAGAACCATCTCCTTTATCTTCCGGTGCCTGAACTTCAGCTCAGGCTTTCAGGCACGCAGGAACAATGACGAGCCACAAAGTGGCTCTAAGCAGGGGCAGCTTTTGTCAGTGCAGGGGAGCGGGTTGGATGAGCCTCAGGGTCCTTTCCCATGTTGCCTTTTGGAGATGGGAAAACAAAGGGGACTTTCTGCTACGGCTGCCCTTGGAATTGCCCCTTCATGTCTCCTTCAGGATGTAAACCTAACCTGGAGTTAGGCCGGCACAGTTAGACCAGCAAAGTTTGGCTGGCACAAGGGACAGGGTAAAGTTGGTTCGGACCACTCTTGGAGTCGGGGAGGATGGTGCACGTCTGTGTGCTGGCCTCTCTGACTCAGAGACTGGTCCAAACATACTTGACAGTGTCCCTTGTGCCGGCTGAACTTTGCCGGCCTATCTGTGCTGGCCTAACTCCAGATTAGGATTGTGCCCTCATTTCTCTGCACAGGACTCAAAAAAGCTCATAAGCCTCAAGCTGGCATTCCAGGCCCCCCCCATAAAATTGTTCCATGGCCATCTAGTAAATAATATCGCCATTGTGTAAGCAAATCGTAAAATCAGGCTGGAGACTAAGCGTTTGATACAGAGAAAGTGGGCTGGGTGCGACTTTTAAAAAACATTAATTTCTCCCTTAAATCCCTTTGCTGGCTTTTGGCCCAGCCTTGCGGTTCCCAGCCCTCCGAGAGCTGAGCGCCAAGCCCCACTTCGCCAACCTTGCATTCTCAGCCCGGGTGTCCATTTGCTACAGTGTGAGCCTAGTGTGGGAACGGATCTTGCCAATCCTGAATCAGAAATGGAGCGGGGGGGGGGGGAGAAAAGGGGGCAGGGTTTGGGGCCAGAAATTGCATTCAGAATGTATTCTGGCTCTGAGCGGAGAGGTGCTCAACGCCACTTCTGTGTTTGAAGGACTGGATGCATGGATTGAAAAGCGTCCGTTTTGCTTGGTAGAAGCAACAAGCGTGTAAAAAAAGGGGGGAAGGCGTGACCCTGCCTACTTTGCAGGGTTGTTGTAAGGCAAGCTAGAGCATGTGAAGTGCTTTGCACATCCAAACAGTGTTTGTGCCTTTCTGCAGGCTGGGTGCCTGAGACCCAGAGGCGGATCTACAGGGAGGGCAAAGCTCTAAGTGTTGCAAGGAGCCTTACCCTGTCATGTAAATCCCTCCTCTCCCTTGCTGCTGTAGCCAGTCAGCAACGCCAAGATGTTGCTTTTCCCTGTGAGGATTGGCTAGAACGGTGCAGGAGAGGAGTGATTTCCACTGCAAGGTAAGGCTTCTTGCAAAACTTAGAGCTTTGCCCTCCCTTAGATCTGCCTCTGCTGAGACCACATCTCTTCCCATATTAGTGGCCACATCTTTACAGAACATCGTGTGCACAAAAATAACTCAGTGGAAATCGCCGATGCATAGACAACAACCATCTGTTGCCTTCGATAAGAAGCAGCTTCACTGGAGTGTTCTCTTCTCCTGCCGCTTGTCTCTACTTTGGAAGTTTGCGTGCTACATTTAAAAATCTAGCTCATTCAGAGATGATGGCCTAGACATGGCGTAGTGGTTTAGCAGTTGGACTTAGACCCCGAAAATCCAGGTTCAAATCCCCACTCAGCCATGAAGCTTCCTTGGTGACGTAGGGCTAGTCTCTCCTACATCACAGGGTTGTTTTGAGGACAAAAGGAGGGGAAGAACTGTGTACACCACCCTCAGGTCCTTGGAGGAAGGATGGTATAAAACTGGGAAAAATAATAATAATAATAATAATAATACATTTATTTATATACCGCCTTTCTTAATATCACTAGATTTCTCTAATGATTGAACTCAAGGCGGTTTACATAGGCAGGCGGTTTAAATAGACATGCTAACATATGTCCTTAGGCAAGTGTCTTAGTTTACCTCTTGCTGAGCCTGGTGCTTCCTAGCTAAGGTCCTTTGAAAAATATTTTAAAGGCATTCCTGCTGATATCACTCTTCCTGCTGTAGAGATCTCAAAACTTAACTCCCCCAACCCCTTCTTACTGTATCCCTGATCCTACCTTTCCTGTCTCCAGAAATCAGCCCTCTGCCACCGGAAAGTTGAGAAGCAGATTACGTTCCCCATTGAGTTGGTTCAACACCTCTCCCCGCTGGCTTTAATGAATTTTAGAAAATAGGGTTATTTAGCTCTTGTGTAACTGGAAGGAACGCTCAACCCCAGATTCTCTTGGCTTCAGGTTTATTGCTGCCACCCGTTTTTCCAGTGCCAAAAAAACTCATGACAGGAATGTAATGAGACGGGGGGGGCACCTTTCTTTCGGCATGGGCAGAAGCCCAAGGACCATTAGCAGCAGGACGCAGGAATGACAGTTCAATTTACACTGGTATATCTGCACTACATTTTGTAGCAGGCTTCAGGTTTGCCAGCCTTTGGGATGTAAAGCCCTGGAGCTTTCCTTGCACCAGAGAGAAATTTGACACCTGCCTTTTCCTTCACTACCTCCTCTTTTCAAGTGGCTCATAAACTATTCACATCAGATTCCTTTGGGGCGAAAAGTTCTCCATGTTTGGACTGTAATCAAGAGTGTGTTTTATTGTCTGAGTAAAGTCAGTCCAGCAGTTTTGGAGCTGGCTCTGAATGCTTTTTTTTTTTTTTTAAAGACGAAACCAACATCCATGTTGAACCTAACTTCAGCTGTAAGCCTGTCCTAATTTCTCAGTTGGGTGATGGGTGGTGGTAAGATGGGTGAATGCAAAGAATGTCACCCACTGATGATCTGACAAATTCAGACCCACACAAACCTGGCTTGAGGCCTTGTAGCTCCATCATTGATATTTCACCAGCTGTACATGTGAGCTGCATTCACACATCTTGGGCATTGGGGTGATGGGAAACCTCTCTCCGTGACAGTTGATGTGTGATGGCTTCCAGTCATGGTTTAAGCCACCCTAAGAACATAAGAATATAAGAACATAAGAAGAGCCCCGCTGGATCAGGCCAAAGGCCCATCTGGTCCAGCTTCCTGTATCTCACAGTGGCCCACCAGGTGCCCCAGGGAGGCATGAGACAGCAAGATGCTTGCATCCTGTTGCCACTCCCTTGCACCCGGTACTCTGAAGTAGCCCACCACCAATGTGAGGAGGTTACAACCCATCATTGCCTATAGCCCACGATGGACTTTTCCAACTCCACTATGTCCTTTTTGAGATGCGGCGACCAGAACTGTACACAATATTCCAGGTGCGGCCTTACCATTGATTTGTACAATGGCATGATAATATTGGCTGTTTTATTCTCAAGCCCTTTTTTAATTACCCCAAGCATGGAATTGGCCTTCTTAATTGCTGCCACACACTGGGTCGATACCTTCATTGAAGTGTCCACCAGCACCCCAAGATCTAATTGAAAGCACCTCCTTTGCTTGTAGGACATCCCAGTTTCAATCCCCATTGTTTCCCCTTATGGCTGGGAAAAACCGTTCTGAAACCTTAGGAAGCTGCCACAGTGAAGATTATAGTGAGCTGGATACACCCATGGGATGACCCCGTATAAAACAGCAATGTATGCCTTTGTGCGTTTTCCAGGTGGTCCCATCCTTCTCTTCTGTGGCATGGGCAGAGGTGTGTGTCTTGATGGTTGAGCTTCTGTACTGCCTCAACAGCTAAGCAGGAACAACCATGATTTCGCTCTGGATGGGAGACAGAATGCCAGGCTGACAAGCTGCAGTTATCTGTAGTGGCAGAATGAAGTTGTTGCTGAGTTGATGAGCCACTGCAGTGAGACAGCGGAAGAGTGTGAGAAGGTTGGCCGGCAAAGAACTGCCTTGAGTACCTGTCTCGGCTTGATACACAGTTGACTACTGAAGCTTGATTTGCCAGAATTGACTACCATACCAGTGAAGGCTACATCTGGTGAACTGAGGGTCATGTGAATCTTCTACAGAACAGATTGTGAGAATCCCATGGAAAGACTGCCTTGAATGCCATTTAAAAGCAGCGAAAGGCTGTTTATAAAAACCCATGTATGATTTTGGAATGTTTGCATGGTTCTTTAGGCTGCTTTTCACCCAAGGGTCTTCAAAAAAGATTCCAAACTAAACACAAGGGGAAAATGCATCAAATCACAACAGGCTGTATGAAGACCATGTACAGCAATGCATCCTGCAGATGCATATCTACTTCACCTGCACATCATGCGCTGCTGGGGATTAACAAGAGGACAGAGCGGTTATCTTCTTGTCCTGCTTGTGGGATCTGGTTTGGCCACTGTGGGAAGTGGAATGTGGGTCTACGGCTCTTTTGACACCCTGACACTCCATTCCAGGCAGGAGTGCTCAGCACATCCCGAAGCCCTCAGCACCATATAAAGAGCTCAGTGTGATGCCAACAAAGAGAGTTATTTTGCATTCATGTGCTACACTTGTCACACAATGGAAATACTTGGCCTCGGGGGAGCCGGCCTGTGGTGCCAGCCTCCTGGTCATGAAACTGGCCATGCCCCTGTTGAATTCCCACCGCATTGTGGATCTGCCAGCCACAGGCATGACAGAGGAAAGCCACAATCCAGCTCCCTCCCCCCCCCCTTATCAGAGGAGAAAGAAAGAAAAACTCCTTGTTCTTTCAGGGCAGGCAATGGGGAGATGATCCAGCATGTTGGAATCTGCCTTGGCAGAGGAAAGGCGGGGTAGAAATTTCTTAAATAAATTAAATAAAATAAATGTGGCTAGGAAATCACGTTCCTCAGCACAGGAGACCGAACCTTGAGATGTACTGTATGTACTGTTTCATGCTGTCTGCTTCCCCCAGTGGTGGGAAGTCTACAGGATTTTACTAAGCCAGTGGCCATGTGCGCCAAGAGTATAAGATCCTTTTATGATATCTGTTTGTATACTGAGCAGGGACATACTGTATGAGCAAGCACCCAACAAACAAACAACAAAGCTTGCCTTTAAAGTTGTGTCAGTCCCACCAAAGCAAACTGCATGCATGTTATAATTTAACTTCTTTGTTGTGGTGCCTGGTCTGTTGTGGGGACTGTTGTGGCTGACTGTGGGGTGGTGCAAGGAAGAAGCAAGGTACACAACGCATGTGCCTGACCTTTCCATGCACCTTGGGTGCCTCTCACAAAACAAGGAGGGTTAGTTATTGACACCAGGGAAAAAATGAGGGGAGAGGGTGCCGCAGTCCTCCTGTCTGGAGTTCCCTCAATTAGCAGGGTTCACTCAGCATCTAAATCTCCAAGATCACTACTGTTTGAATTTAAGGGGTTAACCAGGCAGGTGGGTTTTTCCCAAGGCACCCTCCTTCTATGTGGGTTTTCAGCTTTTAGAGGTGGCAATGAAAACTACCTTTCACCTCTTCATTCTCAGTTTACCCAGGTAAAAGAGTGAAATGGGAAGCAGGGCTGGTCATTAGCCACTAGGCACCTTGCCCATTGTGGCCTGCATCTGCTTTTACATAGCAAGTTGCTTGGGCCTCTGTTCAAACCGAGAGGGGAGTGAGAAGCTGGTTACATGAAAACCGAGTTCCAAGGAAAGAGTGAAGACAGGATATTACAGATGAGTGCAATTTCCAAAGAAAGGGGTCTGGAAAAGCAGAAAGAGAGTTAGCAACTTTGGAAAGGAGGCATCTGGCTTTTAGTAATCTGTTGGCTGCATCTGCAAAGTCTTCTAGGAGCGTTGTGCAAAAAAGAAAAAAAAATGTTCATCCCATGTGCTTGTAATTCACAAAAAGGCCCCTGCAAGGAGAGGGGAAGTTGTCTAATTTGCTAGAGGAGACATACAGAATTATAGACTGCAGGGTTAAAGCGAGGAATATTGGGCCACTTAAGAGGGTGAGTCCGCCAGCAAGAAGTCAAAGGTTCAGGATTCTTATCTCAGAGCAACAAACTGAGGGCGCAATCCTAACTAACCTTCCAGCAGTGACGTAGCTGTGCCAATGGGGCATGTGCTGCATCCTGCAGTTGGGGGACACTCACGGAGGCCTCCGCAAGGTAAGGAAATGTTTGTTCCCTTACCTAAGAGCTGCATTACCCTTACCCCGGTGCTGGAAAGTGGGTTAGGATTGCGCCCTGAGTTTAAACAGCAGGTAATGATTGATGTAGCATTTTCAGAGCAGTGAGGCTGATTTGAAAGATTTCAATACAAGTATATCCCCACCCATAAGTTTTTGTTTTTTTTGGGGGGGGGAGCCCTCTGCAAGTTTCTAGCATGGTGAGACCAAATCAGAGGAAAGCTAGTTCTGGCAAGTGCAAACCTAGGATGTCACCAGCACTCCTAGAAGAGTCTTGTATCGGCAATTACAAACTTGTAATCACAAATGCATGTGATCTTTTTCTGTCAAGGCCCAGGGTGGACATATAAACGAAAATGAGGGATTTTTTTCCCAAGTAAAAATGCTTAATAACAATAAAGACAGAGACGTAGGCAGCCCTCTTAATGCCTAAGGAGAGGGGTGAGGGTGAAAACCCATTCAGCATTTGACTCGCTGGAATGTATCCCCAGAACATAAATTGTGATGTCGGGCCATTGGTAAAGAGCCCACAGTACACTTAAGACCTTCCATCTGTCTTGCCCTGGGTGTTTCTGTCACACCCTCGTGATTGACTACGCTGGCTCTTCATTATGGCTCTGTTAATGTCCAACTAATTACTTCCATACCACATTAAAGCACATGTGCACTCCAGTCCTCTCACCTCAGCTTACCCTCCATACTGCCATATTTCCAAGATGGCCGCCACAGCGCGGAATTTACGAGGACTCTTCAAGGATACCTGGACTTCTTGTGGCCTACTGGATGCTTCTAAGGCTGAACTCCATCCGCATGTACCTGGAAAATCTCAGGAGACACCATTTCCTGGGCTAGCTAGAACGATAGCTGGCGTGCCTCACAACAGGGCAAATAAAAGCGATCCCAATTTTATTGTGAGTAGTAACTTTAAGCACTCATGGAACTCAGCGCTAAGGCAAAGGTCTATCTATCTCGTGCTGAATCAGATTTCACATTTTTCCTTGGCTAAGCATTTCTAATCAAAACTGGGAGCATTCTAACCAGCATCAGCACATTTGCGAAGGATTTGGGGAGGGGGTTGAATCACCTGCTGTTGTTGCCTCCCCCACCCACCCTCTTCTTCCACATGGCTTTATGGCCTGATTCTCTTTGGCTTCCCCCAACGTCTGCTCAGATGATAAACTGTGGCTTAATCCCATCTCCTCCCTTCTGGAATGTGCTAACTTGGCAATCGAGAGATGCGGAGATACCGCGAGACCTTAGCCCAGACCTTTGCAAAAGTTGCCTTCTGGGCTCCCTTGGCAACTCTGATGGGATTGGAGAAGCTGTGTGATGAGACAGCAGAATGTGGCATTTTTATTGGGTTCTGCATTATAATCAGAAAAGGCAGGGCACAGCTAAGGCTAGGAATATCAAGGAAGGCATGTCAATTCCTTCTTTGCCCCAAATCATATTTGTTCCACTCATGGTTCAGATTTAGGACGCATCTTGATTGGCCTCATCCACCAGCTGTTGGTGCACACCCAAGGTCACATTCCCAAGCACATTCTGGCATGAACTGGGTCATGACTTCAGTGGGAAGGCATTGCGGCTTCATTCGCCTTCAGCGACATCACCATATGGCCAGCTCTGAAGCCAATGGTGTCATGTTTACGACACTACACCTGAATGGCTGGGACCACAAGCCCTGTCCAGACAACATCACTTACCAATACAGTTGTGCATTCAGCATTTTTCTGTAAGGGGCAGAGCTCAATGCACAGAGGGTTTGATGGGTAATGTAATGAAATGAAACTGTGTTGAAATATCTGTACTCTGTCAAATGTTATAACCAAATAAAAAAAGAAGAAAAGGAAAACACAACTGCCTTATGCAACAAAAAGTGGATTTTCTTAACTCAAAACTGCCCAATGAGACTGATTGTTCTGAGAGCCAATGAGGTGTTGTTATGGCACAGCAGGGAACCAATAAGATGTTGTTATGGGCCAGCTCTTAAGTATCAAAGCTATTAGTAGAACTCTTATTCAGTTGTGTGTGTGCCATCAAGTTGGGAACTATGGGAACTATATAGTGTATATATAGTACACGTGCCAGCTTAGTACTCTATGGACTGTTGTGGCTCCTGTCTCTGTCCAACAGATAAACCAAGCCTAGACACACAAGGACAACGTTTTACGTCTGCCAGGAGCCGAAACTGGATCTGTCGAGTCCTATCAACAGTCTTCTCATGGCGCTGGATTCGCGACACACTGGAAGAGCTGCATCATGGCTTGATGGCGGGCCCCTGGCTCCTTCTGCACGGGTTGTTTTTCCAAGCACTGGAGCTGCTGCCTAAATGATTACGGCAACATCATTCGCTGGGCTGATAGAAGGGGAATGATTGATCCCCACTGGCAAGGCAAGACAAGGAGGAAGCAAGGCTGTCCAAAAATATGAGATCGAGAAACTCTTGTCTCTCCCTTGCTGGAGTTTAATCAGAAACATGAGCCCTGAGCACATTGAAGTTGGTTCATTTGTGCCGACGGACTCGCCATCCCACCCAGACGAAACCCAGCAGAAGGACTCGGAAATTAAACGGATGGCTTTGATGTGAAACAAGCTGGCCGCTTCTCTCCATTATTATCTCCTGCTCGTTCTTCTCATTTGCCAAAAAATTATTACAGATACTAATTCCTCGGCTCCCATTTTTTAGATGGCTGAGCAGATAAATTCATCACCTGGATAAATAACACCGGCAGCCGCAATCCAAAGGCCAAAGAAGCAGGCTGACGGTAGTAGGAAGTGCCCAGTGGAAAAAGAAGCAAGGCTTTCAAACATGACATATGGGTGTGATAACACACACAAAAGAGGACATTTCTGAGAAAAAGACTGACTCTGGAGAAAAGGCCAGTTGCTGTGCAAAGGCCTGGCCTCTGGACTCCTCCATTTGGAAAAGATCTGGAATGTCCAGCTTGCTGGGCCAAGTGTGATAGAAGCCACGTTGTCGTCATTCTTCAAAAAGCACCAGGCAACATTTGAAACATTGGGCTCATTTTGTCTCCTTTGCAAACTGGATCAGATGCAAACATAACTCCCATCCTGGATCATGCAATTCTTGCGAGATTTGACCAAAGTCATGTGAGATCTTGCACAATCCAAGACGGCGGCACCTAGAAAAGCCGAAAGAAGAGGCTACCGGGGACATCCCATGGTTCTGGAGGGAACCACCAAAGTAGGAGTTACAAGGTGGCAGCTATGCTCTGTCTCCCTCTACTTTTTTACCCCCTTTCTGCCAAAAGCACGGAGCGCCTTCTGTTGCTGGGTGGTGAACATTTTCCCCAGCCAACCTGACCCATACGGTCTTGGTTGCTTGGTTGACGTTTTCTTTCAAAGGAAGAAAGAAAGATGCCCAGACGTCTTCAAAAGCATCGACTAACAGCCCCCAGGGACGCCTGACTAAAGCCGTTCCACACCTTTCGTCCGGACGACATTCCCAAGCCAAACAAGTTAATGGGCTTTCCTTTCTTGCTCACCTCCACCACCACCACCACCACCACCACTTGGCTTCAATCAATTTCCAAGAAGCCAGGAGGGTAAAAAAAGCAAAGGTACTTTGAAAGGGGAACGAAGGGCCTTCATTTTCCAAAGACGACCTGGCACTGCAGGCAAACTGGTTCAAGCAGGCCGGAAACAGTTACAACATCAGTGAATTTGGGGACCCTAATGAGCTTCTTCTAAGGCAGCCATGACCTGGGCCCTTCTAATTGTCCCATAACGTTCCTTCCACTATAAAAATAAAGTATATTAATACAGGGGTAGGCTCATTAGAGCAAACGTTACCTCCCAAAATGGGAGAGCGAGTGAATATGGCTCTTACTTAATTCCAACTGTCACCAGAGTTTCATCTTCTGAGAAGCGCATGAGTTTCTTTGCCCTCCCTGCAAGAATGTCTGGAAAAACAAGGGAGACCCTGAAGGCCTTGTCTCCACTCAACCAACACTGCTTGATTTCCTGGGGGCTGGAGCCACCCCCTGCCTCGGAAAGTGAAATCCTTCCCTTGTAGACTTTGAAAGAACCAGGCAAGTCCGGAGCTGAAAGGCGGGTGCGTTTGCAAGCAGGGGGAAATTATAGATGTATATTGTTTGGCCAGGCTGCCATGTTTAGGTTGGCTGGAGAGCTTGATGTGGAATTAACACATATGACATGGATCTCACAGCTCGGCACAGTTAGTCATTCCGTGCCGTGAAGACAAAAAATGCATTTGTTAATCAGAAAAAGAAACGAGCGCCGGATGCAGCTCTGGAACCGGGACTTGAGAAGCAGCTGGTGGGACCCGCGTGCTCCAGGAGGTTCACGGTTGATGCCACCATTAGCTCTCAGGGAAGGATCTAGCCAGCAATGGGCAGCCAATGGCTGGATAGGCCCTTGCTAGGCAGTGGATGTAGCGGAAGACAATGGAGCAACATGGAAACGTAACTTGAAACAGGCGGGAAGAAGAAGAAGCCAACCCATAGGACAGGCTGATGGACACAACCTCCAGCTCCATGAACGTTCCCCTTTACACTGAGAGCGCAATCCTAACCTGGAGTGAGGCCAGCACAGTTTGGCTGGCACAAGGGATGCCATAAAGAGCGTTCGGACCATGCTCTTGGAGTCGGGTAGGATGGCGCATGCCTGTGTGCTGGCCTGTCTGACTCCGAGAGGGGTCCAAATGCCCTTTACGCAGCAATAGGATCTACAAACGACCTGGGGGAACGCTGGGCGGGACATCCGCGTGATTGGCTGCCCGTCCGCAGCATTCTGCAGCTGTCCTGGCCTCGGGGGGGCTGCCCCCGGTTAGCGCGCACCACTGCTGCTCGCCCAGGCACCCGGCACAGCCCTCACCCGTCCTCCGCAGCAAGCAGGAGCCCCCCCCGAGGCCGGGGCAGCTGCAGATCGCCGCGGACGGTCTGCCAATCACCCGGATGTCCCACCTAAGTCCCGCCCAGCGTTCCCCCAGGTCATTTGTAGATCCCATCGCTGCCTTTACGGCATCCTTCGTGCCAGCCAAACTTTGCTGGCCTAACTGTGCTGGCCTCACTCCAGACTAGGATTGCACCCTGAGTAAGATACAAGACAAGCTGTCCACAGCTACCCACGACGACCACCAGGACCGAGAAGAGCAAGGGGAAATCCAACGTGCCACTCAAACCTGAAGCCTTAGCCGGGAAATTACGGCCACCAGCTCATAGACTCATCCTGTTTTCTCAGATGAGAACAATTTTCCTTCAGTTGCATTTCTGACACGTTATGATCAGGAGGCCTTGTCAGTCTCCTTGCCAACAACAATAAGCAGGAGGTGCCGACTGGACAAAGACGCAGACCTGTTTCCAAGCTGGCCTGACCAGGGGCTGGCCTGTGCATCGCATTCCCAGGCTGCAGCTTAAAGCTCCGGGTTGCAGAACGATTCCCTGAATAATTATTAGGTGGTCCACATCAGTGTTTTTCTTGGAAGCAGAAAGAGAAATGACCTCCCAAAAGCTATTCAGATTCGGCAGCCCTTCAGCTCCCATTGAAGGTGGAAAATGCTGAAGGGTTTTGATACACGTTGGCTACAGTGGTGTCATCTAAATGATTTAAGAATAGGTACTCACTTTTGATTGGCACGTGTCGGGACCCGCCCACCGGAAGTGACGTCATAAGCCGGAAGTGAGGTCGTGGCAGGAAGTGACATGAAAAAAGCCCTTTTTGAGGCCTCAGACAATTTTAAACTGACCCAACAGTCGCAACAGTATTCCACAGCACCCCCAGAACATGTTAAGGAGCACTGGCATCATGTTAAAGTGACCCAACAGTTCCAAAACCCCAGAGCAGCTCATTTTTCAGTGGCAAGGCAAGGCTCCGCTCGCTGCCTGCCTACCTGCCTGGCTCTGAGAACGTGCAGGCAACTCAAACGTGCAGGCAACTCAAACGTGCAGGAAATTCAAACGTTGCAAAGGGCGGAGTTGATGAGTGGGCGGGCGAATGGGCGGGGCCAGCCGTAATCCTAGGAACTGGTACTCGCGTACCTCCGCGTACCTCCTGCATGACATCACTGGTTGGCTAAGATAGGGGTGTCGTGTTTGGCCTGGGGGCCGGATACAGCCCATGGAACCTCTTCACCTGACCCCTGGTCCCTCCCAGCACCACCATCGGCTGCTCTCAGCTGCTGAGCTGTCCTGAGCTGTCACTGAGATGCAATGGGAATGCCTCACAATGGGCTCTGCTGCTTCTGGAGCAGGGCCTGGAGGGGTTAAAAATGTTGTGGCCCAGGTGCCAGATGGCTTAACTACATCGCTCGGGTGGCTGCTGGGGCACATCAGTTTGACTCTGTTGAGGCATTGCTTCGGCGACTACACTGGCTGCCGGTTCTGTTCCGGGCCCGATTCAAAGTGCTTGTTTTGACTTTTAAAGCCCTTTACGGCTCGGATCTGGGGTATTTGAGGGACCGCCTCCTTCCATACAATCCTGCCCATACTCTTAGATCATCTGGGGGGGGGGCTTTTGACTGTGCCGCCACCAGGAGAGGTGAGGGGGATGGCGGCCAGGAATAGGACCTTCTTGGTGGTGGCCCCCCGACTTTGGAATACCCTCCCCTTAGAACTAAGAACTGCTCCCTCTTTGGCAACATTCCAGCGGGGGCTGAAGACCTTTTTATTCCAACAAGCTTTTGGACAGGCTGGCTGGCTGGCTGTTTTTTTAGACTCTTTATATTTTAGGATCCACGGGGCTTGTTTTAAATTTTAATTATTTTAATGTTGTTTTTAATTGTAAATTATGATTTTATTGTGTTTTATTGTTGTAAGCCACCTTGGGTGCCTTGGGGCAGAAAGGCGGGATATTAATTAATTAATTAATTAATTAATTAATTAATTATTAATTAATAATAATAATAATAGCTGCTCAGAAGAGGGTCTGTTTTCAGGTGAATAGGATTGGGCAACCTAGCGAGAAAGGGGTGTGCTTGTCAGCAATGACGCTGTAGTGGAGGTGGAGCAAGCTTGCAATACTGACTCCCTCCAATTTCCGGACTACAATCCCCTGTGGCCAATAAAACTGGGCATAAAGAACCTGTCACCACATTTCTCGATTTACTAATTACATAAGAATATAAGAAGAGCCCCACAGGATCAGGCTAAAGGCCCAGCTAGTCCAGCTTCCTGCATCTCGCGGCGGCCCACCAGAGGCCTCAGGGAGCACACAAGACACGTGCATCTTGTTGCCATTCCCCTGCATCCGGCACTCCGAGGTAGCCCACCTCTAAAGTAAGCAGGTCGCACTAACCATCATGGCCTGTCGCCTGCGATGGACCTTTCCTCCAGACATCTGTCTGGGTGCCATCTAGGCCAGATGCCATCACCACCTCCTGTGGCAAGGAGTTCCACAGATTAATTGCCCGCTGGGTAAAAAAGTAATTTATATTTGCTGTTTATATTTGTATCCTGTTCTCCGAACACCCACCTCAAGAAGACTATACCTCCTTCGCAATCCTGTGAGGTACGCTGCACTTGAGGTCAGATTCTGTGCCAGCATGAAAGCCCTTGGAGGAACCTCGCTGGTTTTGAAAGACTCTCAAAGCCTTCCTTTGGCATTTTTCACATTTTTTACCGGAACAGCAAATTGGCCTTGAATTGAGCGCTGCGGGGAATCAGGCGCAACGGCAGCCACGCCGGGACATTCTGACCTCTCCCCGTGACTGCCAATCAGCGGGCTGTCACGCTCCGCATGGAAATGCATGTGGCATGTTCACTTCCAGTGTAGAAGCCAAGGGATTAGCGTCCCCTCGAGAGTGGCCATAATAAGCTCCCAAAGCCTTTGACCTGGGTGACCCCCTTTGAAGATTTACATTTTTCCCGTGACCCTCAGATATCAACAAATACAGAAAGTCATCCAGGAGCTAAGGAACAAAATACTGTTTCTTAGTTAATGAGTTCACCATCTTCTTTAATGGGTCACATGGTCGTTGACGGCCTGCGATTATTGGGTGATCTCTAAATCTGGACAACGTGACCAGCCTAGCTTCTGGATTCCGGTGGTCTGCCTCAGGGCCGGTTCTAGCAGTGGTGGGCCCCAATGAGAGGCATTCCTGTGGGGCCCCCACTACCCCTGTGGGCCCCCCACTCACCAGGAAGAGTGCATGGAAAAGCATGGCGCATGGAAATAGTTGGTGGTGATATGATGTCACCTCCAACTACCTAAAAACTGAGGGTTGGGAGAGTTTTTTTTTTTTTTGAAGATGATTTTATTGATTTTATAATTATAAAGATACAGGAAAAGGATAGTCAGTAACATAGGATGGGTATACATAGGGTCAAACAATAGGAAGTGAGGCAGTACGAGAGTAACATATAAATGCAAAAATTAGTAATTTCCATTATCATATATTCCATCTGAAAGGACACAATCATTATAATTCACAAAACTACGTCAATTTTCGTTATTCATTCAAATCTTCAATAATTTCAATAATTCCACAGTTACTTAGCAAACTCAAGCAAGAAAAGTCAACTATACCTACAATTATCCGTCTCCAATTTATAGTAAAAGTCAATGAAATAATAAACTAAAAGGGAAGAACCTACTATATAAAGCACAGAAATGGAATAAACATAGATGAAGCTGGGAAGTCAAACTATTTAAACTAGCACTCTGTTAATCTCTTCATCTCTATTCATATTGCTTATATTATTTTTCAATCTTAATCTTTAATTAATCTTTGTTACAAAACTTATTCTATTAGAATTAAGACAGCCCATCTCAGAAAAAAAAAACGCCATAAAAATAAAGAGCATAAAGATATAACATGACATCCATCACTTCGTAATCACCATTAGGCCTTAATAACATTTTTTTTTCTAAAATCATATCTTAATGTAAGCTTGAGTTATCACGTACCTTTGTTAAAAAAAGAAAGAAAATAATCGCTTAGTTATATAATCTGATGCAAAATTACAAGCCTACAATTATCGCTTTTCAGATCAAGGCTCAATGCTAACTATTTCTTTCTATCACAAATCTCACAGGAAGGAATGAACTTTGTCACCTTTTAATCCTCATTTCTATTTATACCATTTATTCAATTTTTAAATCATAAATTTCATTAATCAAATTCCCCCCGCCCATTTATTATAAAAAGCCAAAAATTATACAAATCATTAAAAATTAACATCTGCTCAAAACCTTCCCCTCTCCTGCCACCAGAGGGGAGCCTGCTGACAATAAACACTCTCACTGTATTTGTCAGCAGACCATAAAAAAATATCTTGTTCATAGTCTCTTTCTCTTAAATCTTCTTAGTTCAGACAGGGCTGTCCATCTTCAAAAATACACATTCCTCTTGTCCTTCCACAAAGTTCATTTCTCCAAATCCTTAAACATGCTTCAAACATCTTTCAACTCTGATTGTAGATCTGTCGGTTTCCTTCTCATTAACGCCAT
>JAJKFI010000102.1:1658649-1694778 GCA_029204185.1 Lerista edwardsae | reverse complement strand
ACAGGAACTAGGCTGAGACCCGGAACGAAGACCTTGGGCAGCTGCTGTTAAGTCACCACCTTCGAAGCGGGCTTGGGGTTGGGATTGCGCTGCCCAAGCGAATTTGATGGTCCTTGCTTGCAGAGCCATAATGCCCTGCCCTGGCACTGGGGGCAGTGATGTCACAGCATCAAATGACATCACTTCTGGGTTCTCCCCAGCGGAAGGGCACTGGCTGCTGCGGCTTGCCTCCACAGGAGAAGAATTCAATTTTTCAATTCAAAAACCTTTAATGGCATACATAAAAATATATATAAAAGAATACAGGTAAATTATATAAAACTATTAATACACTGTTTCACATAGTGTCAACGTTCTTATATTTGATGCGAGCTGAGTTAACTTTCACAATTTGAGCTATATACAAAGCTAATTGATTAACAATAACCTGGTCCTTGCATGCAAATAATAACTTTAAACACCCAGGATCATTCCTCAGGCCAACAGATTGCAAGAGGGGGTTCAGAATTTGGTCTCTATACCTATGATGTATTGGACAATAAAAAAGAAGGTGAACTAATGTTTCGATGGAACCTGAATTACACGGGCAAAACCTTTCTGAGAGTGGTATACCCCTGAAACGACCGCAAAGCACTTCAGAGGGAATGGCATTGCACCGTGCAAGAGACATTGCTCTACGCACCACTGGATTGTCCAAAATATATAGGTAGGGTGGAATTTGACCAGTTTTAACAGATATTTGAAGAAACAAAGGCGAGCAAGATTTATTAGCCAGACTTAGTAGATTCTGACACAGGAGAAGAAACAGGGTGCGCAAACTGCTGGACTGTTTTGTCCCCATTGGAGCACTGGGTATTGACTGCATGTGCTGCACAAAAACATAGGAAGTGGTATGGACTGATGGTTGAGCTGCTGGTACCACCTGAAGCCAAACAGGAGAATCTGTGGTCTCTTTTTGGATGGGAGACAGAATGCCAGGCTATGACAAGCTGCTGTACCTGTTGTAGCAGGACGGAGTCACTGTGGAGTTGATTAGCCTCTGCGGGAATGTTGTGTGACAGCCAGCCAGCAAAAGAATGGAGTCCAACCTTGAGGACCTGTCCAGGCTGGACTTACGATCACCTGCTGAAGCTCGCTATCATACGGTCAGAGGAGAGAACCACACTGTGAAGGCTACATCTGGGACTGAGGATTTGGTGAGGAATGCTGTATATTTGTAAAAAAAAAAAAATCACTTAACTGCAAAATGGAGGTTTAGACTAGCCTGCCCACGTAAGCCGCCTTGGGCATTTGCTTCGGCATGGGAAAGGCGGGGTATAAATTCTTCAAAATAAAAATAATAATAAAAAAATAAAGCTAAATATGCAATGCAAAGCAAGAACATCTGCCGAAGGAGGCTGCTCCAAGAGGGGTCACTGTGTGGCTTCGACCTTGGAGCCTACAGAGGCTCAGCAGCGTGCAGTCTTTGCCGTAATTGCCGCATTCCCCCTCTCCCTCTGCCCCAACCTCCGCTCATAAAAGGCCACAAGGAAAGCAAGCAAGCAGCTCCCCGGAGGCTCTGTACGCCTTGCTTGCTTTCTCGTTAGTTTTAACAAGGCTGTCGGTGACTGGCGCAGAGTGAGGGTCTTTATTTGCTGTGAACCCAGTGAGAGTTCATTCAGACTTTTTTTTTTTTTGCCTTCTTACCAGGGTTTTGGAGGAAGAACAGAGCCCAAAAGGGTCTCCTTTGTCTGTCTGAAAGGAAAAGAGAAGCATGTTTTTTTAAAAAAAAAATTCAGGATGGCAATGGAGCCTAGTGGCTCTGGGCCATGAGACAGAACGCTGCAAAGACCGCCATGTGCTATTTTGCATGTTGCATGCATGCTGGGTTGGAAAAACGAAACATCCTCAAGGAATCTCGCATGGGCCGTTTGCCCACTAAGCAGTTTAAGCCTGAGTATCCCACACAGAAAACTCCACCAAACATCCCACAGTGGGATAAAAATCACCCCCTTGCTGCTTTAATATCAGTTTCCATCCCTGACCTCTTTCAATTGTCATAAACCCTCTAATCAGCTTTTAGGAAAAGAGAAGGGGAAAGGGATGACCTTGCAAAGTCTTATCTCATGCTTTGCAAATGTACACTTCAGTTCTTCTCTATCCACTCCAGTCATGATTAAAAACATACCTTTTTTTTTTTTTTTTTGAGGATTAATAATGACGCTGTAATGCTCCACTGCTGAGCTCTGCAGTGATTGGACTTTCAGGAATATGTTTCTAATCAGTGATACAGGAACCAGTTTAATCAGCCAGGATTAAGTGCATCTTTGGGTGAATCTACGGTGCACCTGGCAGAGTCGTACCCTTTGGTTCGGAACCATTTCCCCATCTACATGACCCGGCTGAAGTTGTTGCAGTTAATTCCATTGGGGAAAAAAATACCCAATGAAATACCTGTACGAGGCCTGTACTCTCCCCCACACTGTTAAACAATATTTAAATTGGTTTTTTTTCCCCCCAGCAAAAATGTTAACAATGTGGCATGTCCATAGCCAGCGGTGTAGCTAAAGAAATGCAGCAGGGGTGCAATTGCCCCGGGGAATAAGCTTTAGAGAGGCAACAAGCTGGGCTTGACACTAGTGGCCAAAATGGTGAAAACTTTGGTATGTCAACATGTATGTATGAATAATTCCATCATGTTATATACCATTCGATGTGGAATTTAATGCAGAGTGCAGTGAAACGAAGCAGAGTGCAATGACTTCATTCTATCAAAAGCTAGGGCCGCAAAACCAAGAAAATGAAAATGAAAATGTGATGTCACTTCTGGTTGTGATGTCACTTCCAGGGCATCATTTTGCCCTCTGCACTAGGCTACACTTTCATAAGCCAAGCCAGTGTGCATAGCAAAGGAATATAAGGATGGTTCCCTGTCCCAGCCCCCCCCCAAAAAAATTTCCTTCATCCGGCCCATGGTGTAGGAAGAGTGAGAATTGTGCAGCGGGGCCCTGCCCACTCAGCCTGCCTTCCCTACCTTGCTCAAAGCTGCCTAGTCAACTCATGGCAGAGGCAAAATCTGAACCAGGAAAGTGCTGAGTCACAGTTTTTTGCCCCTGCACAACACCAGGGCCCAATATGGGGCGATGACACATTTATTTACTAGGGGAAAATAATGCATCAGGCATTCAGAAAGAAGGAGCTTGAAATGGTGAATTTTCCCAGCTCTCAAATCTTCGTGGCATTGCAAGTTTTTCCTCCCTTATACTGAAATGCATGCTCTGCTCATGCTTAACCATCAAGATATATGATGAGCATTTGTGCTGATGCGGTGCCCACATGGTTGGCGCTCATCAGAGGCGCTTGAAGCCAAGAGACTCTCTCTGCACATGTTTGGATGTAGCTGAATTTAACCCTTTCTGCTCAGACAACCCACAGCCATTGACTGCTAAAACGGATTTGAAATTTCATGCTGGAAACACACAGTATATTTATGGAATCTAATCTTAACTCCTGGGAAAACAATTCACTTGGGAACATTACGAACTATCTCTGCGGGGTTGGGGTGTGTGGGGCGTGGTTCTGTGTCCTGGCTTGTGTCCCACAACAGAGAGCTTCCTTAGAAGTTGCAGGAAAGATTCTCATGTGTTTCTTAGCTGTTGGATTTTCACTCACAGCTTCAGTTACACTGAATTCTCCTAGTGTGTTCCTGTGTAGCATTAGGAGCCAGATCAGGCATTATGAACCACTTTAGAACACTCCCCCAAAATGCAATTCCCCCCCCCCTTTTTTTCATGTCTGACAGTGACACAGTGTGTGACTGGTTTGCAATTCAGGCTGACCTGATGCTGGGAAAGTGGAGCCACACTTGGCATGGCCAGACACCATGTGCGGGGTTAGATTTGGCTTTGAGCTGTCAATCCTAGCTTGGCCCCAGGAATACTAAACTGGGAAGAGGATTCTGCCAGAGTGTTCCATCCCTGCTTAGCTTTCTCCATCTATACAGCAAGCTTCAGAACTTAGCAGCAAACTGCACATTGCGCAATGTGCATCCTGTGGCCTGGTGGCTGTGCAGAATGAAACCGAACGACGACAGGTTTGAAAGGAGGGCTTTCCTCATCTGCCTTGCTGCAGTTCAACTCCTGATTGTGCCTTTCCCTGTGTCATTTTAAACAGGAAAAAAAATCAGCCATCAAAAGCCAATGGAAGATTTTTTTTTCTCCTTAAAATAATGCACAAGGAGAGATGTAATTGGGAGCAGAACTGCAGTGAGGGCAAAGTCCCCTGATTCCCCTCCAAAAAAAATTCCACTTTGTAACACACTCTTCCTGCCCACTGTATTTTTCAGGGCACAATCCTAACCTGATGTTAGACTGGCACAGTTAGACCAGCAAAGTTTGGCCAGCACTAGGGCCACCGTAAAGCACTTTTAGACCACTCTCAGAGTCAGGGAGGATGGCGCATCTCTGTGTGCTAGCCGCTCTGACTCTGAGAGTGGTCCAAGCATGCTTTACAGTGTCCCTTCTGCCAGCCCGACTTTGCTGGCCTAACTGTGCCGGCCCTCACTCCAGGTTAGGATTGCACGCTCAGCAAACTAACAAACCCAGCAGACCAAGTGATACATTTTGTCAAATGTCTTTGTTCAGCCATGAATGGCAACCATGGCATTGTGCAGGGAGTAATGGCCATCTACTTGCCAGGAACTCAGGGGTGTGTTTTTGTGTGGACGAGTGAGTTCCCAGCATCCGTACAGGGGAAGCATAATTAACTGTGACAAAGGGAAGTTTGATGCATCCCAAACATCTTGCTGATCACAATAAAGGGACATCTCGCTGTGATTGTTAAGTGGGCCCTGATTGAAACCACCTTCCTTGGAATCAAAGCCGTTTCTCTTTATCACTCTCCTAGGAATGGCTGCAGCAAGATTCATTTTGACACACAGCTCCAGCACTGAAAGCCCAAAGTGGTGGGAAAAGCCCCCCTCCCCACAAAACCCCTACAACCTTCTATTTGTATAAAAATGAAAAATAACCTCCATGCATTATGTATTTTATTCTGATTCATCCATCTGATGTTTTGCTTGGACTCCAGTCCTAATGCACGAGCTCCCTTCCTCGCACATTTTTGGGTGGCTTCCACCATTGTTCTAGGAAATGATTATTTTTATTTCTTGACAGGCATTGTAGATCTACGACCAGGTCCTCTGCATGAAAAGCCACACAGCCCAGTCAGTCACTAAGCGAAGGGCTGGCAGCTTTGTCTCCAAGGGTTGGGGGTGCCAAAGATTGAACTTGGGATATTCCAAAGGTGCAAACATAAGAACATAAGAAGAGCCCTGCTGGATCAGGCCAAAGGCCCATCTAGTCCAGCTTCCTGTATCTCACAGCGGCCCACCAGGTGCCCCAGGGAGGCATGAGACAACAAGATGCTTGCATCCTGTTGCCACTCCCATGCACTGCGTCCGTGGGCCATTGTCCCGTTGTCCCATTGTGCCACATATGGGGATGGCTTTGGAGGGAGACAAACGCATTGAAGCAAAGTC
Organism: Lerista edwardsae; assembly: GCA_029204185.1. Taxonomy (NCBI): domain Eukaryota; kingdom Metazoa; phylum Chordata; class Lepidosauria; order Squamata; family Scincidae; genus Lerista; species Lerista edwardsae. The sequence goes on along the minus strand of JAJKFI010000102.1, from coordinate 1,689,260 downwards.
TATCGTTGGCTGGTAGCTATAGTAGCTCATTAGAACCTCCAAGTCTGGGTGCAGTGTATCTTAGAATACTGCTATAAATGGTTTGCTGTGCTTTAGTAGTGTGTCACCCTGTCTAATAGTAGGGATGGCTCTGCCTATTTCTTTCTAATGGGACCCTTTAGGTCTCTCCAACTTTCTGGGAAGAAATAGTGGGAACAACCAGGAAACAGGAAGTAGCTCTGCCCGTTGATTAAAAACCAGCTTCTAAAGAATTCAAGGAAAAATCCATTCACAGGTTCCTTTGAATTGTCTGCCTGTCTCTGACAAACAGCCACTGAAGGGCACTGCCAAGCCTTCAGCATATCCCCTAACACAGTAGAAGAGACGGCAATTTGTCCCAGTGAGTCACACAGATGGACTATTGTCAGTCGGGAAACTCTCCGGCGCTCAAACAAGGATGCTTCCTAAGCTAAACATTTGAGAAAGCACAGATCGTTTTGGAGGTCTGCTTTGGTTCTTCCAAGGAGCACCACGAGGGTGTTTGCAAAAACCCTTTCACAATGCTCATCAAGAATTTTAATGCAGAAGAATTGGCTTGCCAGGAAAATGAATTGAGATTCTCGGCAGCCAAGCCGGCTACAGAAACTGAACTTCATCACGGTTATGTAGCACTCGATCATCTGCCCTCCTTCTTCGATTGTTCTCCTTTTTGAGTGCCATTCCATGACATGACACTCATGTTGAGTGTAAAGGGCAATGGGGCTTTGGCTGCATAACCATAGAAGCTGATGGCAATGTGCTCTGTCTCCAGTGCTCTGTCGACCCAAGGTTGGCCGTTGAAGCAAGCCAATCCATTGCAGAAATATAGATTGTGAGCAGTGGCCATTGTAGGCTTCCTATGTACAGACTTGCGATTCTTGGACTACATAAACAAAGAGCAGTTGGTTTAGCATAACAACCGTGAGTTAACATCTGGTTAAGCAAACACGTCCTCAGGAATGTCTACTGGGAATACAGATGCTGTATTGGCATCTATTTCTTCCTGGTTGCTGAGGGTCTCCTTTTTCCTGTCCTTGCTGTATCTGGAACGAAGCCCGGGGAGCATCCAAGAGCGCATCAGATTAGGTGCATTTGAACTGGTGTGACAGCAAATGATGTCCATACAGGAAGCGCATCTGAAGCCTCCCCAGCATAAATTGCATTCCTAGATTTCGTGCCTCGTTCCGGCCGACCACAAACGGCAGCAAGCTGGAGCATGGGAATACCTTGGATGAAACATGGAAGAGTCAGGTGTAATTCACTGGGATTTTATGAACCGTTTACACACGGGGCTTTGATAACTGCCATGTGCAATGAATGAGATTCTATACGCCGGTGGTTCCCAAAGCTTGTGAGCTGCGGTTTCCTGGAGAGCTGCAGAAATCAGCCAAGGGGGGCAGCAGAATCCTCATGAAAAACCCCTCACACTAGACCAGTAATCTTCAAACTGGAGACCTCTGTGTCTCAAAAACTCCCTCCTCGTCCCAAGCAACCGTTCTGCTGTAGCGCCGGTCCATTTTTAAGCCCATCTGGTGCCAGGGGCGCTCTGGGCAGTCACGTCTATTGCCTGGCATCCCAGAAGGCTGTGTGGCAGGATGTCTGGGCAGACACGACTGCCTGGAGCATCCCTGCACAAGACGGATTTGGGGAAAAAATTGGAACGTTGCTACAGTGTCACAGTAAGTGCTGCTCATAGGGGGTAGGGAGTTCTCCAAACACTGATCCAGTGATGCTCATCTTCCCACACATGGAGGAGAGGTAGGTTGGTTGCCATGGATATGCAGGGATACAGGACGGTTTATCCCGGCAGCTGCAAATTCATTAATGTGACCACACAAGGGTTCCCATGACTTGCTGGCATCATTCCTTGACTGGAATCTAAACAGTGCTGGGCACGATTCCTGCAGCCGACCACAAGCCTATTAAGGCCAGGAAACAAGCATGTTTCCTGCCTTCAAGGGAAGACTTGACATTCCATCTCCAAGCCATTCTACGGGTTCCTCAGCTTCTTCTTGTCTTCTGCTCATGCTCTCAGGAATTGTTTGCTTTCTCATACAATCCGGACAGTCACGAGTAGGGCAGATAGTGTCACAAAATAACCTGCTGGTATCCAGAACTCTGCTTGTGCAATAGAATTCCACCCACGAATACTGAAGTGGCATTGTTTGCATTCAACTCAAAAATTTGATCTGGATAGAAACATATCTAGCAGCAAGAAAATCTCCACGCAGGTTCATCTGTAGATTTCCAGACGAAACAAAGACCGCTTTGTTGCTTGAATCAGTTCATCGCTCAGCCTCGGATAATTTCTATTAAGCTTCAAAGATGGCACGTCAAGCCGTGGAAATGCGCAGCGTAAGCGAAGGGCAAATCCCAAGGGTGTGTTTGATGTGCCTTTAACTTTTGTTTTAATGTTGATACCTCTGTTGCGTGTCGCCACCTGCTCTGAAATCCAGTTCTGTTCAGGAGAAGCAGACCGTCAACTCTGTACGATGGATGCACTCGATTGAACAGATAACAGCTTGGCGCGTACTTGGTATAAACCAGAGCCAAGGCACATGGGAGCAAACAGAATTCCTGGCAACCGTGTCGTTCCTCGGCATTTTGCCATTGTTTTCTGTGGAACCAGAAGAGCATCCACTTTCTTTCTTTCCCGAACGTGAGAGGTGTGTTTGTTTGTTCGGTCCAAATTAAATATTACAACAAGAGATCCCCACTCCCACAGAACATTGAATATTCAGGGCAAGCAAGACAGCTGAGATGCCTCATTGATGTGATGTGTGAGCATGAAACCAGGGAGCCACCCGATTAAAGTGGTAGGCCTAAGGAAAAAATAGTGAGCTCCCAGTTCCTCAGCTTGGAAGGTTTTGGGCATCTGTATTGTCAGGCCTTAGATCAGTGGTTCCCAAAGTGTCCTGGAGCATTGTGATGGGCATAAGAACACAAAAAGAGCCTCGCTGGATCAAGCCAAAGTCCAGCTTCCTGTATCTCACAGTGGTCCAACAGGTGCCTCAGGGAGCACACAAGACAACTAGTTGCATCTTGTTGCCACTCCCTTGCATCTGGCATTCTGAGGTAAGTTCTGAGGTAAATTCTGAGGTAAACACACTGGCGGCAAGTCAAGAGTCTCCACAGCATTTCTCTTTGACAGCCACCAGAACCAGATGCTCCTCTTCAGACATGTACTTATAGGAACAGCCCCATTGGCTCAGGCCAAGAGCATCAGATGTTCAGAGTTGGAGACCTGCCGTTCTTGAGGATGGAAGATGTTGTTGGTGCTTGGCACCGCCTACAACCAGGTCACCACTTTTATCCCTCCCAAGGCACAGTCCCTCCTCTCTCTTTCTGTGTTGTTGAGACACCTTGTGCCTTGTTTGTGTTTCTATGGTGCTGCATTGCATTCTGGACTGGCTTCCATCCTTGAAATCTCCCCCTAAGCTGAAACAGGACAAGGTTAATTTTCAATGTGAAAAATGAGCTCCCCAGATAAAGCACAGTTGATTTGGCAAGGGACACGCAGGGTGGGGGGGAAGGAGGAGAGATGGAAATCTCAGATCTGATGACTAATCCCAGGAGAGGCACGTTAAATTAGAATTAGCTGATCAGCCACAAAGGAGCGGAGGAAAAATTCGGCTGGACTCTTCCCGTTTGTGTCCACTCCCTGCCTTCATTTTCCATCCCCCAGATCCTCCCAGTCCCGCAAACATATACACTGTTGCCGTGGCAACCAAGACGAGATACATGTATATGAGAAAATATGAGACAATCTCATTCCTTGGTAATAGCTCGGAAGGTGGAAAAAGTAAAGTCTCGGAATTGCTCGTAAAACAGTATCCACCTCTGACAAACACAACAGACACAGATTCCCCCCCCCCACCGTTTTCCTGCAAATCCCATAGGGCTCTCTGCACACCTCGTTGAGGCTGTTATCCCTGAAACAATCAACTGAATTTTTGTGCTAAACTTGACGTTTTTTAGGTAGTTATTTAATCACCTTGGCCTGGAAGGTACAGTCGGGGATTCATATTCGGTGACAATGGGCGTGGTGTAGCCAAATGGATAGTGACATGTTTTTCTTCCTCCCTCATCGTACTCGGAGTGACATTGATTGGCAGTAGATTCAGAACAGACAAAAGAATGTACTTCTTCACATGCCACATCTTATATTTATGGAACTCATTGCCACAAGATATGCTAATGGCTACTGACGTGACTTTAAAATTGGATTAGCTCAGCGATGTTCACATTGGTATGCTGTGAATTGTCTGCAGGTGTGCTACGGGAGTTTGGGACATATATTAGTAGGGCCAATGTGGGATAGGAGCCCCTCCCTGCCAGCCATGTGGTATGCCTTGTCAATTAAAAAAAAAGATGTTAATTTTGTTAATTTTAGCGCCTTGTCAGTGTGCAGTGAAATGAAAAGGGCTGAAAATGGCTGGATTAGCCACATCCATTAGGAAGGAAGGTCCTTATTTTAAATACATTTTTAAACTTACGCTTATTGTAAACTTTTAATTTACTTACTTAATCAATTTGATTTAATGTTGTCGTGTGTGGGGTGTTAAAATTTTGCCACTTGATGATGTCACCTCCAACCACAACATCTTCCAGGTTAATGACCTCACTACCCAGTGGGCCTTGGCAAATTGTCATTCTAAAAAGTGGGCCCTGCTGAAACGTTTGAGAACCACCGTTATAATGTAGTTAATTTTCAGCTGCAAAGAAAGAAAGGCAGGAACAACGTTTTAACAGCTAAATTTTCTACGCTGGGTAAATTCGACCCGTGCTCGAAAGCAGCTCCCTACCTCCTTGCTACAGTTATGGCTTCAGGTGCATTTCAGAACGATTCAGAAAATACAGCCATCTACTGTGTCTGTGGCCTCCAGTGGGGTTATTTACGAGACGCAAGAGCCCCCATTGCAGGCAGAGTAAAAAAGGGCAGGGCTGGAACATTCCATCTTTGAGTGCCGAGAAAAAGCAGTTCCTATAGCAGGAAGTACTTTCAATTGCTGTCTGTCGGGTGCTTTTTTTTCAGTTTGCATGTGTTTCTAATCTACTGTTACACACATGAGCGCAGAATGCAACAGCCTCCCACATGGGTCTTGCGCGCACCATGCTTCCCATAGTTAGCCTTTGACAGAATAAGGCCATAGTTTTCATGTTGCGCCCCTTGCTACAGTGGTGTCATCTAAATGATTAAAGAACAGGTACTCACTTTTGATTGGCACGTGTCAGGACCCGCCCACCGGAAGTGACGTCATAAGCCAGAAGTGAGGTCGTGGCAGGAAGTGACATGAAAAAAGCCCTTTTTGAGGCCTCAGATGATTTTAAACTGACCCAACAGTATTCCACAGCACCCCCAGAACATGTGAAGGAGGCCTGGCATCATGTTAAAACCCCATAGCAACTCATTTTTCAGTGGCAAGGAAAGGCTCCGCTCGCTGCCTGCCTGCCTGCCTGGCTCTGAGAACATGCAGGCAACTCAAACATGCAGGCAATTCAAATGTTGCAGAGGGCGGAGTCGACGAGTGGGCGGGCGAATGGGCGGGGCCAGCTGTAATCCTAGAAACCGGTACTCGCATACCCCCATGTACCCCCTGCATGACATCACTGCCTTGCTATTCCCTGCAGAGGGACATACAGAAAAGCCACTCCTTAGCTCTCCTGAGTGCGGTGGCTTTCCATCTTTTTCATGCCAGAACCCCCCAAAACAGTAATCATGTTGTTTGCTCTCTTCTGTACCTTTTCTAGTTCCGCCATGTCCTTTTTGAGATGTGGTTGTTGATATGACTACTCGTGCCGGTCTCAAAGCCCTTTCCTCCATGAAGGTGGATGTTGCCCTCTTTCTGAGTTGATGGCCATCATCGCCCACCTTGGCCAAAGGAGAAAGAATGGGTGAGAGGACAATGTCCTTGAAGAAGAACATTGAAGGAAACAAGAACGTCTTTGTTTCCTCCGGCAGAGGAGGAGAGACCTGGAGTGTTAGGTGAAGATTTGCTGTAATTTCTCACATGCTTCTGCGTGCAGCCATTGTTCTCACATCTGGCTGGACATCTGGAAGAAGGTTTGGTCGCATTTTCATTAACATTTGTGAGACTTTCCCACCCTACCTATTGACTCCCTTCCTTTCCCCTCCAGCCATGCGTGGCCTTGTCGATTCTCAGAATGTCTCAATGTGTTTCTCCCAAGCTTTCCTGGGGGGGGGGGGGAGGACTGTATTTTTAGCTCTCCATATTTCTTTGGGGGGTGAGGTGTGCTTGGTGGCGCAGGCATTCCCATTTCATTTGCAGTGCTTGTTTGCTTTGGCAGCTTGTGGGGCTGAGTTTTGGGTCGAGCGATTGCAGGAGGTCTTTGATTAGCAGGCGGTTTCCCACCATATTGGTTTTCTCTTATGTGCTGTCCAGCTCTGGGATTCTTCGTTCTTGGCCAAGATCATGGAATCAGTTGTGCTGCAGACCCAGCTATTTTTTTTTGCTGAAGTTCACATCAATTGCTTGGACATTTTTAGCATTCTTTTAATAGCCCAGCCTCTCCCTTTGCTTTCCTTTGTATCTGTTTCTCAGACCACCTAGCGTTTTTCTCAAGACGTTGGCCTAGATCCACCAGTCAGATTCTCACACATGTGCTGTTTCATTGGAAAGAAGCTGATGGGGTGGGTCAACCCACTGATATCACACTAAAGAGTTGTGGCCTGGCCGTTGTGGGTAGATCAGAAACAAATATCATTCTGCATAGAGCAATAGATGGCATGGATACATTCCCATCATCCAAGAGGTCTTCCAATTATTCATTTACTCTATTAATATCTAACATATTAGCAACGATTCTCAAGCTCCCACAGTATTTATCAGTCCACAAAATTTGAGCCAGATGGACTAGAATGCTAAGGGTTAATTTAATAAACGTGAAACAAAGTGTACCATTTTTGTGCTGTCTGTGTGTGTTCGCGCACATGCGTGTGTAAAGCACACACCCCAAGCACACCCCTGGGTTTTTTTTGGTTGCAACGTTCCCATGGAGCTTATGAATACACCTGCTTGTTCACAATTTTGTTAATGAAAAATCTTGAATTGTCCATGAAATGTTTTAAGTGGCACCATGATCTCATCTGGCATTAACCATGCATGAGACAAGCTTAGCAACCGGAGGGGGAGGGAAACATCAACAGCCTAGGCATGCGCACGCGCGCGCACACACACACACACACTCTCACACACACACACAGATTTCTGAACAGTCAGCAGGTTGGGAAACAAAAAGATCCTTTTTAGCGATAAGAACATAAACAACAGGGCAGATGAAACCTCTGGGACTATGGCGTCAGTTGTGTTCGCATTCCATTCCTGCCAACACTGCTCATTCTTGTCTGCTGAAACTCAAAGTTTCTCATCTTATTGACTTGGCTTCCTTCTCAAGGATCCTTCCAGCTGATGGTCCTGCTTCCTAGACTGAAAACAGACTACAGGTTAAGGGCAACTCAAACAGAGCAGGCTGAGGACAAGATGATGATACGAAAATTGCATCCCCGTTCAGTTCACTCTTCTTCCCTGAAAAATATTACTCATTCCAGTAGCTTAGGTGTACGCTTTCTCACATAACAGTACCAGAACCAGGGGACAGCCACTGAAATTGAGTGCTGGGAGAGTTAAAAGAGATAGAAGGAAATACCTTTTTACCCAGTGGGTGATTAAGCTATGGAACTCCTTGCCACAGGAGGTGGTGATGGCGTCTGGCCTAGATGCTTTTAAAAGGGGACTGGACAGATTTCTGGAGGAAAAGTCCATCGTGCCATGAAATTCCAAAAGGCCATGATGGGTGATGCAACCTCCTTATGTTAGAAGCAGGCTGCCACAGAATTGCCGGTGCAAGGGAGTGGCAATAGGATGCAAGCATCTTGTTGTCTCCTGTGCTCCCTGAGGCATTTAATGGGCCACTGTGAGATACAGGGAGCTGGACTAGATGGGCCTTTGGCCTGATCCAGCAGGGCTCTTCTTATGTTCTTATGTTACACGGGGGGGGGCAGCAGTAAGTATTGCTGTCTCTATCACACGGCTCCATTGTTGAGTGGGAGGGGCTGGTTACCTGATGCTCAAACTGAGCCCAATAAGAAATGGTTTGAATAGTTCCCTGCACCCCACTAGGGATGTCACTGCCCTATAGTGGCCAGCAGAGACGCAGTGTGTGCCCCGCACAAGTAGAAACCCAAACCCCATCCAAATTTGGGGGAGAAGGCATTCCAACCCTCGGTGGCTTGCAGGTTCAGGTTGTTGTTGTTCAGTCGCTAAGTCATGTCCGACTCTTCGCAAGCCCATGGACCACAGCACGCCAGGCCTCCCTGTCCTCCACTAGCTTCCAGAGTTCACCCAATTTCATGTTCATCGCTTCGGGGACACTATCTAACCATCTCACCCTCTGCCGCCCCCTTCTCCTTTTGCCTTCAATCTTTCCCAGCATGAGGGTCTTTTCTCAAGAGTCCTCTCTTCTCATGAGGTGGCCAAAGTACTTGAGCTTCAGCTTCAGGATTTGTCCTTCCAGGGAGCAATCAGGCTTGACTTCCTGGAAGATTGACCGATTCGATCTCCTTGCAGTCCAGGGGACTCGCAAGAGTCTTCTCTAACACAACAGGTTCAGGTTACAGCCTTTCAAATGCCTGAAAGGTTAAAAAAAAATCCGGTATATTCCATTTCTGGACACAGCCTCCAAACCCAGCCAATGTGCCTTCTATTTGAGCTTAATAAAGCCATTGTTGTCAGTTCATTAATAGCGGCTTATGAAAACCATATTTGCCGCATGTGGCCCTGAAAGAGCTCTGCGAGCACTTTGGGCTGCGCTATTTACCGCCGTCTCTTTAGTAAGAGATACTGTACATGTGAGTGGGGGGGGGCTGTCAACCCTCCCCTCTCTGCAGTATGCTTCTAATAACCCCCTGTTATTCGTTTACAGTGCCAAACAGTTACGGCCTGTGAAATGCAAATGAAATGCGCTTTTGGAGGGGGAATGGAAGGCTCGTGAGGGTACCAGCCAGGCCTCTCTGGTTGCTTAGCAACAACGTGGCACGTTCCATCCAATTGTTTCTCCACCAGGCAACAGGCGCTCTCGCCACCAGCGCATTTTTTAGAGTGACACAACAAGAAGCATAAAAGAGGGATACAGAAGAACTGGACTGGCTCCTTAGTGCAGCCCTGGGGGGGCTTCTCACCTTATCGCCTCCAGCCTAGCCTTGCACCCCATCATCATCTGCCAGACCATCTATCCCTGAGAGTGGGGAGGTGTATTTGGGGGGACGGTTCCTGCCACAGTCAATATTGCTCATCTTATTGGGAGGACAAAATTAAGGGTGCAATCCTAGCAATTTGGGCTGATGCTAATCCCAGCTAAAACTGAGGGTTGGGAGAGTTAAAACAGATAAAAGGAAGTACTTTTTTTACCCAGCGGGTAGTTAATCTGTGGAACTCTTTGCCACAGGAGGTGGTGATGGCATCTGGTCTGGATGCCTTTAAGAGGGGATTGGATGGATTTCTGGAGGAAAGGTCCATCGTGGGCTATAGGTAATGATGGATTATGCAACCTCCTTACAAAGGCGGTGGGCTACTTCAGAGTGCCGGGTGCAAGGGAGTGGCAACAGGATGCAAGCATCTTGTTTGTCTCATGCCTCCCTGGGGCACCTGGTGGGCCGCTGTGAGATGCAGGAAGCTGGACTAGATGGGCTTTTGGCCTGATCCAGCGGGGCTCTTCTTATGTTCTTATGTTCTTAATCGCTTGTGCCAGCCCAACAGCACTAGCACCGAACATGGGGCACCAACTGGCACCTCTGCATTGGCGCTTGGGCCAATGCTAGCAGCAGCCGCAGCCCAAGGGCCAAGACTGTGCCACTCATGCACCAGCCGAACTCAGCTGGCACAAGAATGGTTTTGTGTGGGGGGGGAGGGAGAGGGGAGGGAGGAACTGGGCAGGCAGGTAGGTGTGTCGGCCAGGGAGTTGGGGAGTTGGGATGCGTCCGTCAGGCCACTTCCAAGCTCCCGTCCCCAGGCCACACGGCCTTGATTCAGGCCACAGGGCTAGCATGGAGCTGTGCCTGCTTCTCAGCAAGAGGATCCGAGCCAGAACATTGGGACGGCTGGCGCTTACCCCGGAGCAAGGGGCGCAAACATGCCCTTGCCCCAGGGAGGCTCCCGCCAGCTCCTGACTTACCCTGGACACAGCACAGGCCCATCGGCCTCGCCATTCCAGCGCAAGTTAGGATTGTGCCCTCTGCCTCACCTACTTCACAGGATTGCTGTGCGGCCCCAAAGAGGGAAGGAACCACGCACACACCCCTGAGCTCCGCGGTATAAAAACGTGGAAAACCAATATAAATGGAGCCTCCCCGTTCAACAGCAGTATGCCTGTGTTTGTGCTGGGGACAGAACAGCAAGGGAAGGCAGCCACTTTCCTCCTCTGGTTCAGTGGTGTCATCTAAATGATTTAAGAACAGGTACTCACTTTTGATTGGCACGTGTCAGGACCCGCCCACCGGAAGTGACGTCATAAGCCGGAAGTGAGGTCGTGGCAGGAAGGGACATGAAAAAAGCCCTTTTTGAGGCCTCAGATGATTTTAAACTGACCCAACAGTTGCAACAGTATTCCACAGCACCCCCAGAACATGTGAAGGAGGCCTGGCATCATGTTAAAGTGACCCAACAGTTCCAAAACCCCAGAGCAGCTCATTTTTCAGTGGCAAGACAAGGCAAGGCTCCGCTCGCTGCCTGCCTGCCTCCTTGGCTCTGAGAACATGCAGGCAACTCAAACGTGCAGGAAATTCAAACGTTGCAAGGGGCGGAGTTGATGAGTGGGCGGGCGAATGGGTGGGGCCAGCCGTAATCCTAGGAACCGGTACTCGCGTACCCCCGCGTACCCCCTGCATGACATCACTGCTCTGGTTGTTAAGCATCCAGAAGCATCTGGCTGGCCTGACAAAGATGGATGTTTGGTCTCATCCGCAAGGGCTTCTCTGATATGAATTAGCCCTGGTGAGCTATGAAAATGCACATTAGAAACTGGCTACGAGTTCTGAGTGGTTCCCTGGAGGCCAGCGCCTTCATCAATAGAAACCTGAGCTAGATAACAAAATACAAGTGATCCAGGCTTGCGTTGCCCACCTCCCCAGAGCTCTCCTGTCTATCCGTCCACCTGCCTTGCGTTCATTTCCTTAGTACAACTGCGGATTGTTGAGTCTTTCCGTGTTAGGCAAACGTTAAACAAAATTCTTGAGTTAGATTTTTTGGGGGGTGGGACCGGGGGTGGTGGGGGGAATAGTTTTGCAAGCCAACAACTCCTTTTCTTGCCTGTGTGTTTTTCTTTGCAATGAGTTAACAAAAAGGAATCGGATGGAGAGGCTGGGAGAGGGAGAGGTACGGTTGTGGGGTGAGGTGGGGGGTGGAGAAAGGAACATTGCCAGCAATATTCCTAACGATTCTCTTTGGGGAGTGGAGTTTTGCACTCAGCTGTCCCTTGTAACCTAATCTCTGTGTGAGATTTTCCCTAAACTGCACAGACCCCCCCCCCAACCATTGGCTTTCCTCACACAGCAACTATGCAAGGGGTGGGGGAATCATTTGCTTTTCTTTTTTTCTGCTCAGCAAGTAATAAGACAAAAAAAATCAATTTGCCCATCCCGCAGAGGAAAAGGGAAGGGAACGGGTGAGGGCATCACCCCTCTTGCCATGTGTCCTTCACCCAGAAACTCCTGGGATCTTTTGGTCCAGGGTGGACCTCCCCTGCATTCTGGGCCTTTGCCTGAGCACCTGTGTTTGTTACCACGGCAACATCACAGTCATGTCATCGAAGAAGCTGGAATGAGCGGGAAAAAAAAGAAAAAGAAAGGTGGAACTGTTGCTGCCAAACTCCTTCAGATGCAAGGCTGCCCCCTTTTTTTCTTGTCCCCTGCAAAACCTGGAACCTTGAGTTGTGTGTCTCTGAGCATATGCAAACTGCCCACGGAAAGCAACTTTTTTTTCTAACCACTTTTGTCCTTAACCAAACCTGGAGCCTAAAGGCAGGTGCCTCTGACCATGTGCAAAATGCCCATAGAAAGCATTTTTTTTGTGCTAAAATGTTTGAGAACCCCGCTATAGACTATATAATATAAAAGGATGGCTGCAGTGGTTGCAAGGGTAACACTCACCCCCACATTTCCCATGACCCCTGTTTTCTCACCCAGTAAATTGGAGTTTTCAGTAGTCCTTGCTCAACAGCACTTTGCCACCTGTTTGCCAGTCCAGACGACTCCGTTCCCCCCCTCCCAGTTACCCCTGGGATTTAACTATACGCCTTTGCAGACCATGTTGCAACTTTTTCCAAACGTCTGCAGGTAAATGGAGTGTGATACGGTGCTCCCATTGGGGCATGAGGCTGTGCCGCCCCATTTGCTCCCCCTGACATCAGGTGTTTGGGGCCAGTCCCTCGTCCTTCAACAGCATCTCTCACTGCAGTGGGGGCAGCCCAAGTAACTCAAACACGGAGCCGCTGCCCTTTGCCCAGGTTGGTGCTGACATGCAGGTGATGTACGAGCATCATTACTCTTTCCCTGGAGCGGCCGCCCACCTACCAGCCGCACAGAGGTGCCTGGGACCGAGCCCAACAACCGCCTCTCCAGAGTGAATGGAAACATTGCGTCAAGTCATGCCTGCCCCAAGGGTGGCGGTGCTTTCTCTTGCAGGCAGAGCGGGGGATTAGAGACACCATCGCTTGCTTTTCTCGAGAGGCTCACAAATGAACATTTTTTCCTGTGAGGTCAGACACATGTGGTCATAGGCATTTCTTGGGCATATCTGCACCAACGTCTCCTCCGAACAGTCTTTCTCTCTCCCCTGGAAACTGGGGTTCGATGAGTTGGGGCCAGAGTGGCAATTTTAACCTTTTTTTAAAATCTCATGGCACACTGACAAGGCACTAAGGGCGCAATCTTAACCTGGAGTTATGATCTCAACTACTTTTGAAAGCTGGTGAATCCTAACAAGAGGCGAGCTTTTATGCTTGAGAGATTCAATATTTTTCCTTCTTCAGTTCTCTCCAGAAGATTTCAAAATATTCCTTTTGAACGTAGAACCTGCAAATTTTGCCATCTGGAACCTGATATGGTTGCCCATATTTTGTGTCACGGTTCTGCTCCTAGTAAACTTCATGAATGCCTTTTAGAGCCAATTTTACCTAGCGTTACTGGTCTTTCTGAAGGGTGTGTGGGCTTTTTCCTGGAGGATAGCTCTGAAGTAGTTACCGAATGGGTAGCAGATTTCTTGGCGGCTGTTATTAAAAAAAGTAGTCGCCTATAAATTATTATTTGGGATGTGATAGAGAAGATAAGTTTTATAATCATGCACAAATATTTTAATATTTACTTTGTGTATTTAAGTATTTTTAAAATGCCAATAAAGGTTTATGAAATGAAATGAAATGAAATGAATGAATCTGGCGTTAAGTTGGCACAGTTACGCCAGCAAAGTTTGGCTGGCACAAGGGACACCATAAAGCGCATTTGGACCACTCTCAGAGGATGGTGCACATCTATGTGCTGGTCTCTATGGCCTCTATCTCCGAGTGTGGTCCAAACATACTGTACTTTACAGTGTCCCTTGTGCCAGCCAAACTTTGCTGACCTAACTGTGCCAACCTAACCTAGGATTGCACCCTGAAATTATCAAGGCCCACCATCAGTGGTTTGTTTGTTTGTTTTACAACTGGCAAGTCACACTTAACTTGAGGAAAGCACATCCTGTGACAAGAGCCTCTCACAGGCTGGTACAGGTGCACTGCGTGTGCGTGTGTGTGAGCAACGTCTCCAAAATAACTTGGCCCTCATGCAGACCTACTGTGAGGGTGCCACCCACTGTGCCAGCGTTACATCACCAACATCGACGGCTTGGCAGCAAAGCGGAGAGCCTTAATGAGCAACGGGCAGCCAAGCAGACACCAACCGTTCTGCTGCACGGGGAAGGGTGGCCGTGGTCAGCTTGTCGGTTCTCCGAGGTCTGCTTTGCACGATACAAACTTATACGTTGCTGTGATAAGTTAGGCTGAGCTGATCCATGAGACCTGGCCATTGAAATCAGAAGGCGATGGATAAAACTGAGGGTTGGGAGAGTTAAAACAGATAAAAGGAAGTACTTTTTTAACCCAGCGGGTAGTTAATCTGTGGAACTCTCTGCCACAGGAGGTGGTGGTGGCATCTGGTCTGGATGCCTTTAAGAGGGGATTGGACGGATTTCTGGAGGAAAGGTCCATCGTGGGCTATAGGCAGTGATGGATTGTGCAACCTCCTTACAAAGGTGGCGGGCTACTGGTACCGGGTGCAAGGGAGTGGCAACAGGATGCAAGCGTCTTGTTGTCTCCTGTGCTCCCTGAGGCATTTAATGGCCACTGTGAGATACAGGAAGCTGGACTAGATGGGCCTTTGGCCTGATCCAGCAGGGCTCTTCTTATGTTCTTATGTTCTTATGTAAAACACACCAAAGCAATCCCCATTGTCATCGGGGCACTTGGAACAATGTAAAAACGTTTTGTGACTCATTTTAAGCAACTACAGCTTCCTGAAATAATAATAATAATAATAATAATAATAATAATAATAATCCCAGCCCTGTGTAATACTAATGAGAGGACAGACCGTTGGCCTGATCCTGTGTAAGTCACACTGGCTGCCTTGGGACTTCCTTCCTTGTAAGTATGTTTAGGATTGCCGCCTCTATTGTGGTTGGACAGTATCTCCAAACATCTGCTGTAACTTAGTTGCATGAGAGATATTAAAATGTTGGAGACCCTGCTGGCTCCCAAATCAGTGCTGGCTGTGTCAGGTTTTATTAATTTTGCAGGATAAGCTATGTGTTATTGCCTCCTCCTCCCATTAATTTGTTAGTCCCTGGAAAATCCTGCAGCGCTCTCTCTCTCTCTCTCTCTCTCTCTCTCTCTCTCTCTCTCTCTCTCTCTCTCTCTCTCTCTCTGTTTTTATGTATGTGCGCATCTCACTCTTTTATGGTCCCCTCCCCAGCCCTTTGCTGTTTCATCTCCCTCTTTGCCCACGTAAGTCCCGTCCACTGTGCACCAGCATCACTTAGATGTCTTCATGTGCAGCCAAGGTTGTACTTATCCAGCTGGGCCTTTTTGCGCACTTTTTATGAACGCTTTCAAGATAACCTGGAACATGAGCGTGGGGATGAGACTGGTGCTCATTGAACGGGGAGGCGAGGCTTTATGAGACTCGGAGCTCCTGTCCCATGCTTGATTCCTGAGCTCTGGCAGCCTGAGAAAGAAAAACAGCTTCATCCACACCAGCACCAAGTATGTGCATTGAAATATTCAGGGTTGCAAACGCCACGATGGCCACACCCCGGAGCATGGGAAAACTTGAGTTTTGTGGAACCATTGGCGCTGCTCTATATAAAAAGGCACATGCTGTATAAGCCTCTTTCTTGGGGGGGGGGCATGGCTTGTGTTTGGTTGAGCATAAAACAAATATAGCCTAAGAGCCTTTTAATGAGGCTCCCCATGCCTAGAAGCTTCCGGCTGCTTCCGCAGGCCACTGCTGGGTGCAGCCATTTTGGCTTTCACTGGGTGGAAGGAACACAGCTACCACTTCACAGCTTTCCACCACCCTTGTCCTCTCAGGCCTCAGCGGCTTTTCCAGCTCTACGCCAGAGCAAACACGGAAAGCCCACCGAACTTCCTCGTTCCCTCTATTCATGCAAAAGCAAGACTGCTGTGACCATGATGAGCAGCCAACAGGCACTGCTTTCTTTGCAGGAAGAAAGAGGGCAGGGGAAGGACAGAGAACAGGGCAAGGAGAATCAGTAAGGCTTCCCTCCTGTATCGCTGCGTGCCTGTAGCAGCTCTTGAAGCCAGTGACCTCCACAGGCATCTGGAGACTTCTACGGATGCGGGAGCTCACTGACGGCCCAATTCTAACCTGGGCTGGAACCAGCAGGGCTGCTGCCTTGTGCCATATTCAGAGCCCCAGTTAAGAGGTGGCTGTGGAGCAACCCAGAGTAGGGGGACAATGCCCCAGCCTCTGCAATAAGGTTACTCAGTTCTGCAACAGCAAAATCGCTGACACAGGTCTGAGCAGGCCGGCGTAGAGCCGGTCTGCTCAGAGTGGAGCTGGGATTTGGCCCACCTGCTGGAGGCGGATCCCATCCGCTCCAGGCCTGGTCCGCCGACCAGCCCCCCTTCCCCCTCCTGCAGCCTTTCCTCATAAGGGAGGTGCCCAGCAATGGGATCTACAAATGAACAAGGGGAACGCTGGGCGGGACGTAGGCGGGACTTCCGCTTGAGTGGCAGCCCGTCTGTAGCGTTCCGTGGCTGCCCTGGCCTCGGGGGGGGGGGCTCCTGCTCGCCGCGGGAGACAGTTGAGGGTAGCGCCGGGTGCCTTGGCGAGCAGCGGGGGGGGGGGGGCGCTAACCAGGGGCAGCCCCCCGAGGCCAGGACAGCTGCGGAACGCTACGGACGGGCAGCCAATCACGCGGAAGCCCCGTCTAAGTCCCGCCCAGCGTTCCCCTTGTTCATTTGTAGACCCCATCGCTGGAGGTGCCCCAGCCCAGCCATCGTTTTGGTCAAGCCAACACGATGTCTGCATTTCTCCTAGAGGAATGTCTCCCCTCAGCCCTTTTCCCTTCATTAAAATGTTCATGATTTTTCGGAGCCATCATCTGGGTGGCCATGCCTCTAGGTTCTCAGGAGCCTTGCTTTAGAAAATAAAACATGCATTTCTTCTTTGTTAAAAAAAATAATAATCTGCAGGACATAGTTAACATTCCACAGAAGAAAACCTCCGTATTGATTTTATTACGGGGCTTGACGGGACGGAGCTAAGGACACCTTATAGCTTCGTTGCTCACACAAGGGTGGGTTTGGCAGGAGAAAGTCAATGAATTATTATGTCTGTGATGGAATATTTGATGTTCAGAACTCCATGGGTTTCTTGTATCACTGAAGCGCTACTACTATAGCGAATGAAGAGAGAGATCTTGGTATTATTGATCTCAGCGGCTTTTATTGAATGGAAAAGTCTGCAGATGCCATCACATAACTTCACCGCAGATGGTGATGAAGGACTTTGCTTTGCAGAGGATGAGTCTCTAGAAAGTCTGCTTCTCCAGGGAAGTGATTAAAGCGGGGCGGAATCTCTGCCTGTGCAACTGAAAATATTTGGGTTTGGCGATGCTCCTCTGCTAAATATTCAGCTTAATTTCACTAAGTGTAAATCATGCAGGCCCAGATAAGACCTAGATAAGAATGGAATGCAAGTTCCCCCCCCCCAACCCCCTAGGGAGCAGCTTACAAACTTGTTATCACCAAAGATCAGTCAAGTTGGAGTCATACAACAGATCTCAAAAGGTCAAGCCCTCAGCCATAACATACAACACCACATGCAGATGAGGTTGTAGCTGGGAGAAAGGGAGGAGGCTTGGGGGAGCAGCCCTACAGAGATGTTCCAGGTCACTCTGTCTATTGTATGCATTCCTTTTCCCCCCTAAGTCTCTATAGAGCTGCAGTAAGGGTGCAATCCTAACCTGGAGTGAGGCTGGCACAGTCAGGCCAGTAATGTTTGGCCGCCGACATAAGGGCAACAATAAAGCGCATTTGGACCACATGTGGCTGGCACAAGGGACACTGTAAAGTGTGCTTGGACCACTCTCTGAGTCAAAGAATGCAGCACACAGATGTGCACCATCCTCCCTGACTCCGAGAGTGGTCCAAACATACTTGATGCTGTCCCTTGTGCTGGCCAAACTTTGCTGGCCTAACGGTGGTGGCCTAACTCCAGGTTAGGATTGCTCTCTGAATGAATGAATGAGTGAATGAGTACATCTTTTATCTGTGTGCTGCCGCTACTCAGCTGTGGCGAATGGGACAAGCAGTACGGACACCAGCCATAACCGCAAAGAAGTTTCTCTGCCATGGGGCCCAACTCTGTAGAAACTTTCTGGTGCCAAGCTTTTAGATCCTTGCTCTGAAATAAACATCAGAGCAAGCACATGTAAATGTGCGGGTGATCATGCCATGTGCAATGTTCCTCAGGAGTTTGCAAAGGCTCAGATTATCTTTGCATCTGCCAACGCCTGTAATGGTAACACTCATATTAGCCCTTTGTGCCTGCAAAAGAATAATGGCCCACCTCAATCTTTTTCCAAAGGACCTTGTATTCTTTTGCTCGGCAGCAGTGCCAGAAATGTTTGGCTCCCTCTGCATTTGTTGTATCTTTTTCTTGGCACTCAAAACTTGCCCCAGGGAAAGAATCAGCTGAGAAACATTCTTAGGAAGGCAAAGTTTGCAGCTGCCTTTTAAAGGCACTCAATCAGTCTCTTGCTGCTTAGAATTGTGCTCACATCCTTGAAGCTGGATGTCATCACAGGCCTGACTTACAAGACCCTTTGGGCTGCTGGCTTCTGGGGCAAGGAGACCGACTTATCAGTGTATACGCAGAAAACAAAACTACACCCTTTTGGACTGTAAGTACTCCTTGGGGAGGTCTCTGGTATCATTCAAAATCACAAAGGCCAAGTTGGAGGTCATCAAATATCTTTGACAGCTTCCTGCCTGGTACATAAACATAGACTTAGATGTGTCCTGTTTGGACACTGTTATAGAAAGACCATTAACCCGATGGTTGTTACAGCGCTACAAAGAGATATTTTCTAGGGTTATGCTTAAATCTGCCATTGACATTTCAGCCAAAAGAGAAATTCACAGCTGACTGTGAATTTCCTCCACCACTGAGGAACTTTATTCTTTATTTATGGCAGGTACAGTCAATCCTCTTTATATGCGACCTATCTGCGAATTCACTTATCTGCGAATTGCTACTTTTCTTGTTATCTGCGCCTCGTTAACCACTATGCAGAGACCTTCCAGAGGCTGCAGGGACCTTCCGAATGGCACCTGCAACCAGCACTGAGCCCTTTAAAATGGCCAGCAGAAGCACCCACCAGCCATGTTTAAGGGGTCAGTGCTGGTCGCAGGTACCATTCTGAAGATCCCTGCAGCCTCTAGAAAGTCTCTGCAGCATTCAGAGATCTTCTGGCACTTCCTGCTGCATTCTGCTGGCTTCCTGAGGGTCTCTGCTGGATTCCTCTGATGACAGATAAGGTACCCCTTGCATCTCACCCCATTGATCCCATACGTTCAGTGGTTTCGCATCTGAGAGTTTGCTTTCCGTGAGGAATTCCAGGAACCTAACCCTAGCAGATTGTACAGTTTCCGTTTAGAACAGCCATGTTCAACCCCTGTGTTGTGTTTCATGCTATGCTACCAATGGTCACCAGGTGTGCTGCAGGAATTTGGGAGCGGGTCATTTCTTAGTAGGGCCATTGGGGGATGTGAGGCCCCCATGAGCAGCATGGTGTGCCCTGTCAATTGTCCAAAAACTGATGGTGTGCCTTGACCTTGCCGGTGTGCCGTGAGATGAAAAAGATTGAAAATAATAATAATAATAATAATAATAATAATAATAATACATGTATTTATATACCGCCTTTCTTAAGATCACTAGATTTCTCTAATGACTGTAACTCAAGGCAGTTTACATAGGCAGACTTTTTATTCACAAACCCAAAGGTTTTTACAATTTACAGGAACGTTCTATCTTTCAAGAACAACACTCATACAGATCTTTCTTTCTGTATTTAGCCTTCTTTCTTAGCCACCCGTCTGCCTTCTGCTGGCTGATAAGAGGCTTCCCTGCTCCCACCA
Organism: Lerista edwardsae; assembly: GCA_029204185.1. Lineage (NCBI taxonomy): Eukaryota > Metazoa > Chordata > Lepidosauria > Squamata > Scincidae > Lerista > Lerista edwardsae. The sequence continues at coordinate 1,669,523 of JAJKFI010000102.1, read as the reverse complement.
GAGACACAGCTGACTTCAGCACACTCCTCCTCCCACGAGGCAGCTGGAACTCAGCTTTTAATCAGCCGCAGTTTGCAAGGTCTGCCATTCACAGAGACTTCCGGTAGTCTCGAGCTCACGACCTTCGGATCTTCAGCTGTTATCTTCGGGCAAACGGAGGCATTAACCCTCTCGGCTAAATCTTCTGCTAATAACTGTTCAGACATGCAGATATGGGTCACCCACTCAGGAAAAATGCAACCATGTCTTTGCACTTGTGAACTGGCCTTAGCCATTACCCCCTTTTCCTCTTGCAGTGACAAAGATGGCCTTTCCCTTGCACAACCCACCAGACCTGATTCCTGCTTTTCCTCATTTCTGTTTCATTTTTCACCTCCAAAAAAAGAGACTCATCAGGCTTTTCTGACAATGTTTCGAGACCGGACTGTGTTAATTTTGGACAGCCTCCTCTGAGCTGTTTCAGATTTTGCGCTGGCACATTCTTGTTGTACCAGCTGCCTTAAGACAACACACCTGCTTGCAAGATGGGTCTGGGGGTCTGGTGAGACAACTAGGCAAGCGTCCTAATTACTACAGGGCTGACACAAGAGTTCTGGCATGACCTCATGGGTTTACTTTAACTGGTTGGTCTGACGTGAAGGAGAATGCTTATTTTTGCAGCTGCCAGCAACCTCCATCCAGGAGGCAAGAACATACCTGTGTCGTATTCTTCCAGGAGCAAAGGAGAGACACCTGGGTGAAGCAAGCAGGAGGCACCCAACTGCATCTCCTACAAGGGGACATTTGTGGTCCATTTACGTTTGTCTTCCATCAATTTCAGCTGCATCATGTGCCCAGGCTTTTCCAGTGACTTTTTTCCCCAATTAAATAGATCAATATCCCAGCTGCCTCTGCCTTCTTGTGATCGTTCTCTGTTCTTTCCATTTTATTTCAGTAAAATAAACCAAGCAGTAACCAAGCAGCCTGAATTTTTTTCTTTTTTCCTTTCCAGAACCAAAATGACATATCATGGCTTGGCTTCCACATGTCATTATATTTAATCAGGACTAGCGTGCCAGGCGTATTCTGTGCTTGAGTAAAACTGTTTTACAGCGGACTGCAATTACAGAATTCCTGCCGGGGCTTGCACCAGAGTGAATTTTGGTGGCTGGTGCGGGAGGAAGAAAAAGGGCTGCAAAACAAAACAAGGAGGGGAAAACGTGTGATTTTTATTGCTGGTGAAATGAGTGTCGTTGCTGACCCGCAAAGCCAGGTGCTCTCATTATCCCCAATGTAAGAAGTTGTCGAACAATTATCCTTTACTTGCTCTCCTCCCACAAGCCTGCACTGGGAAAGGAATAACACAGCTGGAAGGGCCACACTTTTAGTACTCAGCACAGGTAAGGTCCCAGGTATGCTTTAGATGAGTGCTTCTCAAACGTTTTAGACCAGGACCCAATTTTTAGAATGGCACTTGTGTTGGGAAAGTGATGTCATAACCAGAAGTGACGTCATCAGGCAGTACAGGAAGTGCTGTCATTGTGGCATAATAAAATGATACTCCTGAAATGCAAATTGGCACTCTGGGACTGCAGCAATTGCACAACCAGGAAACATCTCTGGCAGAAAGCAAGATGAGGACAAAATTGGATGGGAAAGCACTTGAATTACAAACAATTTAAAAAAAAAAAAAAAACCCCTCACTTGAACATTCAAACTGTTAACACTCACAAAAGGAATATAACAAGAATAAGGTCTGCAGTTGACAACGTGGCTGCTCTCGGCTTTCTGGGGGCCATCTGACATCAGGTCGCGACCCACCAAGTGGGTCCTGACCCACAGTTTGAATAACACTGCTTTAAACTGTTGGGTGGGGATTTCTGAAGCCTGTAGAGGTTGCACATAGCCTCAAGTTTCCCAGGCATGACCAAAATGAGGGTCCAGGCACATTTGGAGTCCCTCTGGGTTGGGAGCTGTGGATGACATCATCCTTGGGTTTCTGACTCTGCTGGGGGTTGAGGAATGGATCCCCCATAGCTACCTGTCTATTAAACACACCATTCGTCCTTATGTGCTTGTATGCCAGTGATTGTGGGAGAGGCAGTGTGCTGGTCAACAACGAAGGCCAACATTATGCTGGCACTATCACTTTCCATCAGCTTTGAGCAGTGGTGTCATCTAAATGGTTTAAGAACAGGTACTCACTTTTGATTGGCATGTGTCGGGACCCGCCCACCAGAAGTGACGTCATAAGCCAGAAGTGAGGTCGTGGCAGGAAGTGACATGAAAAAAGCCCTTTTTGAGGCCTCAGACCATTTTAAACTGACCCAATAGTTGCAACAGTATTCCACAGCACCCCCAGAACATGTAAAGGAGGCCTGGCATCATGTTAAAGTGACCCAACAGTTCCAAAACTCTGGGGAGCAGCTCATTTTTCAGTGGCAAGGCAAGGCAAGGCTCCGCTCGCTGCCTGCCTGGCTCTGAGAACGTGCAGGCAACTCAAATGTGCAGGAAATTCAAACGTTGCAGGGGGTGGAGTTGACGAGTGGGCGGGCGAATGGGCGGGGCTAGCCATAATCCTAGGAACTGGTACTCGCGTAGCCCCGTGTACCCCCTGCATGAAATCACTGGCTTTGAGTCTCTAACAGACCTTCAGTTTCTGAATGGGCTTATTTGTGCCTTTAACGTTAATGATATGCTGGGGGGAAAGTCTGAGCCAAAGTGGCCTGTCTGACATAGTTGCGGTTTGCAGTCATTCAGCGGCAGCAAAATGAAATGTCCCATTTGCGGTACCCTCTGTGGTCCAGGGCCCAACACCCATCCATGTATGTCAACGCATTGACTCGAGAGCAAATTCAAGGGAGCTCTAATTTCAAAGTTTGGTTGCTTTGCTCCGTCGAGAAGCATTTTTTCCATCATAAATCTTGGCTGTCAAACCCCCCTGGACTTATGATTAATTTCTGCCTGGGGAACAAACACAGGGAGTTTTTTGGGGGGGGGGGCGATAGCGGTCGATGGTGCAGATGGGAATTGTCACTGCAGCTTCGCTTCTTGGAATTTGGGTCTTTGGAAGGGCTTTCAAGGAACCTTGATCTGTTGCCAGTGTGCTGCTAAATTGTACCCAACTGTGCAAGTTTCACCCAGCCAATGGCATCCAGGCAGCAAATTAAAAAGCTAAGTGAGGGTGATGCTTGGCCAAGACCCTTCCCAAAGGAATTTGACAGAAACCACAAAACAGCTTACAAGCCATATACAAAAAAAAAAATTAAAAAAAAATACAATCGTTCTAGAAATGCCCCCAGCAAACTCACACGTTCCTCAACACCCTCCTCCTTAATTATTGTTATGCTGTTGTGTTTCGCTTTCCCCATTGGTGATGAACTCCATATGTCCACTCTCCCTATCCACACTTTTGGCACCGCTATATGGTTCCCTGATTTATGCTTATTCCTTCTTATTACTGATTATTCAGAGCTGTACATAATGGGAAAACATGATACGCAGGCTGAAAAAGCCAACCTAGAGACAATGACAAACAAAAACAGAGCTGGGGAGGAAAAGAAAAAGAAATCATCATTGCCAAGGATCGCACAACCTACGATGAGGAAGCCCAGGGTGGGGATGGCAGAGCAACATAGGCTTTTTAAGGCAAACCATTGCATTGGGAAGGATGCTAAGGAATGAAAGATTTCAACACATGCCCCCATGCGCATGGCTAGATTTGCACATGCCATGCAGCAAGGGCAGTGAAGTGGTAGGATCCTGAGTGCAGCATGAAATTGTCCCACTTCAGGCTGCAGAGGCAAAATGATCACCTCGATGAAATGTCTTTGCCTTGCTGTGTCATCCCTGAATACGCAGCATGTGGTTTTTGTAGCTGTTTGAACCGTTTACAAGCTTGGATGCAGCCCAACCGAATGCCAGCACGTTTGAATCCAGTTAGTTTTGGTGGAAGAGCGAAGCCCAACTTTCTCCTGTTGAAAGTGGGCTAAACGTTGGCTGGTTGGATTCCCTTATACTTGGGACACAGGCAGCGTGCGCCTAGTCATGCTTAGGGGGGAAGCCTTCAGGGGAAGTCACTTGTTCTGAATTCAGCGCATGGCCTAACACCAACACCAGCCATCAATCTTGGTATATTCTAGGATGTCTTCTAGGCAAGCCCAGCTGTGCCGTCCTTTCTCAACTGCCTTTCCTTCCAGCACGGCTTCACCAGAGAGGCTCTTGGTGGCTTGCGGTTGACGGATTCTTTGCCTGATTTCATTTCGACTCAGAATTGCAAACCAGCTGGAACACATTGCCATGGTTGTACCTGCCTTGCTGTTCCCCATTGGCTGCAAAAAAAAAAAAAAAAGGCGTCATTGTCTGTGATGAACGATTGAGAAGCAAACTTAAAAGTTTGTGATTGAGAAGTCTGTGACTGAGAAGCAAACTTAGTTGAACAATGTGTTCTTGTGCCTTTTTTTATTGCCAACTAACACCGAGCTCTTATTACTAAAGAAGCCCAATTGCTTTCCTGATTGGTTGACTTATTTTTGCTCTTTCCAGGCTCTCGTAATGAGTCCGTGTGCTTCAGGGAAACATTTTTCCTTCTCTGATGGCATGCTGAGTAATTTCCTGTTTTCTCTCCCTGGTTTTGGTACGCCGCCACATATTAAAATTGTTTTACACCTCAAGCTCTAGGATCAGTTTGTCCTGGTAAAGCTTTCAACTCAAGTCACACGACAGGTCCTACAGTCCAAGATCTTGCTGGTTATTTCAATCCAGGACGCAAGATCTTCCACTCTTCTGGGCATGCCCCACCCTCCTCTTTACCTGCTTCCTCGTCCAGGTTCTCTTTCATTTCTAGCACTCCTCCATCTGTCCACTTTCTCTTCGAATCCACTACCCTGCTTTGCTTGATGGGCTGTTTCTTAACCTCCTCCTTTCCTGGGTTCTAGGTTATCCTGGTTGTCCTACCCCACTCTTTTATGTCAGCAGCTATGCAACAGTGGATAGAAGCAGTGGTGGAATCTACCTGCGCTAACAACCGGAACGCAGGAAGTAGCTACCGGGACGCATGGTTGATTGACAGTTCCTCCGCACGTCCTCGCTTCCCCTGCGGTCCGCTGCCTGCCTGCCTGCCTGCCTGCCTGGCTGGCTGAAACCTCCGGCTGCGGGCGTGCAGGGTGCAGGCATGGCCAGCACCATTTGCATATTGCAGGGGCACGCGGCAGCGACGACTGCAGTGGGCGGAGCCAGCCCTACACGGAACAACCGGAACGGCGTTCTGGAGCATCCTGGCTACATGACGTCACTGGATAGAAGCCATTAGGATTGGGGACATTTTGCCAAAGACAAAGAGCCTATTTACCACCTTGACCCAAGCAAAACAACCACAGACCCCTCCCCCTTGCCAGCATCCCATCTTCCCATATGTTCAATATGGCTGCTCTAGGTGCTTCGCGACCCACCTGAAATTGGCTCATGACCCACTGGTGGCTCCCAACCCACAGTTTGGGAACCACTGAATTAAGACATTTCGGCCCTCTGACCATTTTTCTTGCCCTTCTCTGCCCAAGACTCCTCTGAACTTAGGACTGCAATGGAAGTTCCTTCGTGTTTAGATTTGCGGAGGAAGGCCATTTAGAGCGCAATCCTTATCGGGAGTTAGGCTGGCACAGTTAGGTCAGCAAAGTGCCTGGCTGGCACAAGGGACACCATCAAGTATGTTTGAACCACTCTTGGAGTCAGAGAGGCCAGCACACAGATGTGCGCCATCCTCCCTGACTCCGAGAGTGGTCCAAGCACACTTCACTGTGGCCCTTGTGCTGGCCAAACTCCAGGTTAGGATTGCACCCTTAAATGCATATCTCTTACTAGCTGTCTTATCTGTGGCTGAGGGCTTGGTGGTTTTTGAACTCTTCCTTATCTCCCAAGAAGCCTCGTCCAAATCCCACAGAGCCTCTCCAGAGATGTTTCAGAAATACCTGTGGCAAGCAGCACATCACTCAGTCGGAACCCTCATTTATCTTTCCCTCTTTTTCTGCTAATGTTTGCACATGGGGTGCTGCACACTGTCCTGAAACACATCATTAAACTACCGGGGGGGGGGGAGGATCCCACAGTGATTATGCTGAAAATGAGAAGAGACTACTTTCAAAGCTTTCCAAGAAAACGTTTTAGAAAGATGTTTCACTTCAAAACAACCGGCAAATGCTTTGTAACTCGTTAAAGTGGTCCATTCCACAATATTATGGTATTCTTCTCTCCACGGTGAATGGGATGCCAAATTCTTTACCTCTTGTGGTATGTGGCTTTGTGTTGAGACAAGTGCTGCAACCTGAAGTGGTTTCTTCCAACATCTGAAACAAAACAAGAAGGCTGGGTGGATTCAAAAATCTACCTAAGCTCCATGTGCACATTTTTTTTTCCATCACTTGGAGGGGGAAATGGGATTGGGTGGACAATTTTCACTTCCAGTCTCCACATGGTCAGGTGCAGAGGCAGATCTAAGGGAGGGCAAAGCTCTAAGTTTTGCAAGAAGCCTCACCTTGCAGTGGAAATCACTCCTCTCCTGCACCGTTTTAGCCAATCCTCACAGGGAAAAGCAACATTGCTTACTGGCTACAGCAGCAAGGGAGAGGAGGGATTTACATGACAGGGTAAGGCTCCTTGCAACACTTAGAGCTTTGCCCTCCCTGTAGATCCGCCTCTGGTCAGGTGACAATCAACATAATCATGCATACCTGTCTAGGACTATCCCTGTATGGTTGGAAACTCTGGAAAATCAGAGTTCCTGATTCTGTGGCGGCGATGCTCTGAGCAGTTTCACTTCACTTGGGTGTTGGGTGAAGAATCAAGAGACTACTTGGTGCCAGCAACTGATTGGAATCACTCATAGCTAGATCAGGGCACGCCAAGCCTCAGGCATGTTCCACATGGGTCATAGGAGGAGCGCATTGAGCAGAGAAGAGCATCACCAGGTTGGAATGAGAACTCGGGGTACTTGTTTCTTAGAAATAAAGACTTGCAATTTCTTGGCACGTCACTGATGATAATTATCATTTAAAAAAAAAAAAGTCTTGATGCTACAAGCTAGACATCATCCCCTGGCAGCAGTCAATTTCTAAACAAACAGAGTCATGCTCAAGTCAGCTTGAAAGAATCCCAGTTCTTAGCAGTGAGCAAAAGACGCTCTGCATGTGCACAGAGGCACCTGCTCTGACTGTGCATCATCATCATCATCATCAGTGAGAATGATTGTTTCAAGAGCCAATGAGATGTGATGATACAGGAGGGAATCAATAAGGTGTTCATAAGTATGAGCCAGCTCGCATTTCCATGGATCAGAGCTAATACTAGAATTCTGATTCAGTGGTGTATCATTAAGTTGGCCATTTTTTTTTGTTGGTTACTGATTTCTTGGGTGACCTGTACTGGTCTATATTGAAATAAATAAACAAAGTGAGTGGGGATGACACCAACCTAGTGATGCCACTGAATTTCGGCTGTGCGTATGGTATTTTAATTTATTCTGTATGGTCTGGTACAGGAGGAGGTGCATCATGGGAGTTTGCACAATGAGCTCACTTACTGGGTGGTGTAAACCCTAGTGACACCACTGTCCCCTGCGGATTTTTTTTGTGGCTGTCACTGGGGAGACCCTTCCCATCTCCAAGTGGAAACATGGCAGCCAGTGGCACAAAAAGGCTGCCAGTCTTCATGACCTTGTTCCTGGGAATACCAAAGCTGAGGCCAAGCTGTGAGGTCATCCCCTCTCCTCGACAAGCTGCCAGGGCTCCTCTGCAGCCATGAGGTGGACAGGCAGAGATGCTGAAGCAAGTCTCACAGCCCCCTTAGTAGTCGTACTGCATGACTTCATCCCTTGCTCGTGTTTTCAGAGCAGGGAATAACATCGACGTTTCCATGCCTTGTGGTTTTTGCAGGAGGGTGGGAATAAATTCCCTCGTGGTGACTGACGTAGGCATCTGCAAACCCCAACGCAGCAGTGTGAGGGACGTTGAGCAATCAGTGCGAAGTGCGAGGACACAGATGTGTGAACGCGGCCTGCTGCCTGCCAACGAGTGTCATCGCAACAGCTCCAGACACACTCCCGCGGCCAGGAGCATGTGCACGCTGAACTCCATGAACACCAAAGCCCCGCGCCAAAGGGAACACACATCCTACATTGGTCACCCATGTCCTATGCCAGGTGCCATAAATTATGCAGATCCCACACGGCCATGCAAGGACCACTTGGGTCTCATTTCTTTCAGCTGCTGTTGTGTGTCATGGACCCTTGAGAAACCTTAGTTTATCCCTGGAGCCACCTCCCACCCTCAGTGATGCAGTTTTGTTGCTAGGAGCCCTGGGACCGGATCCTGCCCACAGCTCCACACAGGGCTCCTGATGGATGTTTCCATTGAGTGAGATGCTTCTGCCTCCAGGACTCAGAATTCAGGGGCCCTCTGAACATAGGCCTTTGGCTACTGCCCAGTCTGGCCCACCCCTGAACCACAAACATCTGGTGATTCTACAACTCTTGTTTCCTTTCAACGTTGCAACGTTGCTCCTACAAAGGTACCTCTGTGATTCCCAGGATCTTGGCTCGATCCCCAAATGGCAGACTATAACCAGCCCAGCATAGGCTGCGATGAGATAGAATAATAAATTGATGTGGCTGTCCTTGAAAAAAACTCTGATGGCTCATCTTGGGACTAATTAATCTTGGGACTTCATCTTGGGACTAAGCAATTAAGAAGGCCAATTCCATGCTTGGGGAAATTAAAAAAGGGGTTGAGAATAAAACAGCCAATATTATCATGCCATTGTACAAATCGATGGTAAGGCCGCACCTGGAATATTGTGTCCAATTCTGGTCGCCGCATCTCAAAAAGGACATAGTGGAGCTAGAAAAGGTGCACAAGAGAGCGACAAAAATGATTACGGGGCTGGGGCACCTCCCTTATGAAGAAAGACTGCAGCGTTTGGGGCTCTTCAGTCTAGAAAAAAGGCGCCTGAGGGGGGACATGATTGAGACATACAAAATTATGCATGGAAGGGATAGAGTCGATAGAGGGATGTTCTTTTCCCTCTCTCAAAGCACCAGAACCAGGGGGCATCTGCTAAAACTGAGGGTTGGGAGAGTTAAAACAGATAAAAGGAAGTACTTTTTTACCCAGCGGGTAGTTAATCTGTGGAACTCTTTGCCACAGGAGGTGGTGATGGTATCTGGTCTTGATGCCTTTAAGAGGGGATTGGACGGATTTCTGGAGGAAAGGTCCATCATGGGCTATAGGCAATGATGGATTGTGCAACCTCCTTACAAAGGTGGTGGGCTACTGGTACCGGGTGCAAGGGAGTGGCAACAGGATGCAAGCATCTTGTTGTTTCATGCCTCCCTGGGGCACCTGGTGGGCCACTGTGAGATACAGGAAGCTGGACTAGATGGGCCTTTGGCCTGATCCAGCAGGGCTCTTCTTATGTTCTTATGTTCTTATGACTGAGGTGCTCCCAATTTCACTTCTGTAAACGTGATTACCTACCCTATTGTGAAGAAGTGAAAGACTCAAGTGGTGTCCTCAGATCTCTTTGCAAGAAACCCATCAGAAAAGATGAACCTTCAACTTTTTAAAGAAGCAAGTGTTAAAGGGAAGAAAAGCGGGGAGATAAAGGGAGCTGAAGATTATACAAGGAAAAAAAATTGGGGGTGGGAATGACCTAACCCATTAGGAATATATTTATATTTTCATTTCATGTCATATTACTTCCTGGTTTCCAGCCTGCATTCCCAGGGCACCTCCTATCAAATATCAGGCAGTATTAAATCACTGATCCCAGCAGCTCTCAGAAAAAAACATTTGTACTAATGTGTTGGTTTTCCTTAACACAAGGGCCAGATCAAATCCTTCTGGACTAAGCTCGGCGAGATTGCTGACAGATGCGGAAAGGAAGGGCAACGCAAAGTGGTCCCGCCTTTCGTAAAACGTGAGATTCCACTCTCCAAGCCCTTGGTGTGTAATGTGTGGTGTGCGGGGAGGTGACTTGACACACTCCAGCCCCGGCTCAACGTTGTTGTGGATACGGACACACCAAAGAGATCCTGACGTAATGGATGTGATGGCTGCAGCAGGACTGTCTAGGGTGTTGTGGGGCTGGCGGTAGAGGGTTTCGGGGATGGGGTACAGAGTGGTCCGTGTTAAGGCACAGCGAGCAGCAAGTTGGATGGAGTCGTTTAGGGAGTTCTGTGATGGATGTAAATGAGACATGTCACTGTTTCTTCTTCCTTGCCCCCAAAATATTCCTTCTGCTGCCAAGCTCCAAGTCATTCTTGGCGTCAAGAACGGTCTACAGGGTGGGAGTTGTTTTAAAGCCCCCACCCCAGCGAGGCACCTGCTCTTGCCTTCTGGAAGCTGGCAATTGACCTTGGCACATTAAGCTCGAGTCTGGATTTGGCAGCACGCGAAAGAGCCTTTGTGTGGTTACACTTTGACTCTGATGTCATGCTGGGGACGGGGGGTGGGGGATCGTCTTCAAGAAGCCAAACATGGTTTCACAGCCTGCTTGGGTTTACGGTACTGGACTGCTTAACTGAAGTTCTGATCACCGACAGAAGAGGATGAGAAGGGGGACACATAGGAATCCAAGAAAAATCCTTACTGGATCTGAAGAATCGATACCTCTGATCCAACAGCCTTAGAAAAGACAAAAAGAACTATTTCTTTATCTGGTGTGCGGTTAACCTGTGGAACTCCTGGCCACAGGATTTGGTGATGGCATCTGGCCTAGGTGCCTTGAAAAGGGGGTTGATGGAGGAAAAATCCATCCAGGATGCAGCTTGGGAACATTTGAGCTGGTTATTTCGGGCTGGTGTGTGTGTGTGTGTGTGTGTGTGTGTGTGTGTGTGTGTGTGTGTG
>JAJKFI010000102.1:1587781-1635186 GCA_029204185.1 Lerista edwardsae | reverse complement strand
GCCAGTTTCAACCAGTTCTGGACTGTGAGATGTGAAACTGCAACACCTGTTCCAGGGACTGAGAGACAAAACACAGAAAAGAGCTTTTCATCTGATTTAAAAGCAAACTCTAGGGTCTGTCACTGGAAGGACGTGTAAGCTTGAAAGCTGTGTAGAAGGGTCAAGGCAACAGCTGACAGTGAGTTCCTGGCGATTCAGAGCGCAATCCTAGCCTGGAGTTAGGCCGGCACAGTTTGGCTGGCACAACGGACACTGCGAAGTATGTTTGGACCACTCTCGGAGTCAGAGAAGCCAGCACACAGACGTGCGCCGTCCTCCCTGACTCCAAGAGTGGTCCAAACGCACTTTACGATGGCCCTGGTGCCAGCCCACCTTCAGGTTAGGATTGCGCCCTCAATCATTGCCAGACAGCTTGAAGTGTGGAACTACCTGCTACATGACGCACATTTTTTTTAAACATTATGCACGTTTTTTTATAACTTCAGTGCAGCAACAGGTGGATCAAGTTTAATTTTTATTATTTATTACAGCGGTTTTCAAACTTTTTAGCACCAGGACCCACTGTTTACAGTGACAATCAGTCCAGGACCCACCGGAAGTGATGTCATGGCCAGAAGTGCCGTCATTGCAACACCAGAAGTAATTGCATTCAATGGGACTTACTTCCACCAAAATGTATATCAATCAATCAATCAACAGGTACTTATATACCGCTTTTCAACACAAAGTTCACAAAGCGGTTTACAGGCAAATAGTAATAATAAAGTTAAATGGCTCCCTGTCCCAAAAGGGCTCACAATCTAAAAAAAGGCAGACCGCCAGCAACAGCCACTAGAAAGACTGCGCAGGGGTGAATAGGGACAGTTACTCTCCCCCTGCTAAATATAAGAGGAACACCACTGGAAAAAGTGCCTCTTGTCCAGTTAGCAGGGGTTTATATGGGATTGCAATCCAGTATATGGGATTGCAGCCTTCTGTTCATGAGCCTCATCTTCCATTGGGGAAATATATTCAAGTCTATACTGGTCCTGGGAGGCAGAGCTACCCACCTTGTATTGTATCCCGTTTTGAATGGTGCATTTGCTATGTAGATGCAATCATGGCTACAGATTCCAAATCCTGTGACAGTTGGAATGGCTAAAGCAATAGTGCCACCTAGTGACCACTGCAGAACCAGGGATGGGTTTGGGATGGGGAGGTAGATGGCTCCCTCTTGTGGCTGAAATTGTGAGTTGCACATAATGCAGAAAGCTGGTTTCCTACACACCAGATTATTATTTATATATATTTATTTGATTTTTACCCCGCCTTTTTGCCCGGAGGCACTCAAGGCGGCATCACAATACAAAAAGATACAATATAGATACAATATAATATTAACATTAAAAAACATAACATTAAATTAACATTAAGATACAATATAAAATTAACATTAAAAAACAATTAAAAACAATGTTAAAAACAATACAACAAAATTAAAAACAGATACAATTTAAAAAACAACATGTCCAGTGGATCATAAAATTATAAGATACACAAACCAGCCAGCCAGCCAGCCAGCCTGTCAACAGTTAAAAGATTATGGTTATCAAGAGGAGGAAAGAGGAGGAAAAGCATATCTGGGGCACACAGCAAGCACCCAAAAATTCTTCTTAAATCTATATGCATTTCTTCCACTATTAATGTCGAATGCACTGAAAAAAAACAAACCCAAATGTTAATATTTTTTTTTGTACTGATAGAGGAAGGACATGTTGTACCATTGTAGTAGTCTTAGGGCACAATCCTAACCTGGAGTTAGGCTGGTACAGTTAAGCCAGCCAAGTTTGGCCGGCACAAGGACCACCGTAAAGCGTGTTTGGACCACTCTCAGAGTCAGGGAGGACGGCGCACGTCTGTGTGCTGGCTTCTCTGACTCCGAGAGTGGTCCAGACATACTGGTGTCCCTTTTGCAGTTAAACTTTGCTGACCTAACAGTGCCGGTTTAACTCCAGGTTAGGATTGTGCCCTTAAACTGTATCAGAGTATTGTAATCAAGTAACTATAAAGAGACGTTCTATTTCCATGGAATAAAAACTCTGGGGAAACTTCAGGCTTGTTAATTCTGGAAATAAACCATGTCCTTATTTATGTATTTAAAAAGTGTATACCCTGTCTTTTCCCTGCCAAAGCAAATGCCCAAGGTGGCTAACCTAAATAACCCTGAATTCCAAAATGTTACAGTACTCTTGAAGTTGAAACATGTTTGCACAGATTCTCCATATTTGATATCAGTATTTGAGCTCTGAGAGATGGATCTGTTATCAGGGAATTATATCGGGGAATCTGTCTCGCATTGCTTCACTGGGGGGATGCACAGCTAATGGAATAAACACACATCACGCTGCCTTCTGCACTGAGCGCATCAAAAAAAAAAAAAGCAATAATCCAATTTACCCAAGTTTGAATAAAGAACTGTTAAGTTTTACCACTTGGAACTACTTCACAGGAAGAGAGTAACCAGGTGCTTGGACTGTACCACTTCAAGCAGCAGGTCTGAGATCTCATGATTGAGTATTTCCCCATGAAAAATGAACACCCTGAACATGCAAAACAATGTATCAGAAGATTTAGCCGAGAGGGTTAATGCCTCCGTTTGCCCGAAGATAACACCTGAAGATCTCAAGGTCGTGAGCTCGGGACTGCCGGAAGTCTCTGCGAGCAGCAGACCTTGGAAACTGCGGCTGATTAAAAGCTGAGTTTCAGCTGCCTCGTGGGAGGAGGAGTGTGCTGAAATCAGCTGCGTCTCTGGTGGCAGCAGGGAAGCCTCATCAGCCAGCAGACGACAGACGGGTGGCTAAAGAAAGAAGGCTAAATCCAGAAAGAAAGATCTGTAGGAGTGTTGTTCTTGGAAGATAGAACATTCTGTAAATTGTAAAAACCTTCGGGTTTGTGAGAAAGTCTGCCTATGTAAACCGCCTTGAGTTCAATCATTAGAGAAATCTAGTGATATTAAGAAAGGCAGTATATAAATGTATTATTATTATTATTATTATTATTATTATTATTATTATTATTATTATTATTATCAGAGAGAAGACTGATAGAACCGTTCTTTCTGACATCAAATTTTTCATGTACCGGGAGATGTTATATAGGAAAATCATGAGATACCTCCCCAATGCTCCAGTGTGGCACAGTCCAGAAACATTCCATGCAATCTCACACCTTTTTCATGTTTCATCCAACTAACCTTTGTGTAAACTAGGCCTCATTCACTACAAGTCACTATAAGAACACTCTTCCTGTAGGGTTTCCATCAAATTCAACTTAGGGCAAGTAGGAAGGGCATTCATTGGAAGGGCATTTGTTCTGCATGGGCCAAATTCGAGCTCTGGCATTGCTAGGTAAGACAGATAGGAAGCCCTAAACAAACCCTTGGGAAGCCACTTCCAACCTGAGTTGAGAATATTGAACCCAAACTTAGGCAACGGTCTAACTTGGCCCAAGGCAACTTCCTAGGTTGCCCCCTCTGGTGGTGACCATTTTAGGTACATAGGCTTTGCACATATTCAAATAATTTACTCATCGTTGGCCAAGATGTCAGCTTGGCTAAGAAGGGATGCAGCATTTAGTAGCGACGCCAAGGTCTGGAGGACTTCTGCAGTTGCACGGCAGCTTTTTTGTGTGCAGGCCATCTTGAGCTGAGGCACCTTGAGAAGACTACTTCTCCTGTCTTGCAAAGGCCCCAAAACGGTTGCAGCTCGGGGTTCTTGGAGGGGCTCCGTTTTGCCCTTGGATGTCAGTGACTCGGGCTAATCAATTAACACTATTAAATATCAAGTATTTCCCATGAAGCTGACATTTCTAATCCCCTTGGCTGCCTTCTGTTTTCACACACCATTGACTGAGGCCTTTCCCCACTGAGAGGGGCCTTTTTTCCAATTTCTCCAGGCTTATTACTCCCTCCCACTTCAAGATTAGCGTTAAAGACATAATAAAAGGGGCCTTTAACGAGAGGGGGGACAAAAAGGCAGGCCCCTTGTTTGAGCTCCAACTTCATCTCCCTCTTCCTGTGGAGAATAAAGAGGCCCTTTCACCCCAGCAACCAGAAGGTGTGAGCTGGATATGTGTTTTTGGGCTAGGCCGTAGCTGGAAGCTGACAACCCGGGGCCTACTTGTGGTGACATTTCTAGCTCAGATTAGAGAGTGAGCCTCAAAACACATTAGAGACATGGCCTAGCTGGTTGCTGGGGAGACAGGCCCTTGATACGACCACAAGTTTGAAGGCGGCCTGCTGTATCTATGAAACCGGGCCTCAGTGTGGCCTACTCAATGGCCGCTTTCGTCCAGATTAAGGTTAATAAGGGGCCTCCCCCTACTATCTCCAGGTCCACACTTTTCTCACAGTGGACACCAGACCTAACGGAGATGGGAGCCTCACACTTCTAATATCCCTACTCCTGGTCTGCTTTTGTTCCCAACTTATTTTCATTATAAAATGTCCTCCCTCGTAATCGGGAGAAGGGTGGAAGGCAGGCAGGAGGGGGGAGAGTGAAGGCCACACAATGAGAAAGGAGAGCCCCACCACCTGTGGAACCAATAACCGCAAGACCCAGGTTGCCTTTGTCAGGGAACCGAAAATAGTTCATATCACAAACACGTAGAGGTTCAACGGGCCATCTGAGAAAAGGACCAAATGGCTCAACGAACAGAACATAGCCACTCCGAGAAATGATGGATGGGAACGACTGGCAACACAAAGATAAAATGTTGCACTGTTCAGAATTTCATTGTGAATTTCAGAATTTCATCCTTTAGAATGTTCTGAATGCTTCGTACCAAAGGGTGCAATCCTAAACTGAGTTAGGCCGGCATAAACTAAGCCAGCAAAGTTTGGCCAGCACAAGGGACACCGTAAAGTATGTTTGGACCACTCACAGACGTGAGCCATCCTCCCTGACTCTGAGAGTAGTCCAAACACGCATTATATAAGAACATAAGAACATAAGAAGAGCCCTGCTGGATCAGGCCAAAGGCCCATCTAGTCCAGCTTCCTGTATCTCACAGCGGCCCACCAGGCGCCCCAGGGAGGCATGAAACAACAAGATGCTTGCATCCCGTTGCCACTCCCTTGCACCCGGTACCAGTAGCCCACCACCAATGTAAGGAGGTTGCACAATCCATCATTGCCTATAGCCCACGATGGACCTTTCCTCCAGAAATCTGTCCAATCCCCTCTTAAAGGCATCAAGACCAGATGCCATCACCACCTCCTGTGGCAAGGAGTTCCACAGATTAACTACCCGGTGGGTAAAAAAGTACTTCCTTTTATCTGTTTTAACTCTCCCAACCCTCAGCTTTAGTGGATGCCCCCTGGTTCTGGTGTTTTGAGAGAGGGAAAAGAACATCCCTCTTATCGACTTTATCCCTTCCATGCATAATTTTGTATGTCTCAATCATGTCCCCCCTCAGGCGCCTTTTTTCTAGACTGAAGAGCCCCAAACGCTGCAGTCTTTCTTCATAAGGGAGGTGCCCCAGCCCCGTAATCATTTTAGTTGCCCTCTTCTGCACCTTTTCCAACTCCACTATGTCCTTTTTGAGATGCGGCGACCAGAACTGGACACAATATTCCAGGTGTGGCCTTACCATTGATTTGTACAATGGCATGATAATATTGGCTGTTTTATTCTCAACCCCTTTTTTAATGACCCCAAGCATGGAATTGGCCTTCTTAATTGCTGACGCACACTGGGTCGATACCTTCATTGAATTGTCCACCAGCACCCCAAGATCTCTCTCCTGAGCTGTCACAGACAGCTCAGAACCCATTAGCCTATAGGTAAAGTTTTGGTTTTTTGCCCCAACGTGCATCACTTTACATTTGTCTATGTTGAAACGCATCTGCCATTTGGCTGCCCATTCCCCCAACTTGGAGAGATCCTTCTGGAGCTCTTCACAATCCTTTCTGGTTTTTACCACCCGGAAAAGTTTTGTGTCATCCGCAAACTTGGCCACCTCGCTGCTTATCCCTGTCTCCAGGTCATTTATGAATAAGTTGAAAAGCACGGGCCCCAAGACAGATCCCTGGGGCACTCCGCTTTTCACCTCTCTCCACTGTGAAAATTGCCCATTGACCCCCACTCTCTGTTTCCTGGCCCTCAACCAATTCTGGATCCATAAGAGGATCTGCCTTCTTATTCCCTGACTGTGAAGTTTCTTCAGCAGTCTTTGGTGGTGGCCCTTGTGCTGGCCAAACGTTGCTGGCTTAGTTTATGCCGGCCTAACTCCAGTTTAGGATTGCGCTCTGAGTGACGTTTCAGTTTTGAGTTCTGTGATTGATTCAGCACTGAGAACAACATTGCACAGAACGCATTGGGGCTTCTCTGTGTCACTGCTGGTCAAGGTGGTAAAGCCACATTTTAGATAGATTTCAGAGTATTTACGTTCCTCTTCCCCGTGTGCTAAGACTCACCTAGGCATGCATGGGGAAAGTGTGGCGTGCCCACTCAGAAAAAGACCTGGGAGAGACCACATCACATGTGCACACACACCAAGACAAGCCCATAGCAAGGCTGATTTCCCCCACAGCCACAAGCATGGAGGAAGTGGCAGTTTAATGGGGAAGGTCTGGCTGTTTGAAAATGGGTGGCAATGGACAGGAAGTCCTTACTTAAAGTCGTTTATAACAAAGTTGTTGAGAAAAAAAATTGTTTCCTGCATCTGTGTGGAGTTTGCACATTTGTTCTCCCTTTGTCTGCGTCCAAGCCTATTCCCCCTTTTACACCCACCATTCTTCCATTTTTGGTTAATTTTGGCACGGCATTGACCAATCTCTGACTCAAGAGCCAGAGATCCTGCATATAGAGGAGCCGACAAGATCATTTTTTCCTCCCGATGAGAAGGTCACATATGGAGATTCGGCCGTCGGGGAAGACAAGCCGAGGCTCTGGAAAGCCCTTGCAAAGATCCGGCTGTGAAGTTCTCCGAGAAAATGTCAGATTAGAACGCCTTTCTCACAGGTCCAAATAAAAATAATAATAAAAGGAGCAAGAGTGAAAACTGGGAAGGACACACACCAGAGATTGGGAATGCAGCAGAAAGGAGTGGGCGGGACTTAAGTCCCCAGAAATAAAGACAGTGGCGGGTTGAGAGCTCCATCTTCAATGAAATGTGAAGTGGCTTGCATCATCTTGGCAAGGAGACAGCACTGATTTGTATCCGTTGTGCTAAACATACATGCTCCCCCCCCCCGTCTTCAGTCAACGGGCAACTTTGCTGCACACCGTTGATTTTAATTGCAAAGCAGGGAGGCTCACTGCAAAAAAATGGTTCCATGAGACGGCACTTGAGAGAACACATCTTGAGGTTGGCTTAGCTAGGTCTTTTCTTTTTTTTTTCCCCAGGATGGTGTATGTGTGTAAATGAAGTAGGTCTATGGTCTTTGATCCTTGCCCCTTCTGTCCTCTTCAAACCAATATCCCCACCCAAGGCCCATTTTCTCCAAAGAGAGAGCCTTTTGGGAACAGGAAGTCTGGCGTTGTTAAGTGGCACTCGAACACTCTTTGGTCTGGGAGAAGGAAGGAAGGAGGCTCCAAGCAGGTTTCTCAAAAAAACAACAGCAGCTAACTGGAAACTCTGAATTTCCTGTGCTTGGGCCGTGTGTTTCGATATCCATCACACGGCAGGCATGCCCGATGGGTAGGGGTTAGGGTATTTTTGGTGGTATTTTTTCCAAAACGTCTCAATTAAAATAGCAAATTGTGATGTCATGTTTTTATCCAAATTTTTATTGCAAATCGTACGAAAAGCGCAATCAATATGGGTGAATGGCCCTACAAAGGCAAGCAATTACTGGCACCCCAGCCCGAAATAACCTGCTCAAGAATTCCCAAGCTGCACTCTGGTTGCTGTTTGGAGTATCGAGAAACTGCTACTTACTACTTCCACATTCCATTATAGTCGCCCCAGCATGCACGGTGAACTAGGAACATGAGTGTTCATACAGGTTTAAGCAAGATTCCTCCTGTTTCTGCCACTCCTCCTCCTGATCCCTTACTGAAAACTATTTATGGATTCCTCAAAACTGTGTCACAAATAAACAAAAGTGGTGTTATTTTTTGTGAAATTGATCTAAATTTGTGTCAAACTCTGTCAAGTGGTATTTTTTCATGTTTTGACCTAAACTTGGTTTTATGTAGCGTTTTCAATAAAAATTCTCATTATTTACCATTCTGTGTTGATCACCAAAAACACACACACACAAAAAAAACCCCATCCCTACCAATGGGGACAAACAAGATATAATCCTCATCCATTGGACACTGGAAGGAAATCATCTCATGTGAAGAGGCCTTTGGATAGCAAGCCAGTTAACTTGAGCGACAAAATGACAGAAGTCTAATATCCTGCCTGGTTGACTACCAACAGACGTACCGTTATATTCTAGGTGTGATATTATTATACAGTTATTAATAATCGACAATGCTTGCGTATCCTAACAAGGCTAAGCCTCTCAGTATGGTGAAGTTGGGAAATCTCATTAGCTCTACATATAATCCATACTATACACCCCCACAGGCACAGCAAGAGTGCCAAGCCAAATCTATGGTACAGAGTTCCCAGTTTGATCTGGTATTTATTACGCCTTGTTCTGTGCAAGGATAAGTGCTTAATCTTAGAGTTATTGACACTGGAAATGGCCCAGTCTAGCCTGGGGTGAATATTAGGAAGGGAACTTGGCTCTTGCCGCAATCCCCACATCATGCGTTGTGCAAATGTTTCACTCTTCGTCGTAGGTAATGGATTTCTGACGGCATCTGGGATCTTTCTCTGGCATGTCTAATCTGGAATAATATATGACCAAAGCATTTTGCGGTATAGAGTTTCCCTGCATTTTAAAATCAAATTAATATTGTTTTAATTTTTGGCTTGTATATTACACACACACACACACACACACACACACACACACACACGCACAATTCTCCTTGAGTTGCATTACCCAGCTGGTCACATCCCTTCTTCGATGACTGGGACCGGGACGGACTCCTGCCCTGGTAGCTTTCAGATTGCAATGAATCTGTTCTGTGCATTTGGTTTGGAAACGGCAGATGGCTAAGAACTTGAACCCAGTTCCTGTCAATCACCAGGCATGTGAAGGACTAGGGGAAATTTGCAGGCCTGACTCCATCTTGGATGGAGTTGGACAGGCTGGGAGGAAGAAAGCAGGATTCATAAAACAATCGGTTCAGGAGGTGTTAATATTTGGTTGGGTTGTTATCAGGAGATGGTGGGAAAGGGAAGGGAGGATAGATCTCCCAAGGCCGGATGACCAGATGGCCCGCCCTAAAAATGCCAACCAGCTGCAGTAAATCTCCTGATGAGACCTTCTGATGTTAAGCAGAATGGTAATCAAAGAAACCTGTGTTTGGCTCAAGTCCTATAAGAATCTTTAAGGAACTGGTGGGGGCATTCAGCCCCTGGACTGGGGACTGTTTCAGACATGCTGTTTGGATTGATCTAAGCTGACTTTGCGCAAAGAGGAACATCCAGCTAAGGGAAGTATTTAGCCAAGTTTGTGTTAAAAGTCTGTGAGTGTAGCATGTATTTAGTTTTGTTGTTTTTGCTTTTACTATGCTGAGATACTCTGATGTTTTGTAACCAAGTTTGAATCTGCTAACTTTTAAAATAAAGCTTTGCTTGTTGAAACTATCTGGGAGTACAGTTGGTATTGCTGTTGGGGGATTAACTGGGTGCTGGCTAAATCCAGGACGCTACCCGATTAGTTTGTACTCCAGGCAGGCTCAGAGGAAGGGTTGATAGTCCGGCATTGATCTGGGCTGGTAGTAAAGATTGTTGCCTTCCTCGAGCTTGCCTCTGACAAGGCATCAGGGAGCAAATACTTTGACTGGGAGCGCAATCCTACAGTGGCACTGCGCAGGGGCAGCGCTCTTGTGCCGGCCCTGCGCTGTCGCAAACGTGTTGGCAGGTTTGTCTGCGCCATGGAACTGAGTGCTGGACCGGCGCAAGCAGCAGTGCTGGTGCACGGGAGCCACTGGGCCATTGGTTGCGCCAGTCAAGCATCGGCGTAGCTTGGCCAGTGCAGAACTTCGCCAAGGGTGTGCCAGAGGCGTAACAGGGCGGCGCAGTAGGCAGTAACGGACTGCAGCCATTGCGCCAAATCCTAAACCTTGTCCCCAGAGTGGGCGGCCCCAATCTGGGCCACCGCTGGCCACGTGGACCTGGGATATGCTGTACAAATCCCAGATAAGGAACTTTCTGCTGGGGTTCTGGGCTATAAGAGACAGCGAACATTGTACAAGACTTAAGAGGTCAAAATAAAGGATGGCTTTATTTACTAAACAATGTTTTCTTCTCTTTTCTTCTCTCGACACGAAACAGATCATGAAAATGAATGCCCCTAGACCTCCATGGACTGTTACCGAGTCCAACCCCAGAAGCTTGACCATCGGTTTAAAACGACATGCAGGAGGTAAAAATTCCATCTATCCAGGAATGCTGGTGGGCGCCTTGTCCTATTCTGCAGAAAAGTCACTTCTCCAAAAATGGGGGGGGGGGATGTCCCATCTAACAAGAAACGGCTCCTTCATTCGCCCGAGTTATGGAATGCACACTATTTTGCAGAGAAAACTCTGTATCACTCATCCTTGAGAGTCCGACTGGAAGAAGTCCGTCTCCTGGGCTTGCTTTGACAACTTTGGCTCAGTTCAGTGCAAACGCAACATTGAAGAACGGGCGTCCAAGGGTTGGTCCTCCTCTGCTTCCTGCCGGAAAACCTTAGTCTTTGAGTCCGTGTGCAGAAGGACCGGCTCTCTCAAGCACGCCACCGACCGAAGCGGCGGTGGATATTGTTTTGGGCTTATCCATTTGGAAATCGGGTATCAGGAACTCCAGTAGGATGTCTGAGAGGCAGTAAACCATGTTCCTGAAAGAAAGGAGAACACTCGGTTTGAAGGGGACTTGGAGAATTGGACAGTGTGACAGGTTTCTGGTTGCACATTTTCCAGGGAAACCTCAAGCACAGCCTGCCAAGCCACTAATTGAGAGCTGAAGTTTGCACTGTGATCAGATTTTTTTTGTTGGGGGGGGGACACTCACAAGAAGTTATTATCCAGCTCTTCTTTAGTGGCTGCTTCTCCCCAGCAGCCGCTGTCTGTCTCCTCTGGCCCCGGGGCCCACTCGAGGCCCATTTGCGGCACAGCGCTTGAAAACCGCTGTTCTGTGCCGTTCCACCCAATGCGATTCCCTTCCTCGGGCTACCTGCTGCATGCAGGTCTTTATCAGGCTGCAGTGACACCAAGCGGCAGTGGCTACCTGTTCATGACGGGATGTTGGATCGACTCCAGGATCAGGCTCCAGCTCTGCTTACACTTACTGGTCCCAAGGATTTCAAGAAGAAGCTCTGTGGACGGCAGAGATTAGCATGAAATCGGAACGACAACACGGATCGTATCGTAACAGAAACAGCCCGATCCCAACTAAATCCCCCACAGGCCAATTGCAGCACCACGTGCACGAGGGACGCTGCATCCTGCGCGGGAATTCTGGCTGCTGGAGGTGTCAGGTTATATGACAAGTGGAGCTTCTGGTCAAACCATGGGAAGGTGTTTGGCAACCTACCTAGGCCTGAACCAGAGTTTGTGCCCTCATGGGACACAGGCCTCATGGCAAACAAAACAGCACAGTCATGCAACTCATGACTGTCAAGTGCCAACACCTGGTGAGGAGGGCTGTGTGCAAAGGGGCAGGGCCCCTACTGCCACACCCTCAGCCTTACTGCAGCCATTGGCTGCTGATATGTATAAAGGTAACCAAGCCACATATTGTCCTAGCTCCCTGAGAAACCAGGTGCTCTGCGAAGCACTTTGCTGGACTGGCTAATGGCACTGACAAAGTGAAGTGTCCTGTTTTCCTTTCTTCCTGTATGGAACGTTTTGCCTGCTATTTCTTTCTGTATTTGCCTCACGTTGCTTTGCTGCAATACAAACTTTTTCTTACAAGACCTCTCCGTGTTTCTGGCCTCTGTTCTGCCGCCCACACATTCCTGAGGTGGGAGTCTGTTATCTGCCGCACCAGCCAGAACACTCTGCATTTGCTGCAGCCAGCTGCACAGTGGAAAACTGTCTTTGTTGTGCGAGGTCTAACTCTGCTAACATTTCTCAACAGGAGGTCCCCTTGAGGTAAGGGAACATTGTCCCCTTGCCCCTGGGTAAGCACCAGCAGCTGCAATGGGTCAACTCAGACCTGCACCAGCACTACTGTTGATCCACGCGGGCAAATTAGGCCTGGGAAGGGGGGTATGACACATGCTGGTGCCCCTGATCCCACCTTCTCCTCCCTCTGTTCTCTCCCTTATGTCAATCTGAGATTGCGAGCCCCTTGGGGCAGGGATCTGATTTCTCATTCTGTACTTATAGGCCCACAATATAACATACAAGCATGCTCTCGTATCCGCGGGGATCCGTTCCATGCACCCACTGCAGATATTGACATGGAAACCACAGACACAGGGGAGTACTTTATAAACAGCGACACCCCCCTGTGTGACCATTACATTACCTTTGTTGTATTGACGAAGCACCTGCGACGCTTGTTTAACTGGAGTGTTCTTGTTTAAACTGAAGAGCCAAACGTTCAGGCAACCAGCCTGCATGCTGGAAAGAGAGTCGCCTTCCAGCATGCAGGCTGCAAGCGCTTCTTCAATATAGCAAATGCCACTTAATGGACACGCAGGAGGACCCCCGGCTCTGTGGATGTTGAAACCGTGGATCCCACCTGTAAGAACACCCACAAGAAGTTGCACCCGGAAAACTCACTTACCAGGCAGGATTCCCATCAGAATCTGCAAGGCCTGTTTCTCAGCCGCCACTTTCTGCTCCTCCGTCCTGACTGGCTTGGGCACCACTGGCAAGACTCCCCCCGGCCAGATTGATTCCTGGAGCAACCGGAGGTACTGCACCCAGCGCTGGGTGCAGGTGAGGTGGTCCACCTGGACTTCCAACCACCTGTAGGGTAAGACAAAGAAGGAATTTTGAATGGAGAACAAATGCACATTGGTTTAACTTCACAAATTGTGACCTTGTGCATTGCTGCCATTTAAAAAAAAAAGGGGGAGGGAGCTTCACAACGGGGGTGTACAGAGGCAGTGACTGTGCTACAAATACATGCACCCAACAAGCCAAAGTCCAGAAGGTTTTCATTTTGAGTTCAGGGGAGCCTATTTTTATGCTGGGATTTGGTGCAAAAAATAGCCCGACCGGGGCTGTGAAAAGAAAGCTGACGCACTGCTGGGCTATGACTTGCGTTTCCAAAGACAAAAGAGAATCTGACCTTGCTGGACCTGCAACTGTGAGCCAGACAGGACTCGAGAGGGAGGGAGTGGGGAAGCTAGCGGGAGTCCTGGGTGTGGGTCCCCATTTGGAAGGCATGCCGTAAACGGAGCCGCCTCTGTTGGAAGAGGGTGCTAATTGAGGAATGAAAACGGTTGCTAAAAATGGAGGCTCATGCGAGAGCTTATGACGGCGGGCGGCCAAGGTCAACTGAATGCGCTAAGGAAGAAGGGAGAGGCACGACAGACCAGAGCTGGACAAACGACAACCCCAACCACCTCATGGGCTCTATTACACTATAGCCTGCTACTCTTCCATCATGGAACTCACAAGGGTTCTGATGGGCTTCCCACATGGTCTCCCATCCAGGTGCTCACCAGCTCCAAGCCTGCTTAGCTTCAGCAAGCTGCCAGCGTCTCATGCCTTCTTGCGCAGGCCATTCCCCTGTTACAGTAGACCCCAATTCATCCCTCCAGGTCTCCAAAATGCTAATGCCGTTTTAGCACACCTCCCTCTTTCAGCCTCTGCCATAATTCCCTGATCGTACGACTGTTGCCTTTCCTCACAAGCTGGAAAATTTGGAGCGGGCCGGAGCCCACGGCGCAAACCCATATTTGCCGAGCAAGTAGCTAAATAGTGCGCAAGGGAGAGAACAAAAAACGAAACCGCAAATAAATCAGCAACTATGAAGCACTCTGAACTCTCCTTCAGAGCTGGCCAAGAACACGGGAAAGCATCTCCTTATTTTACTGGAAATGTTCCTCTCGCCTACCCTGTAAAAGTTTACAATGGTATAAACCACGAACAATGTGTTCTGTACCCCTGGCCGGAGGACAACATGATTAAGTGTTTGTTTAGCAGAGCGCCAATCCTTCCTGACCCTGGAGGGACAGGAGAGAACCGCACCAAAGGCAATGCTGATTTGCCAGTTCACATCTGGCAGAGGGAATCAACATCTCTAGCCCAGTCTCCTCTGAAAACGATGCACATCTGGAGCCAAAGAGTGAGCCCACAGCCAGAGGAAGCATTTCTCTGAACACTGGGCAAACATCCGGGGAGAGTTGTTACCTGGGGGGGGACTGAAAAGCAAGGGCACGTGGGCACATGGAAGGGTCCCCAAAGTGTATGTTACAATGCCTTAGGGCATTGTGGTACACTCACAGGGGCATCACGGGAAGTCCCTAGTCGGCCCTTCTACTTATTCACCTGGGCGCTGCCACCTCGTGAGATTTCATGAGATCCAAGATGGCAGCACCCAAGTCTCACGAGATTTGGGTGCTGCCATCTTGGACCTCGCCACATTCAAAATGGCAGCACCTGGCACAGCTGGGAAGAAGAGGCTGCGGGGGGGTGGGGGCTCGTGACCCGGAGTTTAACAAAAAAGGAAGCGATGCTTAAGACAAATTAATACAATAATTGGGCAGGTCTTTGGAATAGACAGGCGCTCCTCAAATCTGTGGATCAGGAAGTACGGAGAGTCACGTTACTGGGGAGGGAAGAAAGGAGGGCAAGCTGATATGCAAATATCCCCTACTCCAGGGAGTACAAGTAAGTACATGGCAATTTTTAAATTTACACCCCACCTTACTCATTTCTGCTAACCATGTAGGAGTAAAACTGCAATAAAAACCACATACACGCATCATTAAAGGCAACTGCGGCAAGAATGAAATAGATTGCTATAATAGGGGGAAAAAGCATTGCTACAATTAATCCCTAGAAACCAATGCTGTCATAATTTAAAACAATTTTCATGAGTGCCAAAGCCTCAGTCTCAAATAACCCCCACGGTTCTGAATCAAGTAGAACATCTGCTGCCTTCCCCAATTAAAAAAATAATAATTAAAATTCATACATTCCCTGCATGCCGCCTAAGTTTGGTCTAGATCAAGAAGTATCACCCTCAGTGTTCCCTTTTTGCTTTTAACCTGCCTTATGCCCACAAATCGGTCCTCTTGAGCAGCTCATCAGCCGCAAATGCAATTAAGAAATCATAAACACATCGCATCAGGACAAATGTGATTAAGTGAGTCCACTGCCTGCTAACATCAGCACAACACGTTCTGATTAACGTTCCCCATTGATTATCACGTGCCAGGAGAAGGGGGGCCGGGGGTAGCAGAGCCTTCTTAGTTGTGACCTCACCACCCTATGAAATCCATCTCCAAGACAGGCCTTCCCAAGGTCCAAGTTTACATGTTTTTGGAAAGCCACTTGAAAGCTGCTGAAACGACCGCTAGTGACCTTTCGTAACAACTGTATTTTTAGCAGAAACCTTCTTGTCCCCCAGCTGATCGGTTCTGAACTGGATATTGCATTTAAACGGCATCAGCGGGGCTTTAATGATGTGAAAACGTTTATTTGTGTTGTGGGTTTTTGGTTTTTTTTTTTTTTAAGAACATCTCATAGCTCATTTCACAAGGCACGACAAACAAGGCAAACCAAAATGTCTCTCCGCTGAAATCTGCTCCAAAGACTTTCAGGACATTTTGTGAAACTGAGATAAGGCAGTGTGTGGGTGTGTGGGGGGGGAAGTTCCCCCGCCCCATTCAAGCGCACCAAGTTGTTGTGCGTGCCTTGGGCTTTGCATTGGAAAAAAGCAGGAATAAAAAGGGAAGTTGCACAGGGCCATTCCGAGATGCAAACGGGAAGCAATCTGCAATGTGGACAATGCAAGACCAGATTATGACTATTGGAGATATCTGGCACCCTGGGGAGCCTTTAGGTGCTGGAACCTCCCCTCCAATCCCAATGCTAGAGAAATAACAAATACAGAAAGCAGGAGACAGTTCTTTGAACGGTTATTTGCATGCAGGGGTGCTGGACTCTCGGAGTCAGGGAGGATGGCGCATGTCTGAGTGCTGTCCTATCTAACTCCGAGAGCGGTCCAAACATACTTTACGGTGTCCCTTGTGCCGGCCAAACTTTGCTGGCCTAACTGTGCGGGCCTAACTCCAGGTTAGGAGTGGGCTCTCATGCTGTTGCATGAAGATCAATCAGACACACCCTCAGAGACAGGGGGTAAGTAGGGCCTCTCTACATTGTTGTTATTCAGTCGCTAAGTCGTGTCTGACTCTTCGCGACCCCCTGGACCACAGCATGCCAGGCCTCCCTGTCCTCCACTAGCTTCCAGAGTTCGCCCAGTTTCATGTTCATCGCTTCGGTGACACGCTCTAACCATCTCACCCTCTGCCGCCCCCTTCTCCTTTGGCCTTCAATCTTTCCCAGCAGGAGGGTCTTTTCTAAAGAGTCCTCTCTTCTCATGAGGTGGCCAAAGTATTGGAGCTTCAGCTTCAGGATTTGTCCTTCCAGGGAGCAATCAGGCTTGACTTCCTGGAGGACTGACCGATTGGATCTCCTTGCAGTCCAGGGGACCCTCTACATTACAACCTGTTTTAAGGCCAGTTTAAACTGCTGTGGCTTCCTCCTCCCAAGGATCATGGGAGTTGTAGTTTTTGAACGCACCAAGAATTCAGTTCACACGTCCGATTCCCAAGATCGACAGCTCCCCTGGCTCCCTAAGGATGAGAGAGAGGTTGTGAAGCCTGTTTAAGTCCACCATGTGGAGCACCAGAAGGCTGCCAAGGACCAAAAGGTGTCGCCTAGAAGGAAGGGAGGCCCTGGCCAACCTCAGCAGCTGGATGCTCATGTCCTTCAGCTGACCCTGGCCAAAGGATGCCTGACTCACCTGCCCCCAAGGCATCTGTTCTCGGCAATCACAGGGGTGATGGGAGCAGGTGCCTGGAGAAAGAGCCCAGCTGCACGGCCAAGTTCCCAAGCGGGGGGCTCAGATATGCCAGGCAGGCTTTTTGGACCTCTGGCCCTTTATTTGAAAAGTGCACACGAGCCTCAGAAGCTGCCAGAACCTTTCCTTTTTGCCATCTGCATTGGCACCAGAATGCTGAAAGCTCTTTGGAGTTGTGCACAGAACTGCAGTGGGGCCCCCAGCTCCTGGCTGGACCTGCAGCAGAGTTTTCCGTTTGCTTTCTTTGTGCCGCAGAGAATGGCAATTTGAGCTGCTCCTGAAACATGGACATGAAACAAGCATTCAAGTTGGGGGATACTCTCCAAGCCATGGTCACTTGGGCATCCAACAAGGGGGGGGGGAGATCTATTCAATCCTATCTATGCCCGTTGTAATTGTATGAGACTCTTCCAGATTTCCTGCCCATTATGAACAGGATGGGTTCGTATGGATGGAGGCATCTAGTTGTCTTGTGTGTTCCCTGAGGGATCTGGTGGGACATTGTGAGATGCAGGAAGCTGGACTAGATGGGCCTCAGGGCTGATCCAGCAGGACTCTTACGTTCTTATGGTCCAGATTGGGTTGCCGGTTATTATTTACCTCAGGATTTTACCTCAGAATGCCAGATATAAGGGAGTGGCAACAGAATGCAGGCATCTTGTTGTCTTGTGTGCTCCCTGAGGCACCTGGTGGGCCACTGTGAGATAAAGGAAGCTGGGCTAGATGGGCCTTTGGCCTAATCCAGCAGGGTTCTTCTTATGTTCTTAAGAATTGTTCGCAGCATCAGTTCCATGGTGCTTGGGCTTTGCCTTGTGTGGTGTGGAGGGACCGTGTCCCCTCCCTCTGCTCTCACTCCGGTGTGAACAGCTTTCTGCCCTCCTTCCCATTCGACAAATAACCTTCCCCACGGCAGAGTCCCTGGGCCGAAAGCTAATTAAACCGGCCACACAGCTTGGCTGGGGAGGGGGTGCATGGACGGGCACAGACTCCCTCACCCCAAATTCAATCCAAGACCCGGCAAGGAGTTGTGAGTGTGAAATCTGACTGGGTGGAGAAGCAGCTCTGGCAATTTAATGGTTGTCGTGGTGACTGGGAGCCCAATTGTCCGCCATGACTTTACCTCAGTGGGGAACGACCTCCATCGCTGCAAGGCCAAAGAATGGATTACAGAGGTGCTGGGAATGAACAGCTGCGGAGAAAAAAGCTCCCACAAACTCTGCCAGGGGGAGAATTTGGGGTGGAGAGACTGAGGCAATTGGGGTAGGGGAACTCGTACCGCCATCTCCCCACTTTCTCCCACCGATCCAAGGCTGCAGGCCAAAGACCCTCTTGTCAGCAGTTTCCATGCCAGAACAATAAAATACTCCAAAACACAGGCCAACACCCATTTTTCTGTCTTAATCATGAGTCCGCTTCTTGGGTATATTTGGGGTGCTGTGCCGATTTCAAAAATGGCACCAGTTTTGCCCTCTCACGTCTAGTTTCAGAGATACGGCCTAGTGAAAGGCTCAAGCAGCTTCCTTGTGAGGAAGGCTTCCTCACGAGGAGGCTGCTTCAACCATTCACTATCCATTCCATTTCCATAACCTTTATTGGCATACATAAATTAGATAAAACAAATCGAGACAGGAATTGTCAATTTCTACGAGGTAAAGTATAGGGAAAGAAGAAAAGGGGAAAATGGAAATAAGAAAATAGTGAATCACGATGCAGGGGTTAATTTCAGAATCGCAGCTAAGAAGCTCGCGACAGAAGTTGTAAGGGGAGCACAACAATCACTCAGGAAGATAGGGAGAAGGTCTGCAAAGGAGCTAGAAAGGGAAGACAGCCAGGGTTTCAGATGCAAATTTCGTTGATGGGTTGGACAACGGAATATTATATGTCCCAACCAAGGAGCTTTTATACACTGGAGAAGGCATGACGTCATACTCTTGAAGACATGGGTCTGGTCTAACAATATGGCTGATGCATGTATAAAAGCTCCTTGGTCTGGTCTAACAACATGGCCGCTAAGCCCGCCCCCTGGCTTCACTTTGCTCCTATTAATTCTAAAGGCAGGGCCAGGGGTTGGTCCCAACCATTCACCAATGAGGCTATGCCGTGCCTCCGAAACTAGATGTCATGGGGCCAAACGGGTGCCATTTTGGGAACGAGCACCCCCAATTCCTATAAAACCGCCATAAATTTGGTGCGTCTAAAATCCTCCTGCTGTGGGTTTAGGGTGTGGGAGGGAACTGTAGAATGGGATTGTAGTTCAGGAGTTGGACCTAGACCTGGAAGACCCAGGTTCAAATCCACACTCAACCGTGGATGACGCTAGGCCAGCCACCATCTCTCAGCCTCACCGACCTCGCAAGGTTGCTGTGAGGACCAAAGGCGAGGAAGAATCAGATCCATAGAGGAAGGATGGTATAGAAATGTGAATAAACATGAACAAGGGGCACATGCCATCTCCCCCTGGCCTGCTTGCCTCCCAGAATCCTATTCCTCGTTGACCGTTCCAGCCTTGTCCTACTTTACATCTGGACAGAACATCTGTCCTTGCGCTGGTGGCAGCGCACCAGAACCTGGGCAAACGGATCTCGCCTTCCTGCCAGGTTTCTATACAGCCTGTGCCCGTAATTGAACGAAACTCTCATAAAACTGCAATGCAACCATGCACTTATATTAATTATTACAAGCAAGTAACTGGAGCCCATTTACAACCCTGCCTGACCTTTTCCGCCCCCAGGGCTCACTGCAAGGAGAACTGCATTGCCCCAGTGTGGGACAGTGGAAAGCACAAGCCCTGGTCGGAAGGCTCACATTGTGCCTGAGGTCCTGAGGTCCGACACATGCCAGGCCAGCACATCAGCTCGTTCTGTGCAGCAAAAGTGAGAAAAGTACTGGCCAACAGCACCCTCTTGTGCCTACAAGGGAGAACTGCCACGACAGCAAAAACCAGACTGACTTTAGGCTGCAGTTCTTATTGCCCATTGCCTGATCCTTGTTCTCTTTCTTAATTTTTTTGGGTTCTTCCAAACATGGACAGTGTCCTTTGTGCCAGCCAAACTTTGCTGGTCTAACTGTGCCGGCCTAACTCCAGGTGAGGATTGCGCCCTGAATGCCATCAAGGCATCGGGTTGTATTTGCTTTATCCTGAATCAAATGCCCATCAGCTTTCACAGGACCAACTCAAGAAGGGTTGGTGCCCCTGAAAACCCCTCCCCTGCATGAACGGAGCTTCTGCAGGGCAGCCTGCTCTCCCCCTCCCCGATCTCCCCCAAACTTTGCGCTGGCCTGCCGCAGCCTGCTGGGACGACGGAATGGGGAAGCGGCGGGTTGGTGCTATGTTTGGGGGAGATCAGAGAGGGGGAGAGCAGGCTGCACCGTGGAACGATGAGCTCCATTTGTGCTGGGGCCCGGTTTTTGGTGCGCAGCGGTCCCAGTTTGGAGACTGCTGCTCTAGAGGAACGCTAGAGGAGGCGATAGTGACAACGTTAACAGGAAGCACAACCCTGCATTCTCGCTGGGTGTCTGCGTCCTCTGCTCTCCACTTCCTGTTAGCGATACCGAGGGATGCCTGCACACGCACGGCCGCTCTGAGCTCTCCTGTTTTTCAAACCCACAAGGACGTTCCCGACCACACCTGCCAATTGCTGCTTTCTCCCTACAGCAGGGTTAAGGAGAAGCCTCTGCCGGGGCGTCTGTTAGCGTCCAAGCCCGTTTTAGACCGCCAGCGAGCCACCAGTGCCGAGCGCAGGCATAAGCGGGAAGGCACGCAGACGAGCCCGTCCGCTCGGAGCGCCAAGTGGACCTCCGCAGTGTCCTCCTCGAGGCTGCCTGCCGCCCAAAGGGTCAGGAAGTGAGAATCTGAAAGCGAGACCGAGCCAGGCCAGGCCAGCGGATGCTCAGCTATCTGTCGGGTTCCTCGTTTATTTTCACTCCGGCTTTGGAACTTGACACCCCTCCCTGCTTGGCTTGTCGCGTGTGCCCAAATTTCCCTTTGAACACAGACAGTCTCCCGAGCATCTCCCCCCGCCCCTCCTAAGGCTGCTCTGCTAGAGCTCTGCTCATGTTTCCAAGAGCAGACAGCCAGGATGTGACGCGATCGAACCTCTTTACCTCTGGATTAACGGTTTGCAGAGTGGGGATCTCAAATGATACTCAGGAAGCAGGCTGGGGAGGTGGAGTTCCAAGAAAGGCTTAGTGCATCCAGAAGCTTGCCCGGAGGTAGGAGCAGGACCCCGAGAGAAATGGCCCAGCCCCGGGTCCAATACCGGGGCACAGCGGTTCTCCAACATTTCAGACTGGGACCCACTTTTTAGAACGGCACGCCTGTCGGGACCCACCGGAAGTGATGTCATTAGCCTGGAAGTGATGCCATAGCTGGAAGTGACACCGTCAAGCCGGGAGTGCTGTCGGCGTGACGCAATCAAATGACACTCCTAGAATGCAAACTGGCATTCTGGGACGGAAGCCATTGCACAGCCGTGAAACACCCCTGACTGCAAGCAAGATGCGGACAAAATAGGATGCAAAAGCACTGAACCAAAAACAGAATTTTTGAAAAACCTCACTTGAAAATTCAAACACTCACAGAAGAAATATAGCAAGAGTAAGGTCTGCAGTGCCCAAGTTGGCTGCTTCCAGCTTTCCACAACCCACCTGACATCAGGTTGTGACCCACCAATGGGTCACAGTTTGACCCACAGTTTGAATAACACTGCCATAGCGTCAGAGGGAGTTGGAGAGGTGGCAGGTTCCTCTGTATTTAGGTAGGCTAATCTCCAAACTCATCCCACTGATGAGTTTCCAGGAAAAAAAAAATGGCAAGAGATCAAAGCTATTTGGAGTTCGGGAGACACAGGTCTAACCCCCAATAAGACCACAGGCAGATTCTCCTAAAAAGTGGGTTTAACCAGTTCCTGGAGCTGGTCTGGGCTTTTTATTTTTTCCCCGGAGTTCTATTTTAAGTCACTAGTTCTCAAGAACAGTTGCCTCGCAGGACTGCATGGGAGCGGTGCCAAGGGATGAGAACTCTCCATCTTCCCCTGGCCGGCCAAGTCCCCCTCCCTCCCCCCCTTCTCCACTCCAAGCCAGACTGTTTGGAGGCTAATTAGTGTCGGGTTTCTCACAAACTTACACGTTGCCCCCAAACTCCCCCCTCGGCGGCCCCTCCTTCCACATCACGCCTATTTGACCAGTGGGGTTTGCAGGCTGCTCCTCCGGCCCCGAACGGCTGCCTCAGAAGCCGGGGCTCTGCTTTCCATCACACCAGATCGCGCGGCCTCCCGCAAAAGCCGGCCTGCTTTGACAAGAGCCAGAACGCTAGCAAATGCTTCTTCCCACGTGCTGCTGCTCAGGCAGTCAGACCAGCATACCTGACACAGTGGTGGCGGCTGCCAAAGAGGACAGTTTAAGGGCAGGGCCAAGACCACGCGCTCCGCAGCCGAGCCCCGTATTTTTATCCCTGCGCTGACTCACCGGCTCAAAGAAAGGGGCCGAGATGCTCACCGCTCTCTCACCTGACACCGCCGAGAGCTATTCACAGCCACCGCCTGGCCCTGCTCGACTCCCTGCTTTGCAAAGGGATCTTATCCAAAAACCGCTCTACTCAGAGGATCAGAATCTTCGGCACGCATCCAGGGCGGGACGAGAGCCTTTTCATGAAATTGTGGGTGCTGCACACAACATTTCCCACACTCAGGGCGCAATCCTAACCAGGAGTTGGGCCGGCACAGTTAGGCCAGCAAAGTTTGGCCAGCACAAGGAATGCTGCAAATTCTGCTTGGACCGTTCTCCGAGAGGCCAGCACACAGACGTGCGCCATCCTCCCTGACTCCAAGAGTGGTCCACAAACCCCTTACCGTGTCCCTGGTGCAGGCCAAACTTTGCTGCCCTACCTGCCCCGCCCCAACTCCAAGTTAGGATTGCGCTCTTAGTGTGACCCAGAAAAATCACCATATGCAGATGAAGGGGCGGAGCCAGCGGTGTTATGCTGCCGGAACGCTGGGCGGGACATCCGGGTGATCGACAGCCCGCCCGTCGCGTTCCGCAGCGTTCCGCCATTTGCATAACGTAAGCAAGCGGCGTAATTGGTTACGCAAACGGCGTAACCCTCCGGAACGCGACGGGCGGGCTGTCGATCACCCGGATGTCCCGCCCAGCGTTCCGGCAGCATAACACCGCTGGGTGGAGCTATGCCAGGAGCTGGTGCTCAAGGGCAGGACTC
This sequence comes from Lerista edwardsae, assembly GCA_029204185.1. Taxonomy (NCBI): domain Eukaryota; kingdom Metazoa; phylum Chordata; class Lepidosauria; order Squamata; family Scincidae; genus Lerista; species Lerista edwardsae. The sequence continues at coordinate 1,611,896 of JAJKFI010000102.1, read as the reverse complement.
CTAACAGGCTGAATCACCCACCCTAGTGGCACCCCTAAGCCCATGGCTGCCAGTGACTATATCATAGAGCTGGAAGGCACCTGCAAGGTCATCTAGTCCAACCCCCTGCCTGTAGCAGGAAATCCTCCTAGAGCATCTCCAGCAGGTGCCTGTCAAACCTATAGGGAAAAATAACTAGAGAGGATGTGGCTGTTGCAAGGATCCCCCCCCCAAAAAAAGGTGCAACAAGTACTCTCCGGAACCCCTACTCCTAGGTTCCTATGCAAGCCCTACCTCCACACAACCCCCCCCCCCCGGTGGACAAGGGCAGCCTTTTTAACCCCCCCCAATGCTCCAAGTCTAATCGTGGGGTGGGGGGGATTGTTTACAGACCGAGGCAAAAAAAAAAAAAAGAGAGAGACCACCCAAGCTGGGATCTTTTCTTGGCTCCCCAATGATCTCATCTCTTGGCTGAGCCCCTGCCCCGGCCAACCACCAAAAAAGGAGCACTCCCCATTACATAACGGGGCAGGCGTGCCATTTCGGAGCGGGGCCGGCCCCTCAGCCCCACGCAGCCCCTTTTTCGGTCATCTCCCTTTTCTCCCCTGGCTGTTGCTAGGGGGCTGGGCGTCGGGAGGGGATTTGGAAGGAGTTTCAGCCCTGACGAAAAGTTCCCTTCCTGGCCAGGCAAAGGGGGATTAAGAGCGAGACGTCGCAGGGAGCGTATCTGCCACGCAGGGCATCGTTGTCAGTCAACAGCCAAGGCAGCAACAGATGTCACCCGTCCCAGGTAGAAAGGCTGAGGTTCAAAAGGGAGTAGACAAACTGCCGGCAGTTATTACCAGACCCGGCTCTGTGCACAACATCTGTCCCGCAATCTTGACGCTTCTGCCCTAAAAGCGAACCCAGTTCCAGAGGCGTTTCTACAGGGAGGGCAAAGCTCGAAGTTTTGCAAGGAGCCTTACCCTGTCATGTAAATCCCTCCTCTCCCTTGCTGCTGTAGCCAGTAAGCAACGCCAAGATGTTGCTGTTCCCTGTGAGGATTGGCTAAAACGGTGCAGGAGAGGAGTGATTTCCACTGCAAGGTGAGGCTTCTTGCAAAACTTAGAGCTTTGCCATCCCTGTAGAAACGCCACTGCCCAGTTCCCAACATTCTGTCGTGCCCTGCGCTGGTCTTCCTTTGCAGCTCAGTTGCTGGCCAGCACCCAGCTGTGGCTCTTTATAAAGAAGCACTGTTCTTTATTATCACCGCACGAAACCAGAACTCTAGGTGATGCCAGGAGCAATGTTCAGACTCTGGTGGGAGCAGGTAGGGAGGTCACTAGGAACAGGGCATAAGGAAGAGCCCTGCTGGATCAGGCTAAGCTGGTCCCCCTTCCTGTATCTCACACCAGGTGCCTCAGGGAGCACAAGAGACAACAAGAGGCATGCATCCTGCGGCCACGCCCTTGCACCTGGCATTCTGAGGTAACCCACTTCTAAAACCAGGAGGTTGCAAGCACCCATCATGGCTTGTAGCCTGTGGTTGACTTTCCCTCCATAAATCTATCCAGTCCCCCTCTGAAAGCATCCTGGCCAGGTGCCATCACACACCCTGTGGCAAGGATTTCCACAGGGTTCAATCTCACACCAATGCAGAGAGAAGGATGCAGGCCAAAAAGCGGGGGTTATAAACAGCCCTTCCTGCCGCAGACTGCTTCCTTTCATGCCGCTTTGAAAAAGTTCAGACACTCAGCCCCGATCCCCAATAGGGTCACTTTGCCCCTAGGACGTTTCTATCGCCAAGCCTCACTAGGAATCCGCGACAGGCAGGCACGTAAAAGTGTGACTTCACCTCGCTTGGCAAATACCACGTTCACGTGACAGGGCTCTAGTCACTCAGGGTCCAGCGAATTGGCAGGGGACAACATGCTACAGGAGGGTCTCATGCCTCCACGTTCCTCTCTCGAAAGGATCAGCTTCCAGCCAGCCCACTCCACTCTCAAAAGCCCATTTTGGAGAGATTGCACAGAGCAATTCCCGCCTCCACTTTAAAAAGAAACCCACTTTCCAGCAGCTGCCAGCAACCACTTGACCGCCAAGCGTTCTTGGCAAACTGTGCCCCTGGGCAGCAAAAATAAGCCAGTCTACTAGCTCACCGCCATGTACCCTAGACACTGTCCTTTGGGCCTCTCTCCTGCACCTGTGTCTCCAAACATCAGACGTTTTCGAACAAGACCAGACGCAAGCTCTAAGAAACAGATCTAAGCAGGAAAGAAAGCTTGGTTCTTAATCTGGGTTCATGGATGGGCTTTGGGGGTCCATGAACTAGGCACCAAAAACACTGCGTGTGTTTATATGTTCTGGAGCTCTTCTGTGATGTTACCGAAATGGGGGAAACGAGCAGCGACAGGATCTACAAACGACCTGGGGGAACGCTGGGCGGGACGTAGGCAGGACATCCGGGTGATTGGCAGCCCGTCCGCAGCGATCCGCAGCTGCCCTGGCCTCGGGGTGGGGGCTCCTGCTCGCTGTGGAGGACGGGTGAGGGTCACGCCGGGTGCCTGGGCGAGCAGCGGTGGGGCGCGCTAACCGGGGGCAGCCCCCCCAGGCCAGGACAGCTGCAGAACGCTGTGGACGGGCAGCCAATCACACGGAAGCTCCGCCCAGCGTTCCCCCAGGTCGTTTGTAGATCCTGTCGCTGGAAACGAGACTGAAGGGCTTTGCCTCTTAAAAAAACAAAGCTTGCTTCAGACAGTCCTCTATAAACAACGGTATGCAAAGGGAAGAGAGTTAGTTTCCACTTTTAGCTTTGAAATTTCCCATTACATCCAAACTCGGAAAACTGTGGCTTAGACTAACTGTGGTTCGTAAACAACCGGGACCTGGAACCACGATTGGGATGCAACAGGAAACGGCTGTGAATTTAAAATCAGAAGAGGCAGCTTTCCTCATACCCAAGCCAGAGACTTGCTATGGTTCGTTTACCATCATTGTATGCAGCATCGCTTTCGGTTAGAGTAACAAAGAGACAGGAGTCTCTGTTAGATTCATCCCTTAAATGACCCTTTCATTCATTTAGAGCTGAGGAAGAGCTGAAGCCTTGAGGGACCGGAAGACAAGATCCCTGGGATTCCATTTGTACATGTCAGAGCAACGATTTTTCACATTGGGCCGTGCCATAAATTATCCTTCCAGGATGGAGAGACAAATGAACGAACAATAAGAATTACGGACTTCTTGAGTGGCAAAAGCGACCCGGAACAGAACTGCCTCTCTCAAACCAAGTTCCAACTCTCCTCTGCCGGTCTCAGACAAAAGGGCCATACCTTTGGATCAGGGTCCCGAAGAGGAGGTGGAGCACCTTCTGCATGTTCTCGGTGCACAGCCAGCTCCAGTGATCCACCATGATCAGCCGCAGGAGGTCTAGGGCAATGTCCGCCAAGAGGGTCTCCGATCCTAGTAAGTCAAGGTGGCGCACGTAAGGGACAGACTCGGTGGTGGTATCTAAAGCAGGAGGAACCGGAATGCTGGGCGGGACGTACGGTTGATTGGCAGCCCGTCCGTCCCGTTCCGCCGCCTCGGGGGGTGGCTGCCCCCGGTTGGCGCGCCCCACTGCTGCTTGCCCAGGCACCCGGCGCACCCCCCCCCGTCCCCCCCCGGTGAGCAGGCGCCCCCTCCGAGGCCAGGGCAGCCCGCGTGGCGGGCAGGCAGCGGAACCTAACGGACGGGCAGCCAATCACACGTAAGTCCCACCCAGTGTACTGGTTCCTCCCGCTTTAGATACCACCACTGGACAGACTGCTCTCGGCTCCCTCCCCCCAACAGGCCACAAGCTGCTGTACCACTGCAAAACCATGCCGTTTGCAGGGCGCTCAGTGAAGCCACTTCCGGATCACGTGACCCCCCTCTCCCTCGGCCCTGGAAGAGGCGTCCAAAGACGTTATGCAGCAGTACAGTAGCAGAGGCCATCTTCTGACTTATTTTGACTATTTAAGGGCACAGTCCTAACCGGGAGTTAAGCCAGCACAGTTTGGCAGGCACAACGGCCACCATAAAGCATGTCTGGACCATTCTCGGAGTCAAAGAGGCCAATGCACAGATGTGCGCCATCCTCCCTGACTTCGAGAGGGGTCCAAATGCGCTTTACGGTGGCCCTGGTGCCGGCCAAACTGTGCCGGCCTCACTCCAGGTAAGGACTGTGCTCTAAAGCACTTTTAAAAACAGACCCCAGTATCTGTGAGGGATGAACCGAACCGAACCTCTGTAGATACTGAGGGCCGAATCCAATGCTAAGAGGAAGATGGAAGGCATGTGAGAGCCTCAGGAATTAAGTTCCAATGAAGAGCAGGGGAAAAAAAGCAGGCAAGATATAGTTAAGGGAATAAATACACCGCAAATTACATTGGGCCGACACTGGCCTAACTGTCATGGCTTCCCTCAAAGAATCTTGGGAGTTGTTGTTTTGGCTGGAAATCTCCAACTCCCCTCCTCTGTGCACACACACACACAGACAGAACTGCTGTTTCTCGGAGAAGGGGGTTGGCTGTCTCTGATGTAGCTGAGTCTTCTGTTCCCACTTGCAGCCTATTCCCTTTTTGCGCCATTTCTTATTGAGGATGCTCTGCTGCCATCTTATGGCAATGCCTGGACTCGCAGCCCAAGCTAATTTGTGATGTATCTATTCCCTTAAGGACCTCTTGCCTGCTCTTCTTTGAAGCGGGACTTACCAGGCTTGCTGCTGCCCTCTGCTGGCTGCTGCTGTTGCACCTCCGGGGGGTTCACACCCAAGATGTCGCCGTCTCCTTCCCCCTCTGCGCCCTCCTTGAGCACGGCCTCCAGCCGCTTGTCCTGCATCTGTATAAAGGACTCCATCTGGGCCAGGGAGAGGACCTCGGAGACCTAAGAGGAGAAGCAAGGACATCCGTCTCCAGCAACACAGAGGTGCTTCGGTCCTGGAAACCTGTCCTGGAGTAAGCCCATTGGGATGGGACTTACTTCTGAGTCGACACGCACAGGAGTGTGCCAGCGGTGTCATGCAGCCGGAACGCTGGGCGGGAGGAACGGGTGAGCGGCAGCCTGCCCTTTGTGTACCGCTCCGTACCGCGGGGGAGGGGAAGACGGCGAAACGGAGCGGTACGCAACGGGTGGGCTGCCGCTCACCCGTTCCTCCCGCCCAGCGTTCCGGCTGCATGACGCCACTGGACTGTGCTATAAAGGACAGGAAAAGGGATGGAAGGGCCAAAAAAGCTCCCCTTGGCGCCCACGAGAAAACAGCGAGGCGAGGCTGCTTAGGGAAGGCGTTCCATGCGCAGAGCACCGCAGCTGGGAAAAAGCTCTCTCTGCTGACGCCGCCCACCAAAAGCCCCTTGTCAATTGGCCAAGACCACTCAAGCGTGCACTTACAGCAGAGCCTTCCCTCAAGGAGTACGCCACCTTCTCCTGCGCTGGGCTGACGTTCAGCACTGGCGCAATTTTACTGGACGGAAACCTCAGCCGAGGCCTGTGGAAAAGAAACCCCCAAGTTGTTGACTGCCAGAAGCTCAAGCCGTGGTCCACACGCGCACAAGACCTGTGGAGGCTGCGGTCTGCCCCCAACCTGGGCTGGACAGTGTCGTGGTTTGGGAGTTGGGACTTAGACCTGGTTCAAATCCCAGCTCGGGCAGGAAGCTTTCCTGAGAGACCCTGGGCCAGCCAGCCTTGCCTACCTCACAGGGTTGCTGTGAGCAGAGCAAGCCCGTTACCCGGAGCCCCTTGCAGGAAGGGCAGGATAAAAATGGGCGAAATAAATAGACACAAAGTAGCGACGTGGGACAGATAAATATCGTTGCGTTCCTAAAGGGTGTCCAAACCTTTCAGACAAGCAAAAACAAGGACCCCCCTTAGGGAAAAGGACAAACACTGTAGAAGAACACGGCTTCCACCACACTCACTTGGTGGCCTTTTTCCCCTCCGTCTGCGACTTCCCCTCCGTTTCCGCCTCGCTGAGATCCTCCGTAGGGCTCTGAGGCTCAGACCTGGGAAAAGCCGTTTTCAGTGTGTCTACAATGGCGTTCATCACAACCTGGAAGAGACGGCAGAGGACGAGGGAGGCCTTCAGTGTCCACGGCAGGCATTACGGTTCTTGTCGGTGAAACACGTGGCGCTACCTTCTGCCAAACCATCAGGTCCACACAGACCAATAATCAATCAATCAACAGTGTTTATATACCACTTTGCAACACAAAGTTCACAAAGTGGTTTACAGGCAAATAAATAATAATAATAATAATAATAATAATGTCTGACCTACAAAAATTGGGAACATCATACACTGTTGGGAACATCATACATCTTACGCAGATATTTGGACAATTCTTAGGCTCTTGGTTAGAGCTTGAATTGCCAATAAAAAGACCAATCTGTGATATTTGTGATCTTTTTATCATTTTGACTGTGTATATGTGAATGAATGAATGAATGAATGAATGAATGAATGAATAATAATAATAATAATAATAATAATAATAATAATAATAATAATAATGTTAAATGGCTCCCTATTCCAAAAGGGCTCACAATCTAAAAATATGCAGAACACCACCAGCAACAGCCACTAGAAAAAACACTGCGCAAGGGTGAAGAGGGACAAATACTCTCCCTTTGCTAAATATAAGAGGGACACCAACTGAAAAAGTGCCTCTTGCTCAGTTAGCAGGGGTGGGACCTGTATTTTTTTTGGCTTTTTGTGTGTTTAATAAAAAAGACACTAAATACACACACACACACACACACACACACACACACACACACACACACACAAGCTACCTTGTCGATCCGAGAGACCACAAAGGGCTTTTTGACAAAGGCGATCCGGGCGTCAGTGTTCAGGGCAAGAAATTCCTGCATCTCCTCGCTGTTGGCGATCTCAGGAATGGCACACAGTTGCTGGAACGACAGCAACAACAACAACAAAAAGGCCTTCAACATGAACGTGCGAGTGCACACGGGCCCACTCTGTCCAGGGTTAGCCTAACTCTAGGCTAGGCTTGCGCCCTTAAAGAGACAACAGACTCACAGTGAAGGAGACTGTCTTTTCTGTTACGTGGTCAGAAGCCAGATTGCTTCCGGAATGGAAAGAAAACAGTCTTATGTTCGAGACAGCCCTGCCATGTCTGATTTTTGTTTTCTTTAAAGTCGCCTTATCTGTTGAAGAAATAAGAGGGGGAAAAACAATAACCACACCTTCAGAAATGATTCCAAGAGGCTTTTTCTGGCTTCCACTTTCTCAGTGTCCATGTTTCCGAAAGGAAGATCAGGAAATATTTTCTTTGGCCCTTTAATATCTAGAAATAAAAATGCCAGTGAAGAAGAACCTTTATCCTGGTGTTATTATTCCCCAATTTGGATATACATTTATCAATTAATATGCTTAATATTTAAAGAAAAACGAAGTGCAACTACTAGACATATCCCACGACTAATTCTAGCACATCTTACACCAATTACAGTTCTTCCAACAAAAAAGAAGGAATGGGAGGGGAAAAAATAGCCTTTCCCTTTAAACCTGTACGGTGATTTTCTAGTTTCCCTCTTTTCTAGGACTCCCTCTCTCTATGGCCATCCTGGCATGCTGAAGTTTTGTTCTCTGCAGTCCCTACTTTCTAGATTGTTGAACAAAAGAAAACGACCTGGAAGGAAAAAGGCAGGAAGACGCCGAAGAAAGCAAGACTCCTTACTCACTTTTTATGAACTTGCGCAGATCCGGCTTCTCTTCTAATCTGGTTTGCAGGTTCAAGAATTCCCGGTATCGCCGGTTCACAGTGTGGTACGCCACCTGCTGGAGACTGCTGGTATTCTCACTGTCCAAAGTTGTCTCGTACTGTACAGGAAAGATAGAAGCAGACAAAAGACATCTCTTACCTAACCTTGGAGAACAAGTTAATCTACTGTCTTATTATAAAGAAAAATTCACAGGGAAAGCCAAAGAGGGCCATTCAGGAGTTAGGAAAATAACTTGTCTATCGTCCCCTATCTCTGCTGGGGTTACAATCCCACTGCCACCACAAATACCCAAAACCATGAATAGAAGCGGACCTTATGCATACTGTGGTGCTGCAAGGCATTCTGGGGTGTGATGCTAGCGTATTCCCCTGTTGCACAAATGACTTGATTGCAGCCCTCCTGTTGCTGTCCCTTGTGCTGTCCACTTCCTGTTAAGAGTCACACTGACTGCAGCCCTCCAGCCTGCTTCCTGTTGGCACTCGCCCTGCGTGACACTAACAGGAAGCAAGTTGGGAGGACTGCAATCCACGCAACACTAACTGGAGGTGGACAGTGCAGGAGACAAAGAGGCACAAGAGGCACCACCAGGAGGGCTGCAAACAGAGACAGATAAGTCAATAAGTGAGCCCGCAGATATGGAACCTATGGATAGAACTGATACGCAGCAGCACCGGACCTTGCATCTTGCACTGCCCACCCGCTAGCACCACAAAGGAAGGGTTACCTTCACTGTATACAAGGTGTAGGGATGGAACCCTGTCCCGCTGTGCTCTCGGGCCGTGATGGTGCCAGTGATCCTCAGGTTCTGGATGACAACTGGGCCATCGGGGCTACTGAGCGGCTCAAAGCTGAACGTGCCCATGGGGGCAGTGGGAGAGGATGAGAGCAGGCCCGGCAGATCTTGGGGGCTTTGGGGCAGGTTCTCAGGAGGCCCCAGCTCCTTCTCCAAGTAGGACGGCCGCCTCAAAAAGGTCTTCTCCGACGCTTCCAGAAGAGCCGTCAAGGAAGCCAAGGTCTCCTCCTTCTCCACGGCCGGTTCAATCTGGATGTCAGGGCAGGGGCTCAGCGAGACAGCCCGGAAGCCCGCATCACAGCTAGGGCCAGCATGATCCTCCAAGTACTTGCTTTTGACCCCAATCCCATCTTCTTGGTCCAGGCTGTCAAGGCCCTCCAGAGCATTGAGGGAGTCTGCGAGGAATTCCTCGGTGGTCAGCAGAGGGACAGAGTCCTTTCCTATTTCGGACAGAGGAGACTCAATTTCCAAATCCTCATAGGGGAAGAAGGACCCCAGCGTATCCGGTTGGAGGCAGGGTGCTGAAATATTGCTGGCTCGCCTTCCATCTCCCTCCAGACTCCCCTCTTGGCTGGCCAGTTCCTTCCCCTCCAGGGCGTGGCATTCCGAGCCCTCTAGCGCATCAGAAGGCAGCAGCACAGAAGCCCTCGGAGTGCGCGCCCTGACTTCCGGAGAAGCCTCCGATGGAGCCGTCAAGGGCAAGGAGTCAGGAATTGCGGGTTGGCATGGGGGAGGGGCCGGCGTGGGTGGGCCCGCCTCCCCTTTCTCTTTCCCTCCCGACATTTTGCCCCCGGCCTTGGAGAAAACCCCAATCAAGAGGAGGTTGAGCCAATCGGGGTCCGCCATCTTGTTGATCATGGGCAGCAGGACGTTGCAGGTCACCAGCTCCACCACCACGAAGCGCCCGGTCCGGGTTTCCAGGTGGGGCTCGGGCACCAGGGTGCGCAGCAGCACGTCCACAATGCGCCGGGCGTAGTCCACCTCGTCGGCGGGGCTCCGTGCCGCGGTGTGCGGGGCCAGCAGCTCGCAGTACGCCTGCCAGAGCCGCTCGGACCTCTGGGCTGGGTCGGCAGGACCTCCACCGGCCTCCACCGCCTCCAGGGCCGCCTTGTAGGTCTGCAGGTGGCAGCCGCCGAGAAGCAGCACTTTCTGGGTCAACGCCTGCTTGTCCACCAGGGCCAGCCTCCTCCTCAGCTCCTGCGCCAGGCCCAGCGTGCCCGCCTGCACCTCCCTCTCGAAGCCCTGCTCGCTGCTGACAGCCCGGTACCAGGACGACACGAAATCCCGCACGATCTTGCGGATCATGCTCTCGATCTCCTCGTCCAGCTGCTTCTCCGCCTCGGGGCTGTGGGGGCAGCTCCCCTGGAGAAGGAACCGCTCCAGGTGGAGGCGGCGGCTGGTGCCCATCACCGCCTGGGAACCCAGCCAGCCCCCCAGCAGGGCCAGCAGCCCCGAGAGGAGGCAAAGGAGCCACACGTTGACCAGCAGGTGCACCACCAGCAGCCAGCCCAGCACGGCCCCCACGGCCATCAGCTTCCTGTTCCCCACGAGGTCACTCAGGCCCCCACCAGCCCCGGGGTCTCGGGTCCGCAGCATCTCGCCTTCTTCTCCCCCGCCCACGGTTTAAAACAGCGGGTCGCTGACAGTCATTGCGGTGGCAAATCTCGGCCTGGCTTGCAAAACCTTCCCAGGACGCCGCGGCGGCGGCGGCGGCGGAGCCTGCAGTCTAAAAGCTCGTGCATTTCTTCAAATCGGATACTTTTTAATATATATATATATTATTATTTTTTTAAAAAAACTTGGGTCACAACGCAAGCATTCCGAAAGCCACAAGCCAAGAGCAAGACCTACAATTGCAAGCGTAAAGGTAGCTGTGCGCGCTGCAAACCGCAGCGCGCGCGCTCTCCCTGCCCCGGGGAGGGGAGGCGGGGTGCAAACCGGCCGCTTTTGCAAGGCGGAAGAAGGAAAACTGCGCGATCTCAGCCCCGGGAAGCGGCGACAGCGGCGACAGCAGCTTGCAACAAGGAGCGGCCCCTTTCCAGCCCGGGATTCCTTTGCACCACCGCGGGAATGCCTTTTCTTGCTTTCTTTTTTTGCTCCCCTTTTTTTGCAGCAAAGCGGTGCCTGCAAACCCCCTTGCGCCGGGCTTGCAAAGGCTCCCACCCCAGCTGCTGCGTCACGGGTCAATGGCAAGCCCTGTGCACGCCTCCGCCATCAGCTTGCAAGCAGCAGCGACAGCGCAGCGCGGCTCCTCGCCGGCTGCGCTCTTGGCGCCCCCTCCGGCCAGCAGCGTCATTGCAGGCGACAAGCGGCTTTGCAGGCTTCCAGCGCTTCCTGGGTCTCCGCGCTAAAGAGTCGCCCAAGAGGAAATACGGGAAGCGGCGCTCGGTTTTCCACGCGGCGCCCCCTGGCGACTGAAAGAGAGCACGGCCAGTGCTGCAGTCGCGTTGGTTTTGCGTGCGCTCGCGGCTCGCCCTCTCTCTCTCTGCCCCCGGGTAAAACGACCCACGCCCTGGAGCAATTCGCAGACGCAAATACAGATGCACTTGCAAGCCCTCGTTTCGTTTGCAACGGTTGCTGCTCGAATCTCGCCTTGCCATTTCCCCAGCACTTATTGCTACGTTTTTTTAGTGTAATGGAACAACCAAAAAAAGCCCCTCTCTGTAATGAAGATACTGTGGTGGGCTTATAGGGTAATGTTGAGCAGGTTTACTCACAAATAAGGGCCAGTCCCAGTGATGTCATTCAGGGGGAACGGACCAGAACGGGCGTTCTGGATCCTAACATGGCTGCTTCTGGGTATTTTTTTTTTGGTTTTTTTTCAACATTTGAATTTGAACTCAAAAGTGAGTTCCTGTTCCTAAATCATTTGAATGACACCACTGGCCAATCCTTTCCAATTTTCCATCCTCCCTGACTTTGAGAGTGGTCCAAACGCACTTTACGATGGCCCTTGTGCAGGCCAAACTTCGCTGGCATAACTGCCAGCCTAACTCCGGGTTAGGATTGCGCTCTGAGGCTAGTTGGGTTTGAGAGCATCACTCCTGCTGTCGTAACATAATAAAATTACATTCCTGAAATGCAAACTTGCATTCTAGAACTGGAGTAATTGTACAACCACGACGCATCCCTGATAGAAAGCAAGATTAGAACAAAATATGGTGTAAAATATGATGTTTCAAATCGGGAAAGGAGTACAACAAGGCTGTATACTGTCACCCTGCTTATTTAACTTATATGCAGAGTACATCATGAGGAAGGCAGGGCTGGATGATTCACAAGCTGGAATCAAGATCGCTGGGAGAAATATCAACAACCTCAGATATGCAGATGACACCACTCTAATAGCAGAAAGTGAGGAAGACCTAAAGAACTTTCTGATGAGGGTGAAAGAGGAAAGTGCAAAAATTGGCTTGAAGCTCAACATTAAAAAAACTAAGATCATGGCCACCACTCCCATCACTTCCTGGCAAATAGAAGGGGAAGAAATGGAAGCAGTGACAGACTTTATTTTCCTGGGCTCCAAGATCACCGCACATGGTGACTGCAGCCATGAAATTAAAAGACGTTTACTTCTTGGGAGGAAAGCTATGGCGAACTTAGACAACTTAATAAAAAGCCGAGACATCACCCTGCCAACGAAGGTTCGCCTAGTCAATGCTATGGTTTTCCCAGTAGCTATGTATGGCTGTGAGAGCTGGACCATAAGAAAGGCAGAGCCCCAAAGAATAGATGCTTTTGAATTATGGTGCTGGAGAAGACTCTTGAGAGTCCCCTGGACTGCAAGGAGGTCCAATCGGTCCATCCTACAGGAAGTCAAGCCTGATTGCTTCCTGGAAGGACAAATCCTGAAGCTGAAGCTCCAATACTTTGGCCACCTCATGAGAAGAGAGGACTCTTCAGAAAAGACCCTCATGCTGGGAAAGATGGAAGGCCAAAGGAGAAGGGGGCGGCAGAGGATGAGATGGTTAGATAGTGTCACCGAAGCGACGAACATGAAGTTGGGCGAACTCCGGAAGCTAGTAGAGGACAGGGAGGCCTGGCGTGCTGTGGTCCATGGGGTCGCGAAGAGTCGGACATGACTTAGCGACTGAACAACAACAACATGATGTAAAAGCACTGAACTAAAAACAAATGTTGTTAACCCCTCACTTAAAAATTCAAATTGTTAACACTCACAAAAGGAATTTAACAAGAGTAAGGTCTGCAGTTTCCAAGATAGCTGCTCCCAGCTGTTTGCGACCCACCTGACATCAGGTCACGACCCACCAAGTGGGTCCCGAGCCACAGTTTGAGTAACGCTGGCTTAGAGGACAGGGCTTTCCAAACCATGTTGCTTTTGTGTAGGCTGTGTGGCTCCTGCACACGCTTCTCGTTCCTGCATAACAAGACATGACTGCCAAACTTCCCTAAGGCCCTCGAACAATGACTCATTGCTGAGGTGAGATTTGAACAGGGGATTTTGCTCCGGCTCTGAGCTGCTGCATGATGCCGGGTCTCCGAGGAGCTTGTTAAGCTTGTTTTAGGGTTAGCCGCGGCTGAGGGATCGCGTTACGCCGTCTTGTATGGAAATCCCCCAGAGTGTGATTCTGCAGGAGGTGAAGGTGCAAAAGCTCAATATGCGTAGGATGGAAATTCCCCCTGCAGGGACTTGTCCATCAGGAAAAGAATCTACCGGCTCCTTTCGTTGGGGGAAAAAAAAACTACCTGTTAACTTGGAAGAGGAGCAGAGAGCAGAAAAGGGAGATTTGTTTATCAGGGGCAATAATGGGCTTTCCAGGGGATTTTTTTTTAAAAAAAATTAATTAGTTTGCACATATTAAGTCTCTTTTTTCCAGATTGCTGCACAAGGTACATGTGGAGCATCTCGACAGGGAATCCCAAGAAGGATGCTGAACAGCAGAAAATACCCTGCGAGGAAAATGCATCCACAGGCAATTGGTCTGGGAACTGAAGGCGGCTGCAGTGTGTAGCGTAAGGCAGAGGCGTTTCTACAGGGATGGCAAAGCTCTAAGTGTTGCAAGAAGCCTTACCCTGTCGTGTCAATCCCTCCTTTCCCTTGCTGCTGTAGCCATTAAGCAACGCCAAGATGTTGCGGTTCCCTGTGAGGATTGGCTAAAACGGTGCAGGAGAGGAGTGATTTCCACTGCAAGGTAGGTAAGGCTTCTTGCAAAACTTAGAGCTTTGCCATCCCTGTAGAAACGCCACTGGCGTAAGGCTGTTTTGTGGGGAAGAAATGCGCTCAGGTGTCTGCGTTCCTCCTGCAGCAAAGGCTTTGCACCATCTCTCTCAGCTACGGTTTGGACCAGTCCTTCTGGCTGACGATCTAGGTCTAGAGTCCAGTGCAAAATTTGACCCAGATCCCTGCTTGTTCGACCATGTGGACGAAAGTCTGGGGAAATTATCGTCACGTTGGCCCTACAAGGTGACACAGAGCAAGTGAAGAGATTGGCCCAAGATCATCAGATGCAAGCAGATGACCCCTTGATCTCCTACGAGGAAAGGCTGTGTGGAAAAGCAACAACATTTGGAGCTCTTCAGTCTAGAAAAAAGGTGCCTGAGGGGGGACATGATTGAGTTGTACAGAATTATGCATGGCATGGACAGAGGGATGCTCTTTTCCCTCTCTCACAGCAGCAGAACCAGGGGACAGCCACTAAAATTGAGTGTTGGGAGAGTAAGAACAGATAAAAGGAAATACTTTTTTCACCCAGCGGGTAATTTGTGGAACTCCTTGCCTTAGGAGGTGGTGATGATGCCCAGCCTAGAAACCTTTAAAAGGGAATTGGACAGATTTCTGGAGGAAAACTCCATCACAGGCTACAAGCCATGATGAGTGGTGCAACCTCCTTATTGTAGAAGTAGGCTCCCGCAGAATGCCAGATACAGTGGAGTGGCAACGAGATGCAGGCATCTAGTTGTCTTGTGTGCTCCCTGATGGGAGCCACTCTGATGGGCCACTCTGAAATACAGGAAGCTAGACTAGATGGGCCTATGGCCTGATCCAGTGGGGCTCTGTAAGAATACATATGTAAGAATACATACTGGTGCCAGTCATTGGGGGAACCTGGAACTGCTTTCCACTACAATCCTTTGTGAAGCTCTCTTCTTTTCCGGAAGGGTTAATGCTACTTGTGCTGGAAGTTTGTGATCCAAAATGACTCCTCTCCTAGTAGCATTTCCTCTTCCTGAAATACAGCGACTGTCCTGTGCACGGAACATAAGCAGTTTGGAGAATCGGCACCGAGAAGGTAAGAAATACACAGTTTAATTTTGCACCCAGTGTCACATTTTATGAGAGCACATGTTTCTTGAGATCATGCCATAAGCAAAAACGAGAGGATACCATTCACTGCAATCAAAGATGTTTTCCTAAAACATGATGGTATAGGTGAAGAAATTAATACACTTGCACAGATTTTGTACAATATGATGCTTTGTCCCAAAGGTGATACTTGCTGTGTGTTTGAGACTGACCGTGTAAGTGTCAGGGAGTGGACAAGGGAGGTTTGGTTTCAGTCTGATTTTGCATCAGACTGAACAAATATTGGCTATCAATTTCCTAACGTTTCTCAGTTCTTTTGGTAAAAAAGTGGGGAGGAACTCTGCCTTTTTTTTCTTTTTTTGCTCCAAAGCCAACCCTAGACTTGATTTCAACATGATCGGGTAAGTGCATATCCAAGTTATCTTTAAACCAGGCTCTCAGCAACAATGCACAGTGAATAATTATTTTTGTAGAGCCTCACTAAGACTTTTGCATTACCTGAGGGCACAACCTTGAGTAGTGCCACCCTCACCCTCTGGTTCTTGATTAGGATTCTGCAGCCCCCCCAAACTGGTTTCTGTGGCTGTCTGGGGAGCCACGATTCACAGTGTGGGAACCATGTGCTTTGCTCAGTTGAAAGAATTTTTATAGGTGCATTATTTCATCTAGTACGATCTCTATATTTTTTTTTCCTAGTCCATCTAGATCAGGGGTCAGGGAACTTTTTTACCTTTTACCCCAAAATATATTTAGATATGCCGACGTTTACCTCCCCCCTCCCCGCACCAGAACAAAAGAAAAAAAATTACATATTGGAACTCATTGCTTTTTATTTGATTAATTAATGAGCTTAATTAATGCTATGTAAATATGAAGTTGTAAAGGGTTTGGGAGAGTTAGGAAAGTTCTTTAAATATTTTTTAATCTTACTCTTATTGTAAATATCTAACCTGCTTAGTTAGATTTGATTTTGTCAACAGAGGTGGCGGGAAGACGCGTGCCCCGGCAGGGCAACGGAGGCGGGGGTGGGGGAAAGACGCGTGCCTTCCCTCACCTCCGATGCCCAGCCGTCCCTGGCTTGCCTCTTCACTGCCGCTCTGCTCCGCTGCCACTCAGGTCCAACGCGCCGCCGCTCTGCCGCTCTCCTCGCTGTGTCCACGTGCTCTAAACTGCCATGGTGTGAAAAGCAGAGCAGGCGCAGAGCAGTCTGGGGCGCGTTTTGCCGGCCAGTGAAAGTGGGCAGAGCAAAACAAAACAAAACGGAGCCAGCCAACCAGCCACGGAACCGGAACGGGGGTAATGGACGGTTGCGCTGCCAAGACACAGCCAGGCATGCATATAGATTCATATGCATGCCCGGCTGTGTCTCGGCAGCGCGACCGTCCATTACCCCCAGGAATTCCATTTTTACCCCATTTGGGGTAATTTACCCCTGTTCCTAGACCATTGATCTAGATCACCTTGGTTGGGACCAATAAACATTGGCTCTCCAGGATTTCAAGCAGGGGTCTCACTTCAGGCGTCTCATCTCACAACTGCTCTAACTTCAGAATTAGAAGGACAGGCAACAAACTTCAAGGCTTGGCTTCAAGTTTTGTTTACGCCTGCACCAAAGTTTGGAATCGCTTGGCAGTAATGAATCGAGCCGTCTGGGTGGTTAACTGTCTGTCGGTGAGATCTGGACCGGGAGTGCAAAATGTTTTTAGAGAATCTGCAGTAATTACTCTGGCGATTATGAAGAATTGTGGGGAAGGAGATTGCGGCGCGAGGGTTATACATCTTGGAGAGAGGATCTGACATCATGAAGAGTTCTTTGGAGTGGATTTGAGCGCCACCAGGGATCCGAGATAGATGGGTTGTCTTGGCTGCCCGTCCCTCCGGAGCCATATGATTTTTTAAAAAGATGTCTCTTGCGAGGGAGGTGAGCTCCTGCATGTCTTTCTTTTTTTAATACATTGACTGAGCAGCCATTTCTTATGTTAAAGTTATTTCAGCCAGGGAGAACAGGAGACGAGGAAGCAAATGCCAAGAGATTTGGAAAGTCATTTTGATCTTGACACTTGAACTGACAAATGACTTCATTTTGCACGCAGGGAGGACTGAACGTTTCAGCTCCCGGATGGGAGGGAGGAGGGAAGACCCGGAGCGGACGGCCGTTCAGTTCATCAGGCTGCAACTTTGCCTGGAAGAATGATGTCCGGAAGACCAGTTGGGAGCCCTGCAACCCATCGCCTCTGGAACGTGAGCCAATTAAAGTGAGATTCATTTACAGCCACGAGGAACCCCAGTCTGCTATGCCTGTGCAAACTGGGAGTTGGTTTGACAGGATGTTTCCCGTTGACTGGGCTGTTTTGGGACAAGCCTTGTTGATCGGAACAGGCAGGTTGGCATCAATCTTGAATTGTCCCACTTCCAGCATCACTGCTGCTGCATGGTTACTGGAAGGAACTGGGGATGATGTCATCACCAGTTACTTCCAGGTAGGGAGACCAGGTGTGATGCCGCCAAGGTGAGAGCTTCAGGGTGTCTGGTCTTATTGCTGGTCTCACTGCTAAGGGCCTGGGGGACCATCAAACCTCACCTCAAGTACCACTGGTGGTACGGGTACCACTGGTTGAGGAACAACAGCCTAGTACGTTGATAGCACAGGGCATGTTTCAGCCAGGGAAGTCTTGTTTCACCCCATCCTTTAGCCACTATGCTATAGGCTTAGCTTCCAGACTAGCTTAGTACTTGGCAGATCTCCTTGGGGACAGAGTTCTGGAGCAAGGTACCACAGCTAGAAAGGTCCAAACTTCAGTGGTAACCCAACTTAGCTCTGCAAAAGGCTTCTGAAGATGATCTTGTACGCGGGTGGTTTTGAGACAGAAGAAGCAGTCCTTGAGGTTCCCGGTCCATGAAAGACAAGCAGCCCTTCGAATGGTTCTCTGAAAGAGAAGCCGAGCTTGCTGGCTTGCTGCTGTGAATTCAGATCCCAGAAAGCCTCTTTTTCTTTAAAAAAAAAAAAATTCCAGTTGAGCACTGACTGATTTCCCGAAGTTGGCTTATCAAACGAAGATGACAGGCGGCTCGCCAAAAGCCACAGGCTCCACTCTGACAAATTGCTTTCCCCAGATACGGGGCGCTGATTAAAAATAACGACGACGTAGGGAGTCGGGGTATTAATGAAAAGTAACTCCTTTGTGGACCGCTGGGGAGATGGAGAAGTTGCGCAAGTGGGAATCGGAGCTAAAATAACAACCACTCGCCGCCATGAGATGAAAAAGGAACCTGAGGAAGTCCCAGACTTGCTAAATAGTCAATGGGAACTGGCAATCAACACTGGATGCCGGAATTAACGGGGGTGTTTAAATATTTACACCCTTCTTAGTTAAGTGCAAGCGTGTCTGTTGAGCTGAAGCTGGATGTATGGCAAAAAAGAAAATATTAGAAGGGGACGGCGTTAGAAGTTCGCGGAAAACTTTGCTGCAGGAAGATGCGACGCAACATCTTTCAAAAATCCCCACCAGGAAAATTGTGTTTAAAATCTTAATTAAAGACTACCGCTCATTTGGGTTTTCCCATGGGTGTCAGGACTCAGAGCGCAATCCTAAACTGGAGCTAGGCCGGCATAAACTAAGCCAGCAAAGTTTGGCCAGCACAAGGGCCACCATAAAGGGTTTTTAGACTACTCTCGGAGTCAGGGAGGATGGCTTACCCCTGTGTGCTGGCCTCTCTGACTTTGAGAGTGGTCCAAACATACTTTATGGTGGCCCTTGTGCTGGCCAAACTTACTTTGCTGGCTTAGCTGATGCCGGCCTAACTCAGTTTAGGATTGTGTCCTCATTTATCATACTCAAGGTATAACACGGTTGGGACTGGATGTGTTCAATGCTCTCCTAATACTTCTACTCCATCAGCAGAGAATCTGGTGGCTGGATTGGGTATCTTGAAATGTTTAAATCATGCACATCAGGTCTCGACCCACCAAGTGGGTCCTGACCCACAGTTTGAAGAACACTGTTCTTGGTCAAAGGGAGTGGGACGAGATGGAGGCTGGAGAATTAAGAGAGGCGGCAGCGCAGGCAGTTTCCTGACTATATAATAGCAGTTTCCTGACTATAGACTATGGGGATTGCTGCCCTGCCACTCTGGGAGAATGGGTCTCTGTTTATAAATCAAGGCAGTTGACAGAAACAAGCCTTTTAGCCTTTCGGAAAACTCACCTCTGCAAATGATCTTAAAAGATGCTTAACTCCATCATGACGTCCATGCAGAAATTTCCAGGAGTACATCTCAGCCGTGCAATATGTCTGGCTTGCTTCTTATTTTTTTAAGCGGTGCCATTAATCGCGGGCTGGTGTTATTTCGTTTGCTTCTCCTGCTTTTATGGAGTTTTTTTTTTTTTTTTTAAAAGCATGTCTCTTCCCACAAAATCAATAACTTAGGCGATGCTCTGTAACGCCAGCCTCTGTGCCATTTGGCTTCTGGAGAGCTCCTCGATGTTCTGTTTTGCCAGTAACGAGCCCGTTTGCTATTCATTAGCCAAGTGAATGGAGAATTATGCAGATCATAATAGCAGCAGGGACATAACCACATTTTGCTGATCAGATCCTCCGCCGCTAATCCCCTCTCCTGAAAGGTTTATGGTTTAATAAACTGCATTGCGGGCTTCGGAAAGTGGAGGCCTGCTGGGCTAAAAAGCGATTGAGGCACAACAGGGTTGACGTTGGAAACAGAATCCCATTCTCTGGTTTTTGTTCCATTGATTTTTGTCTTTGTCGGAGCAAATGAAGATTTCCAATGAAGCTATCCAACTTTCCAGCGCTGGGGTAAGGGCAATGCAGCTCCGAGGTAAGGAAAGAAACATTCCCTTACCTTGAGGAGACCTCTGTAACTACTACTCCACTGCAGGATCCAGAACATGCCCCGTTGGCACAGCTATTTGGGTGCTGGAAAGTTGGTTAGGATTGCACCCACAGTGGCTCACCAGCAGTGATGTAATCTAAATGATTTAAGAACAGGTACTCACTTTTGATTGGCACGTGTCGGGACCCGCCCACCGGAAGTGACATCATAAGCCGGAAGTGATGTCATGGCAGGAAGTGACATGAAAAAAGCCCTTTTTGAGGCCTCAGACGATTTTAAACTGACCCAACAGTTGCAACAGTATTCCACAGCACCCCCAGAACATGTTAAGGAGGCCTGGCATCATGTTAAAGTGACCCAACAGTTCCAAAAGTATTCAAGAGCAACCCCTGAGCAGCTCATTTTTCAGTGGCAAGGCAAGGAAAGGCTCCGCTCGCTGCCTGCCTGCCTGCCTGGCTCTGAGAACATGCAGGCAACTCAAACATGCAGGAAATTCAAACGTTGCAGGGGGCGGAGTCGACAAGTGGGCGGGCGAATGGGCGGGGCCAGCCGTAATCCTAGGAACCGGTACTCGCGTACCCCCGCGTACCCCCTGCATGACATCACTGCTCACCAGGGAGCACCTAAGACAACAATTTGCCTGCGTCTTGTTGAACCAGGAGGTTGCACTCACCCATCAAGGCTTGTAACCTGTGATGGACTTTTTTTTTCTAGAAGTCTGTCCAATTCCCTTTTAAAGGCATCTAGGCCAGCCTCCATCACCCATCCTGTGGCAAGGAGTTCCTCAGCCTAGGTACATGCTGAGTAGTTAGTGTGGTTCCCAAGCAAAGGGTTGTTTGGACCCCGCCAGTGTGAAAGTGAGGGAGTGTGAAAGATATGTGAGAGCTGTATCCTGCATGACCTGATGCATATGAGGTGTATGAGCTCACAAAAGTTCATGCCGCACTACATTTGTTCGGATGCAACCCTTTCCTGGCAGTTAGCCCCATTGAACACAAAGGGAGATATTCCCGGGTCGATGTGCCGAGAACTGCACTGTTAGACTTTAAGGGACCAGAAGACTCTCTGTTGTTTTCCCTGCAAAGAAATGAACACAAATACTTATCGGGTTTGACTGATAGAAAAAGAACAGACTTCGGTGCATCACTCAGTTTCATTGTGATGTGATGGCTCTTCTTTGTGGAGCAGAGCTTCCATGAACAGTGCTAATGCCTCATTAGCAAATAAATTTGCTGTTTTAAGAGTAATGATGCGAACAAATAGGATGTGTGCACACCGCCGAGCCCCCAAACATACTGCTTGCAGAGCCGGAGTCGCCCGCAATGATGAATGTGTCATGCAAAAATTCCACAGCACTAATTGAAGGTGGTTTCAACAGAATATTCAATTAATGTTCTTTTCTCATTCACCGGCACTCTGTAAAGTGGATGGATTGTCTCCCGAGGAGGTGCATTACCGTGCATCAAGCGGGAGAAAACTAGCGGTTCTGTGGCCTTCTAATTGAAAATGGATGCGCTAATTGTATCCAGATCTTCGTGATGTGGGGGGATATGGGTGCTGTGGTGAAAGAGGCATGGAGGTCTTCCATCAGCAGTGTCACTTTGCATTCCTGCCCCTGAATGGAAATGAGCTTGTGTAGATTTGCCGGGACTATTTGTAGGACCCAGTTAAGCCCAAGTGAAGTTGAAAGCCAATCTAGCTAAGAAACCATCACTCTAGCCTTATTGGCTGAAGACAAAGAACACAGAATCCCAGACCAGACAATAGACCAGGACTGAGAACTCATCACGATCATTTAAAGAAGGGGAGCTTGTCTTGGGATGCGTTTATATGTCATTAAGCTCATCTCTTCCTCTGCTAAGATTTCATGGAGCAAAAGAAAGGCAAAATAAGGCGTGAGCATATTATGCGTACTAAAATTGACATAGAACCTATTGGAATAGACAGTTTATTCAACATGTGCATTCGGAATTATTGCTGCTTGGGATTTAATAAGAAGCATTGTGGCGGCTGGAAATGAACATGCCTGAATGTAGATTAATTTTTCTTAGTACCACAATAAGGGAGTGGAGGAACTATATCTGATAGTATTTGAGGGTGCAATCCTAACCTGCAGTTAGGCCGACATAGTTAGGCCAGCAGAGTTTGGACAGCACAAGGGGCACCGTCAAGTAGGTTTGGATCACTCTCGGAATCAGAGAGGCCAGCACACAGATGTGTGCCATCTTCCCCATCTCCGAGAGAGGCCCAAACATGCTTTACGGTGTCCCTTCTGCCGGCCAAACTTTGCTGTTCTAACTGGGCCGGCCTAACTCCAGTTTAGGATTGCGCCCTGAATAAGGGTATCAAGATAAGGGATAGAGTTGATAAAGGGATGTTCTTTTCCCTCACTCAAAACCCCAGAGCCAGGGGGCATCTGCTAAAACTGAGTGTTGGCAGAGTTAAAACAGATAATAGGAAGTACTTTTTTACCCAGCGTGTAGTTAATCTGTGGAACTCTTTGCCACAGGAGGTGGTGATGGCATCTGGTCTGGATGCCTTTAAGAGGGGATTGGACGGATTTCTGGAAGAAAAGTCCATCGTGGGCTATAGGCAGTGATGGGTTGTAACCTCCTTACATTAGTAGTAGGCTACTTCAGAGTACCGGGTGCAAGGGAGTGGTCACAGGATCCAAGCATCTTGTTTTCTCATGCCTCCCTGGGGCACCTGGTGGGCCACTGTGAGATGCAGGAAGCTGGACTAGATGGGCCTTTGGCCTGATCCAGCAGGGCTCTTCTTATATGTTCTTATGATACAGCCCAGTCACAGGTTTACCACCCCAATGAGGATAAAATTACATGCTATAGAATGCACGTTCTTAGTGTTTCCATTCACTTTGTGTTACGTTTAGCTGGATGCTTTGGCCCTAAGCAGGGCCGACCTGAAGCCAGTGTGGTCTGCGTCATCGCATTGGGTCCCAAGCTTTGGGGGCCTGCACTGGTGTGGTGAGTGGGTGGCTTGTTGCTGCAGCCAGTGTGCTCTCCAGGGGCTGTAAGCAGTGATGTCATCCGAGCACGCCAACTACCGGAACGCTCAGATGATTGACAGCCCTCCGCCCCTATGGTGGAGGGCTGCCACGCCCCCCAAGCCTCACTGCGCCAGAATTGCTCCATTTTAGATCGATTCCGGACGCAAGGGAGGGAGGGCGGGCCCAGCAGCAGCTCGCCCGTCCTCCGAGGCAGCGGCGCGGCCCGGGACCTCCGCGGAACTAGCGGAATGGAGTACCGGGCCGTTCCGCCTGAATGATGCCTCTGGCTGTAAGCCAGTGTGGCAAGTGGAACGGCTGCTCATTGGGCTGTCCCACTTGGCCCCACCTCCAGACGAAATGGGCCTCCCGGAAGCAGTGGGCGGTGACATCATCACATCGCCACCAATTATTTCCGGGTGCTGCACTTTGAGCACGGCAGCACAAGCACCATGGCTGTACGATGAGTGGAGGATGTATTGGAAAAGGCAGGAGCTACCCCAAGGAGTGAGGGAATGGTATCAGCAATGGCCCCTTGTCCAGATAAGCCAGGGATTACAGGGTTAACCCCCTAGGTCTTTGCTAGCCTCAGGAGCACAGCTGCAGGCTGATGAGGCCCCTGGCTCTGAAAGGAGATTAGCACAGGTGCAGATGGGTGTGGCTGATGAATTAAAGCCTGCCCACTGATTGGCTGGCCTCAGTATAAAGCTGGAGGCAGGAGCTGGAGAAAAGGGGCTGGATAGGTGCTGGAGGATGGTACCTTGGGTAGGTGCTGGACTGATAGAGTGCTGGCTGGACTGCCTCCCTGACGGACGGACTGAGGAACTGGCTGAAGGACTAGGTAAGGTTGTTTTGGGAGACTATTTTTGGGAATTGTATGGCTGCCACGCCCCTGGAGCCACCAAGTGGAGGAGGCCGTTGTGGCTTGGGCAAGCTGACTGCCTATTGTTTGTTGGTGGGGTTTGTTGGTGCTAGACTTAGGGTAGTTTGGAGCCAAGCCAGTGATGAGGGCAGTCTGGAGGAGGCTGGCCAGCCGGTGATCCCAATCAAAGCTGCTGGAAGAGAGGAGGCCCAGTGGGTGACTGAACCCCCTCCCTCTTGCCCATCTCTGAGGCCGCTCTGTGGGGAAACTAGTTAGCCTAGTGTGGACATCGGGGCCCTTGGGGAGGCCCGGCAGGGAATTTGGCGGAACAGAGGACCATGTGGAGGGTGAGTGAATTCCCATCACTGGGACCTGCTTCTCTGGGGACCTTTGCAACCATCTGCTTCTACTTCCTTTGCAACCCTCCTTCCAAGGTGCCTCTTCTGACCAGGCAAGCGTGGCCGTCCTGCCGAGCCTGGTGTGGCGCTCCGTCAGTCTGGCGGCCTCCCAGATCCTGCTCGCAGCAGCAGCTTGGAGGCCAGATGCCGGGTCTGGTGCCGGGGCTGCACAAAAGCCCTCTGGTGTGTGCTGAGTCAGGCAGACTTTCAATCAGTTCGGAGG
>JAJKFI010000102.1:1542438-1576988 GCA_029204185.1 Lerista edwardsae | reverse complement strand
ACTTTTCCAAGGCCTGAACCCTTTTCCCTCCCATGTTTTTATTCTCATCATTTTCATGATTGGTGTACATTTCCCCTCCCCAGCCCATTCCCCCTGCCTCAACAGGTGGCAGAAATGAAAATTCAGAGCAATTCCCTGCAAACGCTGTGCTCTGGCGCACACAGCCATTCCCTGAAAGGTTAGTCTGTAACCTTTATTTAAACTGTCTCAATCTGTACGAAATGTTATCTGTTTGCCTGGCTAAAGATGTGTGGAGTCTGGGGAGACGAGATGCCCCTGATTGTGTTTATCTACAGCTTTGAAAGGGTGCTTGAGGGATTAACGTGGGAGCCTGGCAGAGCTGCCGCCATTCGATAGCCAGCCAGCTCTGCCGCTTCTCCCGGTTCAGCGGCATGCCCAGAAGGGTCCGCGTGTCTGTCAGTGTGTGGCCTCATTCAGGTTCATTGCTGGCATGACATGTGTAATTGACTATCTTGCAAGATCTACCCTGGGGCGCAGGGGAGCCTGGCCTCCAACAGACAAAGCTGAAATCACAAAGAGCCCAATTCCAGGAGTGCCTACTCAGAAGTAGGTTCCACTATGGTCAGTTGAGCTTACTCCCAGGCAGTGATGTCATGCAGGGGGTACGAGGGGGTACACGAGTACCGGTTCCTACGATTATGGCTGGCCCCTCCCATTCACCCGCCCACTCGTCGACTCTGCCCCCTGCAACGTTTGAATTTCCTGCACGTTTGAGTTGCCTGCACGTTCTCAGAGCCAGGCAGGCAGTGAGCGGAGCCTTGCCTTGCCTTGCCACTGAAAAATGAGCTGCTCTGGGGTTTTGGAACTGTTGGGTCACTTTAACATGATGCCAGGCCTCCTTCACATGTTCTGGGGGTGCTGTGGAATACTGTTGCAACTGTTGGGTCAGTTTAAAATTGTCTGAGGCCTCAAAAAGGGCTTTTTTCATGTCACTTCCTGCCACGACATCACTTCCGGCTTATGACGTCACTTCCGGTGGGCGGGTCCCGACACGTGCCAATCAAAAGTGAGTACCTGTTCTTAAATCATTTAGATGACACCACTGCTCCCAGGTAACTGTGAATAGGATTGCAGCCAAAGTCTCATTATTGCCAAGCACTAGATATCACCTAGATCGCATATTTCTCCCCTTACCCTGAGTAAAGTCCCAGCCGCTCCTATGGGGGTTTTTCGGATTTGCATCAGCAATATAGCTGACATACATCTGGGACGCCCATGTAGGACTGCCCGGGCCAGGGATGGCATTTAGGATACTGCAGAGGATTCCTCCCCACCCCACCCGATCCTCCACCCATTCCACCCTCCCCCCACCCAAAAAGCCCCTTCCCCACCTGCAGCACACCCTCCCACCCCAATACTACCAGACATGAACTTACCTGTGCCTGCTAGCGCAGGGAAAGGGTCCTGAACCGGCAGACCAGCACATAGCTTTGTGCTGGCAGGGCTCCCGGCTGACCAGTCATTGCAATGTGCCTTATGACACATTTACGACAGGGAGGGCTGCACCAGCTCACCAAGAAGGCAGGAGTGCACCGTGAGCTGGTCTGGATGCCCACCTCCAAATATTCAACCAATAAATATAAGCCTTCAGTTCATCAGAATGTGGCTCACATCAACAAGCTCAGGAGTGTCCAGCGGTGATTCCATTTTAGGAGGAAGACAGGCAGGCATTCCGCTGAACGTGGAGCCTCTACCCTGGAAACAAAGGTTCGGAATGCAATCAATGCGTGTTCCGAACTCCCAGCTCCACCGCAATTAATTGTTATGTCTGCCTTCACCCTTGGATCCTTGAATGCCTCTTCTCATTCGCAGGATACGGACGCATTGAAATCACCCTGAGGCTGTTTTCGCGCACGTGCCTCTTAAATTGGCTTTTGCATTTCCCACATCTGTCATTCAAACGCAACACCTTCTTGGGTTGAAATATACGTTCGGTTTTAAAAAAAACGTCACCCTCCTGCGTTTCCTTCTGAATTAATAACATTCACATAAGGAATGTGTGAGAGAGACTCAGAGGTACTTTTAATGTTATGTGTGAGGCTGAGGCAAAGCATTCATTGTTCTTTAACAACAGCGCTGTGCTGGAAGTCTGCTGGGACTCTGCAGAAGCCGAGAGTTGGAAGAGAAATTGCTGCTCAGGGGCGCCCCCTTCAGGTTGGGCCCAAGGCACTTGCCCCACCTGCCACACCCTAGATATGCCTCTGCTTGCTCTCCGCGATTGCACTTTGCCACTGAGGGAGCGAGAGAGAGAGAAGCTGGGCCAAGATAACTCAGGAAACTTTGTGGCCGACTCGGGGTTTGAACCTGGATCTCCCAGGATGAAATCCAACACCAAAACCACTGCAACATACTGGCTCTCACTTATGTGAACAATGTAGGAAGGAAGAAGCAGTGTAGAATATTTGGAGCTGCCTTCGGCATGTATCAAAAATGCCCTACAGGGGAAATATATACTGCATCTCTCTAAATAGTGTGCATTATTTTTCCTGACCAGTAGATGGCAATGCTCCTCAGGCAAATGCGGCCAGCTGCTGAGCACTGATATGGCTAGGTACAGGGCCTGGATTAGCATAATTTTTCTTTCCAATTTTTGTACAGTTGCAGGTACGGCCAGGCCTCTTGTACCTTCTCCAGGATTTGGCAGTGCGCTCAAGAAATCAGTAATCCTGCAGTCAAGGAAGAAAGTGCAGCTGGCCTCTCAATGGGAATTCTTAACTGTATGAATGTTGCATTAGATTTATGGAGCCAGCTACACCTTGAAGGCTCTGGGCAAGGAGCATTTCCTTACCTGGATTCTTCCAAAATCCAACGAGGAAAGTCACTGTAGTCCACGATTGTTAAAAATATGGAACGGAGGCTCAAAAGATCCCCGTTTGCCTGGGGCTGTCCAACAATTACTCGTCTAAATTGGGGATCTGAGCCACATGCAGTTTCAACCGCTGGAGCCAAAGGAACTCGGATACTGTGCAGCCTGTCGGCTGAGCTGGCCAAGCACCTGGTTAGTTCTGCTAGTGCAGGATCGCACCGAGGGTGCCGGAGGCAGGCAGGACATAAGAACATGAGAACGTAAGAAGAGCACTGCTGGATCAGGCCAAGGGCCCATCTAGTCCAGCTTCCTGTATCTCACAGCGGCCCACCAGGTGCCTCAGGGAGCACACAAGACAGCAAGATGCCTGCATCCCATTGCCACTCACTTCCATCTGGCATTCTGAGGTAAATATGAGGTAAATAAAACAGAATTTGCTATCCTGTCTGTGGGGAGGGAGTGATAACAACTTGCAACTCAATCTGGGCCTTAAGAACATCAGGAGCCCTGCTGGATCAGGCCAAAGGCCCATCTAGTCCAGCTTCCTGTATCTCACCAGCTGCCTCAGGGAGGCATGAGACAGCAAGATGCTTGGATCCTGTTGCCACTCCCTTGCACCCGGTACTCTGAAGTAGCCTACTACTAACATAAGGGGGTTGCACAATCCATCATTGCCTATAGCCCACGATGGACCTTTCCTCCAGAAATCCGTCCAATCCCCTCTTAAAGGCATCCAGACCAGATGCCATCACCACCTCCTGTGGCAGAGATTTCCACAGACTAACCACCCGCTGGGTAAAAAAATACTTCCTTTTATCTGTTTTAACTCTCCCAACCCTCAATTTCAGTGGCTGCCCCCTGGTTCTGGTCTTTTGAGAGAGGGAAAAGAACATCCCTCTATCGACTCTATCCCTTCCGTGCATAATTTTGTATGGAGACATAATAGGGCACAGAGGAGAAAGGGAGATGGGGCACAGCCGTTAGGCCATATACCAACCCTCCCACCACCACCTGGGTGGTCCCAATCTGGGCTGCTCTTGGCTGTGTGGACTTGCGCCTGCTACTTTGCTGCAGTTTTGCTGGAGCAGATCTGAGCAATCCATACAATTCACCATAGGGCTGCTCTGCTTTAAGCCTACCATTGGCAGAGATCCAGAGCACAATCCTAAACTGGAGTTAGGCCGGCATAAGGTAAGCCAGCAAAGTTTGGCCAGTACAAGGGCCACCATAAAGTGTTTTTGGACTACTCTCGGAGTCAGGGAGGATGGCGCACATCCGTGTGCTGGCCTCTCTGACTCCGAGAGTGGTCCAAACATACTTTACGGTGGCCCTTGTGCCGGCCAAACTTTGCTGGCTTACCTTATGCCCGCTTAACTCAGTTTAGGATTGCGCCCTCAGTTGGTGAGCAGAAGAAATGGGGCCTTTTCGGTGGTGGCCCCAGAAGTCACCCACACAAGGCAGCTGTATAGAAAACGATGAACTCCTCCTCCTGGCCATTGACAATTAGCTCCGTACAATTCACCTACCCATTCAAGAGCAACCCATCGGCAACATAGCGTGAGCACTCTGGTGACATCCCAGGCAATCAGTGAACCCAGTTTTACAGAGCTTTCAGTGGACCACTATATCGCTCTGTGTTTGATTTGGGGGATCTCCAACTGTGTGGGTCAGCTCTCAATCTGTCCCCCAGGTACTATACGCTCAGTGCAGTGCTTGGAAGTCATGCAAACGGTGCCTAATGTTCTCCAGGCTTTGTCCCTCCGTGGTTAAATAGAGTCTTCCATCTTTCCGAGGCCGCTCCGGCTTGATCTATAGCACCTGTAGGCAAGCTTGAAGCTTTGTTACAAATGAGCAAAGGCAGTCGAAATTCCCAGGGGAAGGATCACTAGCTGCGCACAAGGGCGTTTTTGCCATCATTAGCTGTCTAATTGTGTGCCACACTGCACAGTGCTATTTAGATGTGTGACTGGCGATGATTTATTGATTACCCCTTCTTTTGTAAAGCTTTGTTTCCCCATTTCTGACAAATCCAGTGACTGGTGGTTGGGTTTGATTTTTCCTTTCCTGTTTTTTTTTTTTCCCATTAATGAAAAATTGCTTTGAACGCTTGTTTGAAATTTCCTGTACATTAAATTTTTACTGGAGCTCGAACACATAAACAAAGCAAAGAACCGCCCACACAAGCTGCAGGAACAAAACACACATTGGGAAACAACAATGGAAACACATGGGAGAGCACGGATTTGGCAAGGCCTCCAGGCCCGATCTGACTCACGAGACAAATCCTGTACTCAGTCCAATACTCGATCTGGTCAATGCGCCAACAGTTTCCTCTGATCAGAGTCAGTCCCAGTTCTCTGGCACCTGTCCTCAGGACTTCATGGTCACTGTTGGAGAGATACTGGGGGTGCCGTTTTAAAAATGTTATCTACTACCACTGTTCAGTTTGCAGGTCTCCTTCATGCATCCAGAAGTTACATCAAAAAGAGAGATGCTCCGATGGGTGGCCTCTTTACTGATACAGAGGCAGATCTAAGGGAGGGCAAAGCTCTAAGTTTTGCAAGAAGCCTTACCTTGCAGTGGAAATCACTCCTCTCCGTTCTAGCCAATCCTCACAGGGAAAAGCAACATCTTGGCGTTGCTGACTGGCTACAGCAGCAAGGGAGAGGAAGGATTTACATGACAGGGTAAGGCTCCTTGCAAAACTTACAGATTTGCCCCCCCCTTAGATCTGCCTCTGCTTAGAGCGCAATCCTACCCTGGAATTAGTCCGGCACAAGTTAGATCAGCAAAGTTTGGCCAGCACAAGGGCCACCATAAAGTGCACTTGGGCTACTCTTGGAGTTAGGGAGGGTGGTGCACGTCTGTGTGCTGGCCTCAATGACTCCGAGAGTGGTCCAAAGGTGCTTTACAGTGGCTCTTGTGCCAGCCAAACTTGAGCTGGCCTAACTCCAGTTTAGGATTGTGCTCTTAGCTAGCTTTGAAAGCTGGGGAAGAACTGGTTGTTACGGAATTGCACCACTGAAGGCAGAGAGGAGTCTTTTGAGACAAATGAGAGTAAGAGGACAGGGGACCTTGGTCGTTTTTCATGCTGCGAGAAGAAGGTCTCTGCTGGATGTGCACCAGAGTGTCTCAATTTTCATCTGCGACATGTTGGAAGCTATGAAAATAGGACGCATTGTCTGAAGATCATACCCTTGGAAGTGACAAACAGAGACTGCAAAAGTTCAAGGGAGAGCCAAACATTATTATTATTATTATTGTAAAGGTCACCAGAAGAATTAGAATTTTGGATGGTGTGAGTCTCCTCCCAATATCCTCCATGGAAAGGTCAAACCAAAACATGTATATTAGTCTTCATTTCCCATAGAGATGAGAATGTTCAGTACAAGAATCTGTTGCATCCAAGCCAGCTCTGACACATTATGGAAGACCTGCAAGGCTTAAGATGGCTCTTGTATCACACTGGGGCCCAGGCCTATCCAACCTTGGCCAGTGGGGTGTGCTCATTTTGGATGCTTTTGTTTAAAGATCCCCAATCCAAAATGCTCCAGTGTCTTGACACTAATCCTTGGGCATTAGGATTGGGAATTTTGGGGGTCTATGTCTTGTTGCTTAGAAATGCAGCCACTCCTAACACCACAAGATGTCCCAAGATGGAAAGAAAGGCTTGCCACTGCTTAAGAACCCAATCCTAACCTGGCGTTAGGCTGGCATAGGTAGGCCAGCGAAGTTTGGCTGGCACAAGTAAAGCACATTTGGACCACTATGAATCAAGGAGGATGGCACACATCTGCGTGCTGGCCTCTCTCAAATGGAGAGTGGTCCAAACAGATTTTATGGTGTCCCTCCAAGTTAGGATTGCATTCTTAAGGATTACGCTAGAAGTGCAAGAGATTCTTCGCATGGTCCAGGCTTAAGCCAGAGCAAGACGATGAATAACCAACTTGGATTGCTCTTTTGGGGTTTGAGTGAGGGGGATAGCAAGGATAGTAGGGGGGGGATTTTTTAAAAAAGCACACCACCAAACACCAATCCCATCTGTATTCTTCAGCTATCTCAGTTTGCAGTCCGATTGCTAAGAGTTGGATGCCTAGAGCAATCCATAGTTGCCATAACAACTAACAAACGGTAATTAGTCAAAGAGGAAAGGAAAAGGGCCCAAATGAAAATGGAAAGAGAAAAGGATTTTGCAAAGGATTTCGATATGGTTCAGAGAAGCCCATAGGGAACATATTACAAATGTGATTTCAGGTCCTCGGTGGGCGGAGGAAGACAATTTCATGAGATTAGTTTATAACTCTGTGCTGCAGAAATAGATAAAATAGATTAGGTAGATATATTGTATATTTATGAATGCAACAGATGGGGCATATTTCTTCAATATTGCTTCATCTCCACTGGTACCTGCCTGTTTCTGGGCTCAGTTCGAGGTGCGAGCTTTGACCTTTGACTGGCTTGGGACCAGCATATCTGTCCTCACATGCTCTGTCCAACATCTGAAGTCCTGCTCTGTCTCTACAGAACAAGGTTTGGCAGGTGTCTGCTCGAAGTAGGGCCTAACTGATGGTGGCACCAATTTCGTTTGAGAAAGAACCCCGCCCCCGCCTCACGGCTTCAAGCAGTGCCGAATTGGGGTTGGCCTGAGTAGGTCCTCCTCAGGCTCCAACTTTGTTTGTCTTCTACCAAGCCAAAACTGGGCTTTTTGGTTCAATGGAGCTGGCTTATATGGGTCTCTGATTCCCTGCAAGGAACTGAAAAGGTCAGTCCCCTTGCATGTTCCCCTTCTGACATTGCCAGCAATGGGATCTACAAACGACCTGGGGGAACGCTGGGTGGGACCTAGGCGGGACATTCGGGTGATTGGCAGCCCGTCCGCGGCGATCCGCAGCTGCCCTGGTCTCGGGGGGGGGGGGCTCCTGCTTGCTGCGGAGGACAGGTGAGGGTCGCGCCGGGTGCCTAGGCGAGCAGCGGTGGGGCGCGATAACCAGGGGCAGCCCCCCCCCGAGGCCAGGACAGCTGCAGAACGCTGCGGACGGGCAGCCAATCACACGGAAGCCCCACGGAAGTCCCACCCAGCATTTCCCCAGGTCGTTTGTAGATCCCATCGCTGGACATTGCGTTTAGAATTTATCTGAATTAGGTTAATGTATAGCAGGGCAAACAAGAAAAACTGTCTCTTCTGCCCTTGTTCCTTTGGTACAGGAGGCTACCATTATTTCATGGGGCTCATCAATCTCAGGGTTCCTTCCAAGGGCGGAATCTCCAGGGAATCTCCTCTCCAAGGCCAAATGGGCTGTGCAGAAACCCTCTAAGAAATTTTCCCATGATGACATCTCCAAGATTGGCACTGATATTTCGGAAAAAAAAAAATTGATATGAACATAACGGTCTCTGCCAAGGCAAAACATTTGAGACTTTGCAGAGGAAGCCAAACGAGTTTTTCTATCAGACAAGTGAAATTCCTCAGAGTGGTTTCTGCACATGTCAACCTGCAAATGCAATTTTTGGCCGCCTTTCTGCCACTTTCTCTGCATCTATCTCTCCCCCTCACCCCGGTCAATTTCACCTAGCAGCACTGAGAGCAGGGAGCTGCCTCCTTGTCTTTTGTTTCCCCCTCCCGAAACTGACAAGTAAGGTATACAACGCTGCACAGCCCAATTATAATAAATACAAAGAATTCTCATTCAGAAGTGCCTTGCCCTGGCATGATGAAATCACTATCAGCATCTGCCCATGCCCTGCATCGATGGGGGCGGGGGAGGGGAAATGAGGCCCGTCAGAACTCCTAAAGCAATAAATCCTATGCCCTTGTGCAAAAGGATTCATTTCCAGAGTCAGGAAATGGGTTGACTTTAGCCTGACACCAAATCAAGAGGTGGAGAGTTCAGGTTCCGTGGGGCTCTCTAATCAGCTCCACACGCTCAGCGGGGGCAGGCATTTTCGTTAGCCTCCCAACCTCAAGGTCTCAGCTGTTAACCCAATGTGGGGAATCCAAATAACTTCCTTTGGACGTTCTTCAGGATGCTGTTTGTTTTGGTCTGTGTGTCTGCCATAGCAGCCTGTAAAAGGGGGGGGGAATCAGATGGCTGGAAAAAAGCTTGGCCACGGTGCCTGAGAATCAAGCAGTGGACCAATGGTCCACTGCTACCACCTGCCTCCTGCTGCCTAGTAAACCTCACCACTAGCCCCTGTGGGGCTAGCTGGTTGGGCAATGGGCACCGTCATCAGGATTTGTGAAATGACACTGGAGAGGAGGACCACTTGGTATCTGATGCCCAGCTGATACCATGGGACTCGGCTGGCCAAGCAATGGTGGGGTGCAGTTGATGCGGCAGGTCCTCCCCGCCTCAGGGGTTGGCCAGACAAAGGCACGGTGTGGTGTTTTTTTTTTCCACCTTGCATGCAATTAATCTGTGGAACTCCTTGTCACAGGATGTGGTGGCGGCATCTGGCCTAGATGCTTTTAAAAGGGGATTGGACAGATGGATGGCAGAAGAGTCCGTCACAGCTTAACAAGGCATGAGAGCAGGCTAACTACTGAATGCCAGGTGCAAGGGAACCACAATGGGATGCAGGCCTCTTGTTGGCTCGTGTGCTCCCAGAGGCATCTGGTAGGCCACGTGGGATACAGAAGCTGCACTAGTTGGGCCTTTGGCCTGATCCAGCAAGAGCCCTTGTGGACCCTGACATGTGTCCTGTCCATGAAGGAACAGAGCACACATCAGCCTACGTGAACACTGAGGTCCTCATCCGAGAGTTATATTAAACAATTCTCTTTTTTTACCTTGTTGCAGCAAAGCCGTTGATGTTTCCCTATCTTTAAAAAAGTGCCCCCAGTATCCACGGTTTCAGGTAACCACGGTGTGATCTGGAACGGAACCCCAGTGGATACTGGGGCATGCCCATATCTCCCCCCCTCCGCCTCCTCGCTTCTTAATGAGAAGGATGGAAATGAGGGTGGCATTCTGTCACCTGTCCCTTCACCCGGAGACAGGGAAGGGTATGAGGACAGGATTATAGACAGGCTCATCAAATCTGCAAAGGAGAAATACACACACACACACACACACACACACACACACACACACACACAGACACACACGTTAAGCCAGTGAGCCATCACAACACCTCACCGACAATGCCGAACAATAAAATGGGGGAATAAAGGCTATTACCATACGCCTCGCACAATAGCAGCCGAGTCTCCTGGCAGCAAACATTCGTTCGTTTGACTGCAAAGAAGAAAAGGACCGTACAGAAGGAGGCACATGAAAGGAAGTCTCCGCACAGAAAACTAAAGGCGAAACACAATAGTGTATATTTCAGGCATCTGAAAAGGAAGTGCGGCCGTGATGCTAAGGGGATGGGGAGATAGTCGGACGTATTGAGTGCAGGAGGCGGTGGGGGTGGCGAGCAGAAACTCCATCAACAGTGACACGCTCTGTGCATGGCGAACGCCTGCTGAGAGCAAATCCGAGGCATTTAAGGGGGGGGCGCAAGAAGAGAACCCGGTTTATTTCCCCCAGAATTAATCCCTACCTGGTTTGCTTGGCTTGTACGGGAACAAGGGGCTGGATGAATAAAACATTTCGGCGACCAAAGAGACACGCGCCTTTGCCATTGGAGGAATGAGCGGTATCCATAAAAGATGATCCCACATTACAGCGGGTTATGAGATCAGAGGGGGCAAAGGGGCACCTTGAATAAAACACAGGCGGGCCGACTTCTGAAGCCGCCGTCTCGGTGGAATCGGCGTCCAAGGAGACTGCGCTTGGTTGAGCTGAGATTTATGCCTTTTAAATCACACCAAGGTGCTTTTCGGAACATTTCAGCATTCCACTTTGCTGCCGGGAGAGGAGGAGGAGGAGGAGGGGAGAGGAGGCACACCGTCTATTATTCCACTGGATCAGCTGGGGCTGAGGACCCCTGAGCAGTGATGTCATGCAGGGGGTACGCGGGGGTACGCGAGTACCAGTTTCTAGGATTATGGCTGGCCCCGCCCATTCGCCCGCCCACTCGTAGACTCCGTCCCCTGCAACGTTTGAATTTCCTGCATGTTTGAGTTGCCTGCACGTTCTCAGAGCCAGGAAGGCAGGCAGGCAGCGAGGGGAGCCTTTCCTTGCCTTGCCACTGAAAAATGAGCTGCTCTGGGGTTTTAACATGATGCCAGGCCTCCTTAACATGTTCTGGGGGTGCTGTGGAATACTGTTGCAACTGTTGGGTCAGTTTAAAATTGTCAGAGGCCTCAAAAAGGGCTTTTTTCATGTCACTTCCTGCCACGACCTCACTTCCGGCTTATGACGTCACTTCTGGTGGGCGGGTCCCGACATGTGCCAATCAAAAGTGAGTACCTGTTCTTAAATCATTTAGATGACACCACTGCCCCTGAGGTCTACCTTTCTCAGAACCCTCCCTTCAATAGTCCGCCTGCCTGGTCGTCATGTCCCTTGGAAGTTCTTGCACCCGAATCGTCTTGTCTTCCCTCTTCTCTCACCGCCTCAAACAGAGGCGGATCTACAGGGAGGGCAAAACTCTAAGTGTTGCAAGGAGCCTTACCCTGTCCTGTAAATCCCTCCTCTCCCTTGCTGCTGTAGCCAGTAACCCTGTTATGTGAGGATTGGCTAAAACGGTGCAGGAGAGGAATGATTTCCACTGCAAGGTGAGGCCTCTTGCAAAACTTAGAGCTTTGCCCTCCCTTAGATCTGCCTCTGGCCTCAAATTCTTTCCCTTGTTGTGGCACATCCGTTAGATTATCAGCCCACAAGGCAGGGATTATCAGCCCACAAGGCAGCCCACAAGTCACTTTTAGGGCACAATCCTAACCTGGAGTGAGGCCGGCACAGGTAGGCCAGCAAAGTTTGGCTAGCAGAAGGGCCACTAAAGTATGTTTGGACCACTCTCTGAGTTGAGAGGCCTGCACACAGACGCGTGCCATCCTCCCTGACTCCGAGAGTGGTCCAAACGTGCTTTACGGTGGCCCTTGTGCCAGCCAAACATTGCTGGCCTAACTGTGCCGGCCTAACTCCAGGTTAGGATTGTGCCCTTGCTAAACTCAGCAGTGCTAGAAACTTAGCAGGCCCTTTTACCATTAATAATAATTTGCTTCTCTGGCTTGTTTTCTTTTTAATCAAGATATGCGTTTTAAAAATAAATGTGTGTCAAGGTTGAAAAGAGGAGCTAGGGTTTCTGGGGCTTGCAGACAAAATATCTGGAAACGCTACATGGGTGATCTGTGTTTCAGGGATATTTTTGTTCAATTTCCAACAGGCCAAGAGGAGCCCTTGTCAGCCTAATCCACATTCCTTGTGGTTGAAGTTCTGTGCAGTTCTTCAGAGTTGGAAGGGTGGGGGGGGGACAGAGAGAGAGAGAGAGAGAGAGGCCATTGGCTTTACTGTTGGAGTTTTGTTTTTGTTTGTGTTTGTTTCCCTTTTTTATGGGGCTGCCACAAAAACACTCATTAGTCGGTGTTGATTTTCATTAATGTTGATCCACCAAGAGCTTAATCAATCTTCTGTGACCAACAACCTCTTGCTCCCAAGGGGGAACAAAGCTGTTCAACAAATTAGCCTGGCAGATTGCAGGTAATACACAGCACCGTGGAAGATCCGTGACAGGAGGCGTGCAGAGTAGCATGGCGTGTAGGGGAGTGAGCACACTAAGCGGCAGCCTTGCAGAGTGCAAGTGGGGGGGGACTATACCAATAGGGACACTTGTAGATGCTTACTTAGCCACTGGTTGCTCTTGACATGCTCCACAAGGCATAGAAGGGGCACAGACCTATTTTCCTATTCTAAAAAGGTCATCGGAGGCATCAATGGCTATTGGCAAGGGTAAGGCCCAGCTTTAAGCCAACTGGACCAATTGCCCCCCATTGGGCTCCTCACCTAAGGGAGCACCACGCTAGGGTTAGGTAATTTGCTTTAGACTTGTATGCCATTTTATATTAAAATGTGCTTCGATCCATTTGGTCCATTAACTTTTAAAGCCACTCTGCCTTTTCTGCATTCGTGCAGAACCTGGTAAAGCCAATGGCTCCAGATAGCATCCTCTTGATGCAAATTGAACTGGGTTCCACTGGCTCTCACCACGCGTTTCTCAAACTGTGGGTTAGGACTCACTTGGTGGGCCACGACCTGATGTCAGGTGGGTCCCAGAAAGCTGACAGCTGCCATCTTGGACGCTTCAGATCTTACTCTTGCTCTATTCCTTTTGTGAGTGTCAACAGTTTGAATCTTCAAGTGAGGGTTTTAAAAATATACATATATTTTATGCTTTTACATAACGTTGTGTCCGAATCTTGCTTTCTGTTAGGGATGTTTCCTGGTCGTGCAATTGCTGCAGTCCCAGAATGCCCGCTTGCATTCCAGGAGTGTCATTTGATGATGTCACAGTGATGGCACTTCCTGCTTGATGATGTCACTTTCGGCTATGACGTCACTTGCAGGTTAATGACATCACTTCCCGTGGGTCCTGACATGAGTGCCATCCCCAAAATTGGGTCCCGGTCTAAAAGCTTTGAGTGCCCCTGCTCTACCCTATTGCTTGTTCAGCCCAGATCCGCTTGGCCTCAAGCCGCTGTTCATTCTCCTGGACACCTTTCTGTCCCATCCTGGGGTGTCGGTAATCCTGGCTCCTCATCGCCTCTCATCCTCCCAAGCAGCAGACCTACCAACTCGTCTTGCAGGCAAACAGCCACCAGACAGCCAGGGGGTCAGTAATGACTTCACTTTGCCTGCCTGGGCTGGATTTGAGCGGCTGGTCTGGAGGTGAAAGGCTCCCGATCCCATTACCAATCCAATTTCTCATGAGT
This sequence comes from Lerista edwardsae, assembly GCA_029204185.1. NCBI lineage: Eukaryota > Metazoa > Chordata > Lepidosauria > Squamata > Scincidae > Lerista > Lerista edwardsae. The sequence continues at coordinate 1,563,348 of JAJKFI010000102.1, read as the reverse complement.
TAGATAGGAATTGCCGGAGTGGAACGTTCGATGGTCCATTGAGCCCGGTATCTCCTCGGAAGCAGCAGCCTCTGTTTGGTTCTTAAATAAAAGCTGTCCCATTATTGGTTTTGTAATTTAATAGAACATCACTATGTACATATCTCTTTCATGAAAGAAAAAAGACCTCGGCGTTCTCTGGGGCCTGACAGCGAGGATGATGTATCTGATTTCTAGCCCGGCTCTAGCAGAATTGGGGCCCGCCCTGAACCTTGGAAGCTCCAGGCCCTCTTGAAATGCATCAAGCCAGTGGCGTTTCTACAGGGAGGGCAAAGCTCTAAGTTTTGCAGGAAGCCTTACCTTGCAGTGGAAATCACTCCTCTCCTGCACCATTTTAGCCAATCCTCACAGGGAACAGCAACATCTTGGCATTGCTTACTGGTTACATCAGCAAGGGAGAGGAGGGACTTACATGACAGGGTAAGGCTCCTTGCAAAACTTAGAGCTTTGCCCTCCCTGTAGAAACGCCTCTGCATCAAGCCTACTCACCCCACCTTCCTGAGCCCTTGAAGGATTTTCCAGGATTCTTATTTATGTTTCACATTTTTTATACCATCCTTCCTCCTGTCCTCACAATAACTCTGTGTGGTAGGTCAAGCTGAGAGTGACAGGCCCAAGATCACCCAGGAAGCTTCATGGCTGAGCGGGGAATTGAACCTGGATCTTGCAGGCCTAAGTCCAGCTCCCAAACCACAACACCGTCCTGGCCCTCCTCTTTTTTTACTCTTGAGAGAGGAATTTATGCGGCCACTTGTGTGATATTCTCCCTAATTGAGCAAACTACGTGAAAATAACCAACTCTGTGCCAATCAATACAGAAATAATTTTGCAAATTGTGGACATAAATCATTGGAGATCTTCGGGATGTGTGTGTTTGTTAAAGAGCAAGGTAGTGGTGGAAAAGCAAATCAATTTTCTTTATTAAAACACAATCGCTCCATCTATTAATATAATACTTTAGCAGAAGGCTGGCGAGGGAAGGCGGGAGGAGAACACAGACAATTGCCTTACTTAGGCACTGATAATTGCAAAGTTGGTTGAGCTGCAGATTGACAGAAGGTTGCAAATGAATGAAGGGACTTAGATTTGAAAGGCTTGTGGAAAATGTATTGCATTGCTGTATAGCAGTGGAAGAACATCTTGCCTTAGCCAAGGCAAATGGGAAGGAAAACAAAGCAAAAGAAAAACGTTCCATTTTTAATTGCATTTTGGAATTCTTGTTACTTTCAAGCCAGCTTTGTGATTTCCTGGGGGAGGCCAGAGAGCAGGGGACATTTTGCTGATTTGGGAACTCGGGTTGGCAAAAGTCTGCAAGGGAACGAGATTGTGAACTGGAGAGGGAATGTGGGAGCAGAAGGAAGCAGGAAATCTCATTATTTCGGGGGGCCACCCAGCTCTTGAGCGGCTTTGCAGCATTAATTAACAACTTCCAAGTGCAAAAAAAGGAGCTGCATCTGAGAAGGAATGTATCATTTGTGCCGCTGTGTCCTGCTGTGATCTTCGTGCCCGACGATGACCCTGAAATGTTATGTTGTGTGTATACGTTCGGATGCTACTCCAGGATGCGGCCACAACGGATGCTACTGAAAATGCTTTTAGGTCTCTTTCTTGGGCTTGCAAGATAAAGAACAGAGCAGTAGAATAGTTGACTCTCAAACAGTGGGTCAAGACCCACTTGGTGGGTCATGACTTGATGTCAGGTGGGTCATGCAAAGCTGGGGGCAGCCATCTTGCAAGCAGCAGACCTGACTCCTGCTATATTCCTTTTGTGAGTGTTAACAGTTTGAATTTTCAAGTGAGGGGTTTTTTTTTTGAATTTTGAATTTTTTTTGAATTTTTTTGAATTTTTGAATTTTGTTTTTAGTTCAGTGCTTGTACATACTATTTTGCCCTAATTTTGCTTTCTGTCAAGGGTGTTTCATGGTTGTGCCGTTGCTGCAGTGCAAGAATGCCAATTTGCATTCCAGGAGTGTCATTTGATTGCGTCACAGTGACGGTGCTTCCTGCTTGATGATGTCACTTCCAGCCATGACATCACTTCTGGTGGGTTCCGACACCAACAACATTCTGAAAAGTGGGTTCCAGTGCTAAAAGGTTTGAGAACCACACACCTGTCCTTTTTCATTCTATGTATCATACTCATGTTTTGTTGAAGTCAGGAACTCTTCTTGTTGACGGGCTCTTTATTTCAGCACCAAAAACCCATTCCCCTCCGTATGTTCCTGCTTTCCGAGAGACTTAGAGGTGGCTGGGAATATGTTCTGCTGTTGCCTGGCAACAACAGCCCAGGCTTCTCCTTTCCCCAAACCTGGCAAAATGTCTGAGCAGAGCTCAGGCTATGACCAGCCACAGCTGCCCTGCAGGGATATGAAGCCCAAAGTGTACCTGATGCTGAAATGATCACCACAGGACAGTTTTCTTTTGGAAATGGCAAAAGTCCTGTTCAATACCTGGACTTTGTCAGGAGGCTGGAAAGATGTGACATTCTGCCCCCACCGTGGTCCCAACAGTGACAGGGCCATCATCTCCATGAAGGATGGATGGATGGATGGATGGATGGATGGATGGGTGGGTGGATGGATGGATGGATGGATTGGGATGGCGGCCAGAAAAAGGTTGAAGACCCCTGGTCTAGACTGTGACCAGGACACAATTGCCAAGAATGCAAATACCCTAGTACTGGTCCCAATCCAAGTTGTCTCCTGCAAGTGTTGTTTGACAAGGGAGAAAGCTGGCTGATGGACACTTTCTGTCCATTGAAAAAACAGCAAGACATGACATAGAAATAAGCCCTGGCAAGCTTGCTGTGATGCTCCACCTGTCGAGTGTGATTTGGCCCTCCATTCCTCATGACACTCCCGGTACCCAAAGCCATCTGCAAGTCCTTCAGTGTTTTAATTGCTGGTTTTCCAATTATGGGTGATTTATCGATGGCAATCTGATGCAGAAGGAAAAGAAAAAAACCCATTGAGCACTTCCATGCACTTGTACGAGACGTTGGACGGTTCTCCAAGCTGCCTCTGTACCTTATTGTCACCTCTGTATGCAGCACACATCGCAAAGTAGCCTATTATAAAGAAAACACCCAGAGATTTCTGCAGAAAACAGAGACGTTGTATATGGCAATGTCTCTCACTTTATCACACCATAAAACTTGCAGCAGGACTAAAAAAGGATGTGAGCACATGCATCCTTGATTGGGCTAATTAGCCCGATCTGCACAACCTCTCTCTCTCTCTCTCTCTCTCTCTCTCTCTCTCTCTCTCTCTCACACACACACACACACACACACACACACACACACAGAGAGAGAGAGAGAGAGAGAGAGAGAGAGAGAGGGGGGGGGGGGAGAGGGAGAGGGAGAGGGAGAGGGCAAAGTGTTGACAGAGCAAACAAGAGCACAAGGGCATAGTTTGAGGACCACTGGCCTAATGGATCCCTCTATGGGTCAAGGAGCTCTTAGGGTCAAAAAAATGTGTGCAAAAGAGTTATACTCCAGAAAATAGCTGCAGAACTCACAAAGGGGAGTGGGATTGCAGTACAGGTGTTTCTCAAACTGTGGGTTGGGACCCATTAGGTGGGTCGCGAGCCAATTGCAGGTGGGTCACGTTGCACCTAGCACAGCCGTATTGAAAAGATGGGAAGACGGGATGCTGGAAAGGGGTTGTTTTGCTTGTGCCAAGGTTGCAGGTAGGCTTTTCCCCATTTCTGATTCACTTTGCTATTGGAAAATGGCTGAGAAACAACCCAACTGATTGCTGCTTTTGCAGGAAAGCAACAGGCTCTGGCGTCACAATGACGGCACTCCGGGCCACTCCTGGACACCACTTCTGGAGGGTCCCTGACAGATGGTTATTCCAAAAAGTGGGTCCTGGTGCTAAAACGTTTGAGAATCATTAAGGTAGAGGGTTTTGCTCTGTTTTCCTTCCAAAAAAGCGCACTGACTCCATTATTTGCCCCCAGAATGGCGACTTCCCAACCTGTTTGTTTTGTGTGCATGTTTTGTTTTTAAACTATCACATGCACACACACACACACACACACACACACACACACACGCACGCACGCACGCACGCACACACACACACACTTTAAGAAGTTAAATAAGTCCAGTCTTTGGCACGCTCCATAGGCTAGAGTAAAATACAGCACAAGCGCACATACAGAAAAGGCCAAGTTTTTAAATCTGAAATGAAGCTAAGTAAAATATTGGCTAAGTAAGTGGATTTCATAGCTTATAAAAGGCAGTTAGTGCCGGACGTCAGAGGGAATCTCCCTCTCCATCTTTCAGGGAAGAGAGCTTAATAGCCAGCCTTTCCCCAAGATCCTTAGTCATTGCCAAAATATCTCTCCTGTGGAGGGAAGCAGGAACAAGTGGAAGGGATCTAGCTAGAGCTGCCATCCGATCCTAGCTAAAGGTGAGGCAGAGGAGGGATCCCTTTTAAGAGAAACTTGCAAGAGATTTTGTAAGGAAGTCCAAAAAGTTTCAACCAGGGGAGGGGGGGCATCTTCACTGCATTTTGTCCACAAATCCATGGACAAGGAAAAATGAACAAAGTGCATTACTGAAGAGGCCAAAGGCGCTGGAGAAAGCCAGGGGGTCAGACCTTAAGCCAATGTGACCAATATCAACACATTGGGCCCCGCACTTCCAGAGGCCCAGCATGGTGAGCAAGGAAGAGTCTCAAGGGTGGTGTGGCCAAGGGCACAAAATGCACCCTGCATGAAGACTAGCAAAAATGTCCTTTACACTACCTTCCGCTTCCTCCCTTTTTGGCTTTGTTCATCCCAGTAACTCTTAAAGACTAAGATTCAGCTGACTTTCGTAGTCAGATTTCAAAGGCCTTCCCTTCCATAAGATGCAAAACCCTATACAGATTGTCTCAGCTGTAAAGCGCCGCTTTGCCAGCCCAGCAATCAATGCTGTGCTTTACACCTTTTGGTGTCTCTTATTCAAATAACCACATTGATTCCCTGAAATCCTTATGAAATATTAACATGGGAGGAGGAGGGGGAGACGGAAATGTCACCGAAAATGTTTGCGATAACGATGCCATCACCGTTGCCGGATTTGAAAAACAAATAATGGCCCGCAGAGAGAAAGGAAGGAAGGGAAGGGAAGGGACTAATCTGCACATTCAGGGAAAACAACCATTTGTGGTATAGTCCTTGCGAGACTAGCCGTTTGGAATGAAGAGTTGCCTATTTGAATGTTCACCTGTGTCGAAACTCTCTGCACTTAGATAAATGGGCAAGTCAAGGATAATGCTGAACACGATTGCTTCTCCCTGCAATGCTAACTTTCCACAGGCAGTGAGTTTTCCAACAGAGAGAACGATTCTGGCATGCCCTACCTATCTCCAGAACTGTATATTTTGAGGGAAGAATGACTGCTTCTAAAATGATCAGTCCAGATTCAGATGTGATTTTTCTGCACTCCCTTTTTTCCTGTCCCCCACTGATTTCATTGGCTGCTACCTGAGGAAGTGGGAAACTTGCAGTTTGAGGGCAACACGGCAAAGATTTTGTCTATGCAGACATGATGGGCAGGGGGAGGAGAGGAACAGGGCAGTTATTCTGGTGTCTCTTGTATCTTCTCATGCTGGCTGCAGGGTCATTCTCCATTGTACTGTCCTACTCTCACAACAAGAGCCGACCCCTTTTGCAGACAGAAGCCCTGTTTCAGCTGCTGAGCATGGGCCAGTTCGTGTCTTCCAAATGCTACAGATGGTGATCTGGAATCCATCTCGCAGCACAACAACAGAAGAATGATGGCGCATTTCGGAGGACCCAGGCTGTGCCAGCTGACAAGATAATGAACTGCCAATGAGCGAAAGGGAGAAGGCGAGAGGGCCATGACGAATCCACCTCTCACACGGTGCCGAGAAAGACAGATAGACTCTCTTTTTCTTCCAGACACCCAAATGTTTTTTTCCCGCACTGCAAAATAGATGTTTGTTCACTCATTTCCCCAAGTTCTACATATACATCTCTGTTCCGAGATGCAACTATCCAAGGATGTTTCTCCCTCTTTTGCAGTATTCCCCCCCAAATTTGCTACAGGTTCTCCAAGCAACATTTTAGGGACAGCCTAAAAAGAGAGAAAAGCTCCTTCAGCTGAGGCTTCTTCCTCTCTTTCCAAGCCACAGACATTCCGTAGACAACAAAGCATTAACAAAAATAAAACTATTTCAAGACAAGCAACAGGGGAAAAAAATCAACAGCATTGTACGTTCAGTTAATTCCATTTAGCTCCTAAAGCCTTGGTAGAAAAATGTCCACGTGTTTCTAAAAGGAGACAATGCAGGTACATAAAAGCCACTTTTATTCCCCCAAAGACAGCACCCATGACTTTGGAACCAGTGGTGTCATTCAAATGATTTAGGAACAGGAACTCACTTTTGATTGGCACTTGTTGGGCTCCGTGGCTGTTAGGATCCGAAACGCCCATTCTGGCCCGTTCCCCCTGAATGACATCACTGCCTTCACCCCCCCTAGGAATCCGGAGTCGCTCCTTTTAACCCTCTGAGTGCCAGCCAACCAAGAAGAAAAGCTCTTTGCAGAGGAATTGGGAGGGGGGAGGGGGGAGAGTAAAGTGGGTGGAGTCAGCCCTAATTTTAACTAGTGGAACTGAGTTCCCCCACATTCCCCCTGCATGACATCACTGTTTGGAGCCACGGCTGAGAAGGCCCTGCAACCAATCTCAGTGCATAAGATGCCAGCTGGAGTTGACCCTTGCTAGCTGATCTTAAAATTCTGGAGGAGCCATGGGGAGATCATGCTCCCAGGCTGGTGCATTGTCAGGGAAGGGGGCCTAGGAATAGGCAGGTTGACCGATGGGAGTAGTGCCTAGAAGTTGGCATGCACGCACCTCTTCCTGCTCCCCACTTTCCATTTCCCGCATCAACTGCAAGGGAATAACCTTGACAGTTTTTTTTACTGCTGCTACCACCCTAGGCTACAGATAAAAAAACAACAACCATGTCCCAGGATAGCACTGAACCCCAGAGGTTCTGATTATAAATCAAGCCCTCAGCAATGTCTGCAAAAGAGCTTCTGGGGAATTAAAAGTGTCCAAGAATGAGCAAGGGTCCTCCAAAACATCCATCAGATCACCTCAGCCTTGTTCAGACCACCCTTTCCATCTCTCCAGTCTCGCCCGACGCCTGCGCATGGAAGGTCAGCCACACATTTCATTCATCCTTAAAACTATCGGATTAAAACGTCATGAGGTTGTAAGCGCCACTTTCCACCACCCTCCAACCCTCTCCCAAATACAAACATTCCCCATTACTATCACCCTGTGCCTTGCAATCCCGCTCCCACTGACAATCAATTACCCTCCAGAGATGAAATTATTGTTTAATGGCTTTTGGAACCAGCTTCTGCTCTGACATTCATCACAATCAATAATGCATCAGCAGGGACAAAAGAAATTACCTGCCTCCCACTAAGTGAGGGAGTCCATTTAGATTCCGTGCAGCTCCTTTCAGACCCGCGGAGCTGGAGGCCACAGGTGGATTCCTTCACTGGCCTGGGAAAGGGGACAGGTGGCTGTCCTGCTCTCAACCGACAGAGGCTCTGAATGAAGGTGGGTTAAAAAGATATAGTATGCTTGGTTCATTTGGAGGAACCCAGAGACGCCGTCATTGGAGCAGGAAATGCAGAGAAAATGCAAAGTGGGCCGTTCTGAAATGCTTGGTGATGCCAGAGTTGTGTGAGACTTCAGTGGGAGCAGAGGTGTGCACAACGGTCGACTGCTAGAATCAGTAGGATTCCCACTACAGACCTCCTGATAAAGGCTGGTGTCTAGGGTCAATGCAAGCAGCAGTGGCATAGCTAGGACATGTGCCAGAAAGAATATTTTGTAGACTTCCCCCATCCCCCCACAACAAAATCACATTTAGGGCGCAATCCTAAACTGAGTTAGGCCGGCATAAGCGAAGCCAGCAAAGTTTGGCCAGCACAAGGGACACCTTGAAGTATGTTTGGACCACTCTCGGAGTCAGAGAGGCCGACACATAGACGTGAGCCATTCTCCCTGACTCCGAGAGCAGTCCAACAATGCTTTATGGTAGCGCTTGTGCTGGCCAAACTTTGCTGACTTTGCTTATGCTGGCCTAATTCCAGTTTAGGATTGCACTCTTAATTAAGAAATTTTTTAAAAAAAACATGTTCTGGTTAATTGGCCATAACCTTTGCTAGAATGCAGATATTCCAACACAGTTTGCTGCATTGCATTCTGCATTAAATTACCTTTTCAACTATATATAACATGGTGGTATTCTTTGTAACTGCCAAGTAAAACAAGAGGCAGTTGCATTTCCTCCCCTCCCTTCCTCTTCCGGTTCCGTCATCCGCTCCCGTCTGTTGATGCCGCCTGTTGCAATGATCAGGTTACCAAGTGATCTGTGCCTCAAGATGTGTGTGTGAATAAAAAGGACAAGGGAAGGAACGGGTGGGAGAAGCGGTGGCTGCCTCTTCTTTTTCTGCAACCTGCCATGGAAAAGTCCGACAGATCTGAGGCTGCCGCTACTACAGCAGGCTGGACTTGGTGGCTGGAGGTATCATGGCTTTTTCCTCACCCGTCGCCTTATCGCAGAGAAGTGCCCTTGTAGGATAAGCCACTTCTCTCCAGATCCAGTCGGTGATATCAGCAAATCTCTTTTCGCTGAATTCCTCCCTCTGCTCGGACGGGTGTGTGTGTGTGTGTGTGTGTGTGTGTGTGTGTGTGTGATCGATGCCTCTGCAATGTGAGCGGAGCGCCTCTAATGTGCCTGCAAGGCAGTCGATGTGGCCGCAGCGAAAGCAGCATCTCTGCTTCGCTCTTCACAGCACAGTGATGAGCCTGAGGCCTGAGAGAGGCTTTGCAATTGGACCGGGGAGATGGGGGATGAATGGCTGAGAAGCCACAGGGCTGCCCTTCAGCTGGAATCAGGGAGACTGCAAGGGGAGGAGCAGGGCTGGCTTCAGGGGTACCTGCACTGCCCTCATGCAGGTTCATTGAGAAAGGAAGACAAAGCACCAGGAAGGGCTGGAAAAGCAGCAGCTGCGACTCTATGGAGCCCCTGGCTCTGGGCATCCCTTATGCCACTGAGTTGGTCCAGCAGCACCAAAACAGCTGGGCAGACCCCTCTAGTCAGAAAGGGCTGAGCGGGAAAAGACCATCCTGCTGGCCTTAATGAAGTGCTGGCCTCTAGGGCTGCCAACTGACCCGAGCCCTCGACTCCGGCTTGCTGCTGCGGCATCTCAGCAGCCTGATCTATACCTCACAGCCCAATTTCAGGTGGGTCGTGAAACACCTAGAGCAGCCGTACTGAAAACAGGGGAAGCTGGGAAGGGGGAGGACTGTGTGGTTGTTTTGCTGGTGTCAAGGTTGTAAATAAGCATATCTGTTTTTTTCTGGTTCACTTTTCGATTGGAAAATGATGGAGAGCGCAGTCCTAAACTGGAGTGAGGCTGGCATCAGCTAAGCCAGCAAAGTTTGGCCAGCACAGCATGGCTCATGTCTGTGTGTCGGCTCTGACTCTGAGAGTGGTCCAAACATATTTTACGGTGGCCAGTGGTGTCATCTACTCACCAGTAGACGGTACGCTGGGCGGGACTTAGCGTGATCGACAGCCCATCCACTCACTTCCGCTTTCTTCCTGCTTGCCGTGCGGCTTTCCTTCGCCTCGGAGGGGGCGCCTGCTCGCCAGGGGGGATGGGTGGGGGGCGCGCTGGGTGCCTGGGCAAGCAGGCGCCCCCTCTGAGGTGAGGGAAAGCCGCGCGGGGAGCGCGAAGAAAGCGGAAGTGAGTGGACAGGCTGCCGATCACGCTAAGTCCCGCCCAGCGTACCGTCTACTGGTGAGTAGATGACACCACTGACGGTGGCCCTTGTGCTGGCCAAACTTTGCTGGCTTAGTTTATGCCGACCTAACTCAGTTTAGGATTGTGCCCTGAGAAATAGCACAATTTATTGCTGCCTTCTCAGGAAAGCAACAGGCTAGACGGGCCTTGGACTGTTCCAAGTGGCAGCACCCCTGCTTTAGATTATACTTGAAAGGGCAGAATTGGAAGTGCCTTAGGGCAACCTGGGTGCTAGTCTCCAGTCATTGGGTGGCTTGGGTATCTCACTGTATCTTGGGATCAAGAGTCTTGACACAGGAGGTTTTTTTGTTTTGTTTTGTTTTAAGAATTTATACCCTGCCTTTCCCAAGCCAAAGCAAATGTCCAAGGCGGCTTACATGGGCAGGCTAGTCTAAACCACTATTTTTCAGTGATTTTTTTTTTTTTTTTTACAAATACACAGTATTCTGCAATTCACCGAATCCTCAGTTCTGGATGCTGCCTTCACAGTGTGATTCTCTCCTCTGGCTGAGTGACATTAAGCTTCAGCAGGTGATTCTAAGTTCAGCCTGGACAGGTCCTCAAGGTTGGACTCCATTCTTTTGCCACCTGGCCTTCTCACCACATTCCCACACTGGCCAATCAGCTCCACAGTGACCCCGTTCTGCCACAATCAATCAATCAACAATCAATCAACAGGTACTTATATACCGCTTTGCAACACGAAGTTCACAAAGCGGTTTACAGGCAAATAGTAATAAATGGCTCCCTGTCCCAAAAGGGCTCACAACAGGTACTGCAGCTTGTCCCAGCCTGGCGTTCTGTCTCCCATCCCAAAGTAGACCACAGATTCTCCTGCTTAGCTTCAGGCAGTACCAGCAGCTCAACCATCAGTCCACACCTCCTGCCCAGTTGGAGATTCCTAGTTCGATCGTCCCACTTAATTACAAGCCATGTGGGAGGTGGGGGTGGCAAACTGAATCAGGGCACCTAGATTGCAGGAAGTGGTGTTTCATCGCTCTGCTCTTGGAGGAGAAGAGAGGTGTGCTAGAGTGTTGCTAATGCTCTATCCAGTCAGCCAACTCCTGTCTTATATTCACCTTCTTCCTCTCCATTCCGCTCTTCCTTTTCAAATTCAAAGAGTGAGAGAAGCAATGGCGGAGACATGGTTGGTCTTAAATCCTGCCCGCTTTGCAGAAACGTGGTCAGAGAAAAGGCACCTATCTATGCAACCCAAAGCCAGTGACAGCTTTTGCCCCATCCCGTCCCATCACTGACAAATTCAGGCCATATGCCTAGAGAGGTTGGCAGTGGCAGTTTCCGCCGGCTGACATTCTCCTGCGGAGGAACCTGCGGGATCGTTAAACAGTGAGAATAAATCAGCAGAACGTCAGCAGGAGAAGAGAGGCTCCAAGGGCACGGCTGCCGTGTGTGAAATGTGGCAGGGCACGCGCACAGGTTCTGCAGTGCGAAGTGCGGCACTTGTGACTTTGGGAGCAACTGTGCATGCCAGCCCTTCCCCACTCCTGGGGCTGCCCCCCTTTCTGCCTGCACGGCCAACTGAACAGCCGGCCCCCGCGCTGGCCCCCGAAGTGTCATCTCATGATTGCGGACGGTTACCTCTCCGAACAGCCCACCTCTCCGTGATTAAGTGCCGAGCCTCATCAGCTCGGAGTCGGCAAAAGAGCCGCATTGCAGCCTCTTGATTGCTGCTGTTTGTTTTACTGCCTCCGCTGCTTCTTTAACGTCTCCTAAATATAACTGCAGGAGCCCAGAATGAGACAGTGACAAATTTAGCCAGCGCAGGTGTACCTGGGCAGGCGGTGCAGAAGCTCCAGTCGACACCGGCATTCCAGGACCAGCCGCAGTTCAATGTGAAACCAACCGGGTAGCTCAGGCGCCGGCGGCAGTGGAGGAATAGGATCAGGCCAACTGCCAAAGGCAGAGGGCTCCTTAGGGCCAAGAGGAGGTCGTTGGAGGCCCTTGGATAAAGGCATGCATGGGCACCCTCATGGTTTTTCCTACCCACGGGCAGAAGATTTAGCTGAGAGGGTTAATGCCTCCGTTTGCCCGAAGATAACAGCTGAAGATCCGAAGGTCATGAGCTCGAGACTGCCAGAAGTCTCTGTGAGCGGCAGACCTTGCAAACTGCGGCTGATTAACAGCTGAGTTCCAGCTGCCTCGTGGGAGGAGGAGTGTGCTGAAGTCGGCTGCGTCTCTGGTGCGAGCAGGGAAGCCTTTTATCAGCCAGCAGAAGACAGACGGGCGGCTAAGAAAGAAGGCTAAATCCAGAAAGAAAGATCTGTATGAGTGTTGTTCTTGAAAGATAGAATGTTTCTGTAAATAGTAAAAACCTTCGGGTTTGTGAATAAAAGTCTGCCTATATAAATCGCCTTCAGTTACAGTCATTAGAGAAATCTAGTGATCTTAAGAAAGGTGGTATATAAATACATTTATTATTGTTATTTTTATTGTTATTATTGTTGTTGTTATTATTGTTGTTATTATTATTATTACCCACTCCCGAGTGTGCTTCAGGCTCAATCATTGCCACTGGTACTGAACGTTCAGAGGTCCGTGTGGTCAGGTAGTCTCCTTGATGGGTGTGGCCTGGCCTGGCCTGGCCAACTCCTGAGGCCACTCCCTGGGGCCACCATGATTGGACGACGTCATGGAGGACAGACCTATCGGTGGCTAGGGTCACAATGGCTATTCACTTCCTCTAGTTTCAGTGGCAAGCCCACTTCCACGTGTGGCTACAGGGAAGCAACAGTGGGAGGCAAATGCACCCTCTCTCCTGCATTTTGGTTCCTTTTCGTCGTGAAAAAATGTGCAGGCCTAACTCTGCTGGCCTAACTCCAGGTTAGGACTGCACTCTAAGAAAAAAAAAAAAAAGGTTCTGCTGCTGAACCTGGAAGATCCAGGTTCAAATCCTCACCCAATGATGACGCTCGCAGGGTGACCTTGTGCCAGTCACTCTCTCTCAGCCCCCCCCCACTTCAGAGGGTTGTTGCGAGGGCAGAAATTGGGGAGGGGCGACGTGCACCACCTTGAGCCTTTTGGGGGAAGGTCGGTATAAACATGTGAAAACCCAAACAAATAACTTTCCCTCCTACCAGTGACTTCAAGGAAAGATCACCGATATAATTAATCTATTGAAAGCAGCAGAAAGAAAACATATTTGCTAAAGCTGCTGTGGCACGTAGCAGGAATGGAGACATTAACTTTTATCAGACATGCCTGGGAGGATCGAGGAAGATACATGATTTAGCAATATTGGTCTTGAGTCGCAATACACTGAAACAGTAAACGGGAATATATGTCACACGGCGCGCATTTAATCCGTCGTTGGCTGTCATCTTGGTCTGCAGCGCCGTGGAAAGGGTCTGAAGCGGTTTCTACCGGGATTTTAGCAAGAGAAAGCAGGGTCTTGATGTTATGCATGTAGGAGAATAGTCAGGGGTTAAGCCTGAGCAAGAGGGCTGGAGGGGTGGAGCTAAGGACCCCTCCAATCAGAAGACCTGAGATAGATGAGTCCTGAAGAGGGGTTGGGCTGTTGCCCCTTGATCTGTCTAACTGTTGCCTGTTGCAATAAATATTCAAGGTGCACCTGCCTCAGAGGTGGATCTACAGGGAGGGCAAAGCTCTAAGTGTTGCAAGAAGCCTTACCCTGTCATGTAAATCCCTCCTCTCCCTTGCTGCTGTAGCCAGTAAGCAACGCCAAGATGTTGCTGTTCCCTATGAGGATTGGCTAAAACGGTTCAGGAGAGGCGTGATTTCCACTGCAAGGTAAGGCTTATTGCAAAACTTAGAGCTTTGCCCTCCCTTAGATCTGCCTCTGACCTGCCTTATCTGAGTTTATACTGCATGGAGCCCAGTATATAACACTGGGCTTAATTGTCCCTCCTTGGTTCTCTGTACAGTTCTGGCGGATGAGAAGCTGCACTTCTGAGTGCTCCCAGCTTCTCTTGCAATTAGCCCTGATCTCCTTTGCATTTGGTCAACCTCCGTGCAAGCCGTGGGCCACTCGACCAACCTAGACGGCCAATGACGGCGCTGCAGGAGACGTGCGCGCGCACATCCTCCTTCCGAGGGCCAAAGCAGGCCCCAACAGACTCCGCCTGGACCAGCGCCCAGTTTTGTGATTCCCAGACAGCAGTAATGGTATCTCTCAGGCGGAGATTGAGTGCAGGGAAGGCGGCGAGAGAGACAGAGAAGCCGGCAAATGGAATTCACCCTGCCGCCGTGTTTAGCTGTAATCTAACATGACTTTCCCCTCTGTTGGCAAAGGGGCGCACATGATGTTAACATTCATTATCATGTCATATTCAATTGAGTGCCAGAATGTATTATGCTTTCTCCTGTAACACACTGAATACTGACAAAAACCATTCACTCAAGCTGCAAAGGTCTGTGCCTTTGAATCTGCCGGCGTACCAGGGAGGTGGGAGGCCATCAATACAAACGTAATGAGTGTTGAGAATGGGCACAGGCTGCTCAGCATCCGCTCTGCAAAGCCGGGAAGAAGGGGCAAGAGGGGGAAAAGTGCCGGCGCAGTGTCAGAATTCCCAGACCCTGCACAGTAAGTCTGGGAAAGGCGGAATCTGCACGGTGGAGAGCGGGGGTTTATTTTACGTTGCTATCAGTATCAATTGCTTTTGTTCTGCTTTCCAACCATCTGGTCCTCAAAGGCAACATACAAATCGAAACGTTAATAATAACTTAAAGAAAACCCTACAGTTTAATAATATACAAACAGAGAGCTGGTGTATGCGTAGTGATAAAGAGAGTGTGTTGTGAAGCCGAACTTCCCCGATTTGACTCTTGCCTCTGCCACAGACTTGGTGGGGGTCCTTAGTCCGGCCATAGCCGGCTCTCAGCCTCAGTCTTCCCCGTCTGCAATTTGGGAATAATAATATTTCATAGTGTCGTCGTAAGGCTCACAGCAAGGTAATTACACAGGAAGCAGGTGGCCCACTCCATGCTCGTTAGGCGTGTCTCAGCATCCGCTGATTCGGTATCCACGGTTTCAGTCACCCACGGATACCATGGATACTGGGTGCCTATTAAAAAGATAGGAGAACATTAACCAAACCTCTCTTTTCTCAACCTTGTTGCAGCAAAACCACTGGTGTTCCCCTGTCTTTAAAAAGGTATCCCCAATATCTGCGGTTTCAGACATACTCATGGAACAGGGTTTGAACTGAAGCCCAGCCTTCCTGCGAGGCTAGCTGTCTACATGAAGGGAGTTTTCTTCCTCCCTAAAATGGTATTGAGTCAAGGAAGAAAAATGCACCGTGTGATTTTGTTGCACAGGTAAGATCCGTTCTTTGGGGCAAGAGAGGCTGACCTTCCTTTCGACCATTCCATGATGCTTCATTCCGAGGATGATTTTTCTGCAGTGCTCTGCTAATTGCTGGCCTGATTGACCTCCCGTCCATGGTGTTTTACGAGCTGTTTTGCTATCAGATCCCCACCTCCCCACCCCATGGATGTTAAGAGGGTTTATAGCTTCCCAGATAGAATGTTCCTCCTAATAATCAATATTGATTTTCCCATACCACCTCATTTCTAGATGCACAGGCTTATTTGCTGCAATATTAGGATCTAGATGTAGTGCTTAAAGTGAAATCTATCACATTCCAGGTCTCCTCTCCACATCCTCTCTCTCTCTCTGTGTGACCCTCTTGCATGCACGCACATCTCAGTGCCCTGTTACAGCCCCCGCAGGAGCGCAGGCATGCATTCTCGCATGGCAATTATTTTGCTTCAGCGGGGTAACATTTCAAGCGTGTTCGCTAGCTGCAGAAGACAGTGCTAGCATAATGTTCTTCGGCCTTGGGGTTGGGACTCCAATGGGGTCACAAAGACTCAGTTGTGGGGTCATGGCAATGTATGGGAATGAAAAAAAGGTTGAAGACCATTGAACAGATTGTACCCCTTCAGGTACCAGGAAAGGTGTCCCAGTCCTGCTCAGGTTCTTAGCAATTATGCTCAAATAGCTTTCACTCAAGCCAAGCTTCATGGCAATTTTTTCTGCTCTGTCTCATAGGTCCTACAAACGTAAGGCAAAGAGGCAGGCTTCCATTACTCTCAGGTATTTCTGTCGTCCCACCCCCTCCCCAGGTGCAGACAAGCCTGTGCTCTCATCCTGGGCCTGTGCGGTTCGATTCCGTTCTCAATATTCCAGAATCTCCCAAGCTCAATTTAGAGTCTAAGCAGGATAATGAGAGACTTGCTGTTCTCAGCAGAAATCGCTCAAGCAAATGCGGCCGAGATTAACTTTTGGAAGGCTTGTTTGCTCAGTAATTTCCCTCCCTGCCACCCGATTTTGGATTTCACAGTTCTAGGATCGACCAGGCAAAATACTGGCAGCTGCCAGCCCTTCAGGCCTTTGAAGCTGCCTTTTTTTTTTACTTAAAATGGGGGTAAAAGGAGGGTACCTTTGTGCCCTGTCTTCGATGAATCCAAGTAGAATTTTACTCCATGTTAACTCTGAAATAACAAAATGGAGAAAGTGGTTCAGAACTAGCCTGAAGTAAAAACATGCACACATTCTAGGTCAGCCTGACTCAGTACTGCCCACCCTGACTGGCAGAGGCTCTCCTGGGCAGTGGTTCTCAAACTTTTGAGCACCAGGACCCACTTTTTAGAATGACAGCCTGTCCGGGACCCACCTGAAGTGATGTCACAGCCGGAAGTGCCGTCATTGTGACGCCAGAGCCTGCTGCTTTCCTGAAAATGCAGCAGTCAGTTGGGTTGTTTCTCAGCCGTTTTCCAATAGCAAAGTGAATCAGAAAGGAAAACGCCTATCTACAACCTTGACACAAACAAAACGACCACACAGCCCTCCCCCTTTCCTGCATCCCATCCTCCCAGGGCTGCTCTGGGTGCTTCACGGCTCACCTGAAATTGGCTCACAACCCACTGGGGGGTCCTCAGCCACAGTTGGGGGAACCACTGATCTAGATCACTAGTGGGCAAGGAGGAGAGCAATAGCATTCCTAGCGGGGGGATGCTAAGTTTTGCAAGAGCTTGAGCTCCTCTGTAAAGTGGCCACTCCCTCTTGCCTTCAGAGCCATTCACGGCTTGGAGAACAAAGTCTCTGAGCCAGGTGTCTGAGCTGTGCATGTCTCTGGAGGACTGAGGGAAGAGCAGCGTTACACAGGAGCTGAGGCTTCTGCAACACTTAATGTTTTGCTCTTCCTGCAAGAACACCACTGGAGGAGAGGTCATGTGAACATGTTTTGGCAAGGGAAGGGCTAAAGCACTTCCTTCCATCCTCCTCTGGGACTCCCCAGGGGAGCTTTACAATGGAGAAGGAGCTGTCAGGACTTCCCTACACACTGCAGTCGTGGCACATCACATAGCCTTGCCGCTACCTCAATTTGACTTTGATGAACAGAAAAACAAATTAGTCCTAAGTAGGAGGTTGGTCATTTACTGGCGAGTCAATTGAATAGATCCAAGCTCTCTGTTATAAGTGTTGAAAGCAAGTTACAATTGTGTCTTTAATGGGTTGGGCTGAAGTCATTTTTAATAATAGGGCTGGAGGTGTGGCAGTAATTATTCCTTCTTTGGTCTCACATCTCTAACAAATCACCACCTTTGTGTGCTACTGTTGCATTTTACCTCCAGTGCATCATTTGACCCAAGTCCGTCCTGTTCAAGCTCTTTGAGAATCAAGTCTTTTCAATGCGGGGGAAAAAAGTCCTATTCTCATTGAAGAGAACACATTGAATTGCAGTTCCCTTCTGTGCATGAATGTGAGCTTCTTTCCGTCTTTTTAAGATCCTTCAACCCTTAACTAAAACCCATCCAGAAATATGATTATGGTCAAGAGCAAATTGTCAATTCTGGCTGAACCTGTCTCCCATTACGGTCTCTCCTCTTTTGACCTCTCAGCCTTTGTCCTTAAAGGAAATCTGTACTGCATCATTAAAAGACTTGCCTGAGAATTCAATACAATTTTGAATTGCGGTCACTCGATACCAAAGATAATGACATAACTAGAGTTGTGGAGTCCCTGCGTTCCTGCAACGCAACAACCTTTCTGCTGGAAAATGTCTTGCAATTAATCCATGGTCCGGCTACGTTGACAACCCGCTAATGCTAGCTAAATGTCAAGATATTGGGGGCTTAGTTGGGATCCTGAGAGTTCCCAGCAACACAAAGGAAAAAGGCAACACTTCAAATATAGCCGCACTGGTAAATGCAGGAACCACACACACACACACCAGCGACACCAGTGCAGTGAGGGTGTGGCAGGTGAGGCAGCATTGCCCTACCGTAGTTCTTTGAAAAGTGCCTCCACTGCTGTTGCAGTGGCTGCAGATCCTGCAAACACTTACAAACAATGGGCTTCCACTGCTCAAAGCCCATGAGTTGTCAGTATTTGCATGATCACAGCAGTGGTGGCACTCCGGTAGGGCAATTCTGACACACCCTCACCACACGTTGACATACATACACGCGCACGCACACATGCATGCGCACGCGCGCACACAAACACGCAATTCATGGAAGGAGAATGAATGGGGGTGATGCTTCCAGCACCTCTTGCAAAAATAGGGCAGAGCCTGAGGTGCAGTAATGCACCCCTCTTGGAGTAGCACCCTGGGCATGTGCTCCTCAGGTTCCACCCTAGGTATGCCTCTGCCCATGATGCAATAAAGCTCAGAGTGGGCTGAACAGAGGCTTGGGTGGCAATGAGAGCAGCTGCCTGGAGAGAGTTCCAGGTCTTTGCAACCCACCAAAAATGGACTTGCAAACCACTGGTGGGTCACAACCCGCAATTTGGGAACCACTGGAATAGATTTGTCCTGGCATTATTAGTGACTGTATCTCCCTACCCTTTGCATTGCCCTATCTTTGGGGCAGAGTCAGCGATGGGATCTACAAATGACCTGGGGGAACGCTGGGCGGGACTTACGCGGGGCTTCCGTGTGATTGGCTGCCCGTCCACAGTGTTCTGCAGCTGTCCTAGCCTGGGGGGGCTGCCCCCGGTTAGCACGCCCCACCGCTGCTCGCCCAGGCACCCGGTGCGACCCTCACTCGTCCTCCGCAGCGAGCAGGAGCCCCCCCCCCCCAGGCCAGGGCAGCTGCGGATTGCCGCGGATGGGCTGCCAATCACCCAGATGTTCCGCCTACGTCCCGCCCAGCGTTCCCCCAGGTTGTTTGTATGTCCCGTCGCTGGGCAGAGCATCCCCCTCCCTAGATCTTATCTCAACCCAGGTTGGTGCTGATGCTGGCCACTGAACTTGAGTCTCTTGGCATACAAAGCATGTGCGCTATTTGTCCCTCCCCAACGTGATGCTTGGCTTGGCTCCATGCTGGTAGCAGAATAATATGTACAGACGGCTAGCAAGCTGCACAGAACACCAAAAATAGCACACAGATATATTTTTTTAAAAGCAACGACAACAAGAAGGAATGAAAAAAAATTGAGACGAGACATTTAAACATCAAATGAACTTAAAAAATAATGGTGAGAACAAAGTGAGGTTCTGTCTCTTAAGCCCTTTTTTTTTCTGTGGCTCTTCTTGTCACTCCCAGTTGGATTTCTTGCCTGTTTGCCGAGGGAGTGGAAAGGGACTGTGTTTTTCAGATGTGTGGAGGATGCTTAATATGGTAATAGCCCCTCCTGAGAGTCCCCAAGCGCACCAGACATGAAAGGCCTGCCCCCGGCGCTGATGATGATACAGCCTCTAATTGTCTCCCATGTCTGCACAAAGTGTAAATACCAAAAGATAGGAAAGGACCCAGTTGCTGTTTGTGGCATACAAGTTTTTGAGCAAACAGCAGCTCCTCAGAAGAGCACAGTGGAAGCACAGGGTGCGGGAAGGAAGGCAGAAACGTCCAAAGACAACCTGCCCTTCCTTCAGTGATGTCATGCAGGGGGAACGCGGGGGAACTCAGTTCCACTAGTTAAAATTAGGGCTGACTCCACCCACTTCACTCTCCCTCCTCCCCCCTCCCAATTCCTCTGCAAAGAGCTTTTCTCCTTGGTTAAAGGGAGCAACTCCGGATTCCTAGGGGGGCGAAGGCAGTGATGTCATTCAGGGGGAACGGACCAGAACGGGCGTTCCGGATCCTAATGGGCTCCGTGGCTGGTTCCGGGTTCCCGACAAGTGCCAATCAAAAGTGAGTTCCTGTTCCTAAATCATTTGAATGACACCACTGCCTTCCTTGCGCTTCATTTCAAAACATCCTCCCCAGAATCAAGGGCACGTGTGGCCTTTTGAAGTGGACGTAAAAGAGGGACGATGCCGGGGCGCCCGAGTTCAATTTCCAAGGAGAAACCTCGGAAAGAACATCGACCCCCGATGGCTTGATTCAGTAGAAGGCAATTTCATACGGTGGTGACATAGAACAGAGGTAAAGTGTGGGGGCAAGCATACCAGTCTCCCCCCTCCCACACCTTTTCCACTCCAACTCCACTCCGGGAAAATGCGGCTGGCCTCTCGCTGGTCAACGAGAGACCTTTCAAGAGGGTTCCTCTCTTACCTGGGCACCTTGCACAGCCCGGCAATCTGTCAGAACAATTTTTATCCTCATTAAGGCAAATTAAGCCGCCAAAGATGGCAACTGCAAGGGAGGGGAGGGGGGAACGCATTGGCCTTTGTGCATTATTTATTTAAAACAGCCATTGCCATAAATATTTGAAAGGCCAGTTATTAATGTTAAATCGTCTCTCCGCACCAGGGCGCGTGTTCCACGTCGTCTGTTCCGCATTGGGTGTAGGGTTTGCAAGCCCCATCTCGTGGCGGGGGGTCGGCCAGGGGTGGGTCTCTGTCAGCCGCCGCCGATCGCCGTGCAGGAGCTCAAGGCTGAAAAAGCGAGGACAGAGAGAGGCGGCCATCTGTCGAAGCGCGTAACTCCAAGGGGAAGGAGGCAAGGATGGCATTCAGCAAGGAATCACTTGCAGAAAATAGTCGTCGTCGTCATCGTAGTAGTAATAACAATAACAATAATAATAATAATACTGGTATTTATATATTATTATTATTATTATTATTATTATTATTATTATTATTATTATTA